>JAVGVS010000052.1:1816496-2041001 GCA_032718565.1 Distichodus sexfasciatus | reverse complement strand
AACAATATAATCTTGGCCATGATGATCATTTTGATTATTTTAATATTTGGTTATTATTTTGGATTATATGGATTTTATATGGATGTTATATTATTGCTTTTATTTTTTGCCTTGTTTTTTTTTTCATATTTTTATGTAGCACTTTGAGATTTGTATTAATGTAAAGTGCATTGCAAATTAAATGAATTATAATAATAATAATTATTATTATTATAATTCATTTAATTTGCAATGCACTTTACATTAATACAAATCTCAAAGTGCTACATAAAAATATGAAAAAAAAAACAAGGCAAAAAATAAAAGCAATAATATAACATCCATATAAAATCCATATAATCCAAAATAATAACCAAATATTAAAATAATCAAAATGATCATCATGGCCAAGATTATATTGTTAATAGGTTGAGATTAATTTTCGATTAATTGCCCAGCCCTACTTTCTAGGCTGTGTTTAGAGTACCAGAACTGGTGACTTTTGTGGATTGTGCATCTTGTTCAAAAACATTCTGCAAAAGTCACCAATTCTGTGACTTTTAAAGATCCACGCCAATAAAAGATTTGCTCCGGGGCTGTTCTGTTCCCCATCTGAAACGTCTTTGAACTGAATTCGCGGCCTGACCCGAACAAGGACTTTTGGTTAGAAAACAAATGAGCTTTTAACTTTTTCGTCACTCTGACTTGTCGGCGGTAAGCAAGCGTGAACCTTTTTCTCCCACACTTCATAGCGCCGGGGGCCATTCAGCTCGTTTAACGGCTGCCCACGGCCGTAGCTGAGAGCAACAATAGTGCGCCATCCAAGTAAAGCACACAATGGCTCCCCTCTATAAGTGGCTTCGAGTGGAATCTCTGTGCTCAATTATTGAACGCCTATTATATAACTGCCTTCAAGCACTTTGGCACACAAAGTCTATTCTGAGCGAGTCACAAAGGCTGAGAAAGAAAAGACTCGTTCTGTTTGTCTTTTCTTTTTTGGGGGCAAGGACAGTGATCCGGGTGGCTTCGGTGAACGTCCTCCAAGGAGTTTTAATGACAGTCGTGCTTAGAGGAATGTTCATGATCTCAGCGCTTTGGCGGAATTGCCTTGATTCTACAATCCATGTTTATCTGACATAGAAGGTTCTTTATAAAGCAGTGGGAGCCAAACCGCTGGTGCTTTCGCACTGCAAACTCCAGAAAACTCTGTCCGATGAAAAGTTAAAAGCTCATTTGTAATCTAACCAAAAGCACTTGTTTGGGGCAGGCCACAAATTCAATTCAAACACATTTCAAATGGGGAGCAAAACAGTCCTGGAGCAAATCGATGTGCAGATCCCTCAGAAAAAAGAACCAGTGACTTTTGGGGGCCCATTATTGAAGTGCTTTGACACTGCAATCCATGTTGATCTGACAAAGAAGTTCCCATATAAAGCAGCGAGAGCCAAGCCACTGGTGTTTTCGCACGGCATGCTTGCAAAAAATGGCAGGAACCTTGCCTGGGAAATCCATTATCTGCCAGCCGAAGGTTCTGACGGATGAGTTGTTGCAAGGCAACCCAATACTTGATGAAGTACTCCAACAGGAAGGCGTTTAAATGAACTTTGTGGTCCGGTGGTCTAGTTTTTGCGAAGGCAGAGTGTTGTCCAGGCATGGTGACGGCAGACGCCTCTTTGGTCCAACTCTATCGTTGACGAGTGTTTTTATTTTTTGGTCTGTGTCTTTTCATCGATGTTCCTTTAGGCACAGAAGACAGCAGGCTGAACAATGAGTGCAACAACGACCCGGTCTGCCCGACCAAATGCCGCTGTGAATCCAACGTGGTAGACTGCTCCAACCTGCGTCTCACCAAGATCCCTGAGCACATCCCGGCGTCCACCACTGAACTGTAAGCATTGTCCTTGTAAATGGGGACCTCCCAGGATTCTCTCTACCTTTGTATCAAAGCTCCTGTAGTCTAGTTCACATTTTTGTAATGTATCTCAGGCAGCCAAAGCCATTGCCACAGTTTAGGATGTGGTTTGCGGCAGTCGTTTCTTTATGCCGAAAGTTGAAACATTCCTCTTCATTCAGAAGAGACTCTGGGTTTTATGCATGAGCTTGGGCTTTGCCAGGACAGACTGATTGTTTTAACAGGACAGCCTTCATCTGCCTCTCAATGACCTTGTCTCCCATTCTGATCTTGTTTCCTCAACACCGTCCCCTCACAGCCGTCTCAACAACAACGAGATCACATCTCTGGAGGCCACTGGCGCATTCAAGACCTTGTCGCACTTGAAGAAAATGTAAGTGAAATGAAGCAAATTTTGGATACTGTAGAATTTCAGGGAAAATTCCACTAATGCTGTTGGTTGTCTTGCAGAAATCTGAGCAACAATAAGATTACAGAGATAGAGGATGCCGTCTTCGAGGGGGCCTCTTCAGTCAACGAGTTGCACCTGACGGCCAATCAGCTGGACTCTGTGCGCAGTGGCATGTTTAGGGGTCTGGAGGGACTACGCATGCTGTGAGTTCAGTTACCATGCTTTTCAATGCTATCTGCTGATAGTAATCACACTGTAAGTTGCTTTAATAAAATGTATTGCTTTTAAAAGTTTGTCTTAGCAGTTTTCGCACTAGGATTAATGGGATGAAGGTCATAGGATGCTTAACTACGGAACAGAACGACACTTCTGAAGGTGAATTATTTGGTGTTTTCAGAATGCTCCGCAACAATCGCATCAGTTGCATCCACAACAACAGCTTCACAGGGTTGTACAACGTCCGTCTGCTGTCCCTCTATGACAACCAGCTGACCACGATTGCACCTGGAGCCTTCGACACTCTCCAGTCCCTCTCCACTCTGTATGTACCACTTTTAGAATGTCAGCCAAAAAACTGGCCTTCGTTATTTTTGCTGTGGCAAGACTACAAAAAAATTATCTGATTGCTTGTTTAACAAAATCATCCTTTTTTGCTATAATTCAGCAGCCACTGTGGCTTACCTTTAACCTTGCACTCTGTGCCAATTGCCAGCTGGGTGCACAAGAGCTGGTTTCGATTAGACCATAAACTCCACTCCTTCCCTTTTTTACATTCTTGTGGCAGGAACCTGCTGGCCAACTCCTTCAACTGCGACTGCCGACTGGCATGGCTAGGCGACTGGCTGCGAAGCCGGAAAATCGTCACAGGAAACCCTCGCTGTCAGCGGCCAGCATTTCTGAAGGAGATCCCTCTGCAGGACGTGGCTCTGCCAGACTTTCGCTGCGAGGAAGGTAAAAGCTTGCTCTCACTTTCTAGCCATGACTTTAGCCTATGCTTCTAGTTGATAAATGTTTGTGTGATGAATTGAATTGTTTGTTAACTGATTTGTTCAAGTGTTGGTTGTCAGGCTGTCAGTGTGCTTACCAGGAGGAAATTTTTGCTTTCTGTGGTCATTTGTTATTTTTGCTTAGTCAATATTGTTTTGGTCTCAAGGATTTCTCTCTCTGTTATCTCCAAAATTGATGTCTTCCACCTTCTCGTCTTTTATGCCATTTTCCCCTTCCCTTTTTGTGGCTCTCCATCCTTATCTCCATCTCCACCTGTCTGGAATTGTCTCTAAACGACAGCCGGTGTTAACATTCTTTCCTTCTTTTACCTCCTTCTTTCTTTTGTCCATGTCTCATCAGTATCAATCACTCTTTGTACGCCCTTCCACCACTGTTTGAATCCCTACTTCTGTGCTACTTTCTGCTGAACATTCTCTCCCTTCTTCTCGCTTTCTCCCCTTTTGTTTCACAATGGCAGGGCAGGAGGATGCCAGCTGCGTGCCCCGCCCCCAGTGCCCCAGCGAGTGTACCTGCCTGGAGACGGTGGTGCGGTGTAGCAACAAGCATCTACGTGCTCTCCCCAAGGGCATCCCTCGCAACGTTACTGAGCTGTAAGTCCAGGGCTCAGGGACATTTGCAAGATGCTCAAAACTGACTTTGAAATTGTTTTTTGGCAAGAGGGAAATAACTGAATTTGGAGAGACAGGTGAACATTTAGATCAGTTTTACATCTTGGCACCTCGCACTTGCACATGGTTCTGTCTCTTTCAAAGCTTTCCCTTCTCTTATCTTCTTCTTCTTACAAGCCCAGAAGCAGCTGGTTTAGCTATAAACAGGGGGCCAAGAGAAAAATAAATAGGCACTAGGCAGCTCCTCTCCCAGCCACATTCCTCAGAGCGAGGCTCCCAGGAGCTCCTGGAGTTGGGCATGATGTCATTCCTCAAGGCAGGGCCAAACAGAAAGGGGCAAAGAGGTAGACACAACTAGGCATGGAACCGGTATGACATTCTAACATTCCGGAATATCACAATCTGACAGTATAACAGTATTGCAATGTGTTATATTGAAATGTGTGAGTGAAAACAGTTTATTTTATTTTGAAACAACATATAGCATCACACTTAGTGACTGTCGCTTGCAGATTGTGAGTCATGAAAAGCTGTCCGTACCACAGGAATGATACATACACTGCAGTAGTTTTGACCATGAAACCGGAAGCCGTCCCCTGCCTGGACGCAACTAAAATTACGCACTTCTGCTGCCAGAAGCAATGGCAAAATTCCATTTTGGCGAATAGGCATCTTGAACGCAAGGCACTGCAGATATTGGTCCAAACAAAGAACCAGATACATAATGTGTTCAGATACGAGAGCACAGTTGGCCTCACTTTCCCATGGGGCCCCGGGGCTCTATAGAAGCCTTTGTCCAGCCCGACCTGCCGTTTCCACACATTCGGTACAGGTGCTCTCACTGCCGTCAAAGCGGCACAGTCCAGGTGTGTGTTGCTTTCATCTTTCATCATCTAGTGTTGCTGTCATTAGCTTGAACAGACAGCCACACATTAGTACTAACCATCCAACTCTCCTCCTTTCACCCAGCGGGGCCTCAGGGCCTGGTGAGAACAATGGAGCCTTCCCATTTGTGGGGCTGACCCCCAGGAGAGGTGTGGGTTGGTGTGAAGGGGTCAAGCATTTTTCGCTGCTCTCCCCCCGAGCAAGTCACACACCCCTTGTGGCCTCTATTGTGTTCCGTGGGCAGAATACACATCAGGAGGGGCAAGTATTGGGGCAGAGTTAAAGTGGGTGTTGCTAGGTTTGCCAATCAAACTAGTATAAAAAAGGATTTTTTTGGGCTGGGGAGCGCTTGTTAAAAATTGATTTGTTTCGTGTATGTCTCAAAGGAGTGACACATTCCACATGCCCACACCGACAGGGCATGCCTGTGAGCGTGCAGTCATCAATCATCCCGACGGGATATTACACGACGCAACACACGTGCATTTACATGTTTATGGTCACACTGCAGTGTAATGGTCTTACAGCTATAACCGTTACACGCAAGCGTTCAAAACAAAGACTTTGTGTTGACCTCCCTCGCTTCCCTCAACCACCGGCCCACTCAAGCCCCCCATAACCACTGTCTCACACCCCTACCGTTTGCGTCTAGCGCCAGTAAGCCGGGGGCGAGAGAGCAGCCCATTGTGATCGGCACTGTAGGCAACCGACTTACTTTAGCGTGGGAGTTTATTGTCCGGCCTGAGAGAGAGATGCTTTCTCGTTGACGATATGGGAAGCGATGTGATCCTTAACAACGACTTCTGCCTCTCTCTCCGCAGGTACCTGGATGGCAACCAGTTCAGCATGGTGCCAAAAGAGCTGGCCGCTTTCAAGTATCTCCAGCTGGTGTGAGTGTTTCTCTCGCTCCATTCATTTTTTTTTATTTGTATGCTAATGTTTCTTAAGAGGGACAAGCGGCACAGGGATAGCATACAAATAAAATTAGTAATTGTAATTGGTCTTTCTTTTTAGTGACCTGAGCAACAACAAAATCAACTCCCTGACCAACTCCTCCTTTGCCAACATGAGCCAGCTTACAACACTGTACGTTTTGACCATCTCTCTTTTTTGCAACCATCCATCGAGTTGATGTTTTGATCGCAACTGTAATCCTACTTATCGGAAATTTGCAACAATACAAAAATCCAAAAGCCTAACCTGAAAAACACCTCTTTTTTTCCTCTACAGGATCCTGAGCTACAACGCTCTCCGCTGTATTCCAAGTCTTGCCTTTTCTGGTCTTCGCTCCCTCCGTCTGCTGTAGGTTTTTCTCTTTTTTTTTTCCTTTGCTCTCATTCCACTGTACATTCATTTCACCTTTGCTCCAAGTTAAGGCTTGCTTGCAGGCTTGCTTCTAGAGCGTTTTGCCGAAAGTGAATGGGACCAAATGTTGAACCGAGAGAATTGCCATGCTGAAAAGACCCAGTTATGTCATGTGTAAGGGTTTAAATGACAGATGTTGACTCTATATAATATTTTATCGTGACGAAACTTATCCTGTCATTATCACAAAGTCTGTTTCGATACAATTCAGTTCAGAAGCCAGCAATCGATATGAGACTCATAGAACACTGAAAAAGTTTGTACTGGAAGTATGCTCAACTATTACAGTTGGGATATTCTTTCAAATGTATTTTGTCATTTTAAAATAATTACACAATGTTAAATAAGGCAACACACACACATAGTACCAGACTGAACACAGACGTTTTCCCATAATTTAAACCCTTACACATGACGTGGGCTGATCTAAGTGGGTCTTTTCAGCATGGCAATCCTCTCGGTTCAATGTTGGGTCCCATTCAGTTTTGGCAAAACGCTCAAGAAGCACTCATAAAAGTAATAACCATTTTTAAAAAAAGAAACAAGTAGAAACAGAACTTCAAAAATGATCATAATAACCAAGATAGGCAAGACTATGTCAATTAGAGGTTCTGAATGTTGCATTCGGAAGACTCCTCTCTCTCGGTCTCCAGTCGTGACAAGGGGTAAAGCGAAAAGCCATCTGCGAGTGGGACCATTGGTGGAAGGAGTGAGGACCCTGTGACAGATGGGACTCTGTGTGTCTGTGTGCAACCAGAGCGTGTTTCACAGACCTTATCTCGTCGTTTCTAGTGTGCGTGTGTTGGTTGATGTATTTTAGTGGTTGTGAGGACCTGACTGTCCCCTAAAAGATATAAAATAACAATTTTTTATGATTTTTGTGGGGATATTTTTGTACGTGAGGACCAGTCTTTATAAGGAAAAATGATTTTGTAAAAAGTTCATGTTTTATATGAAAAAGTAAATGATTTCCTTTTGGCTACTGAAGTTAAGGTTAAAGATGGCACTGATCTGATACGTGGATCAGATATGGGTCCGATAACGACTGAAATAGCTGAATCAGGTTTCGGTGGCACTGGGCCGTCTGTGGATCGTTATGCAATGGAAGTGGCACTGCGGTAAAGTTGGTTTATTATTCGACATTCACAATAATTTATACATATTAATATGACAATGAGTAGAACAAACAACGCAACACACTACAACCCCAAAAGCAAATCACATGATTATACTGTTTAATTTCCTTGAGAACACCAGCTCTCGCTCACAATCTCTGTGTTCCTGATGGTTTTAGCACAGCAAGATTAGGAACTGTCACAAAATTACAGAAATTAGAATATACATATGGGTGCGTAATTATTACATTGTTTTAGTTAGGAAAACAGTATTTCAGTATTTCCTTAAGCATAACAGAATAGTCTATAACAGAATAATCTATCATAACGTATTTTTTAAAGAATTATTTTCTGTTTTCCATTTTCCGACTCAGAGACTGTATCAAATTTATATTGTGTCAGCAGATATCCATATTTACAATATTGGTATCGTGTTAGACTTTAAAAAGTGGTACAGTACCATGTTTAGTTAAGATTAGGCCTAGGATTAGGTGTAATTGTAGTATTATTTATATGTAGCCATTATGGGAGTCAGTGGAGTTACCTCACAAACATAGTAACACAAAAGTGTGTGTTTTTACAGCCTGCAACAAAGACACGCATGTCTCCCTTGCTCTTTTACGGCTAAATGACAGCGAAATCCGACGATCGTTAGTAAAAAAATTTAGTTCTTTGATGTCCAAAAAATTCACCTCGTCTGCTCTCACTCAAAGACGGCACGTGTATGTTGCCCTCATTTGGAACGTGTCCCTCTGCCATGATGCAGATCAGTCCTTTTAGTAAAACGTCTAGACCACCCTATTGTCTGCCATCCTTTAGATCCTTAGCACCCCCCCACCCCAAAAAATAACTTTCATCTCTTTACTGCTAGTCTGAACCCTTAAAGACTTGCCAATAAAATACCAATTGGTGCCAGGTTTGATTTTTTTTTTTTTTTCCCCTGCCATTTCAGTCGAACTTCACATCGCGACAACATGCGAGAGGCGGTTTTTACAGTCCACTTGGAGACTCGAAAGGGCTTGGTGGCTTCAAAGTCGTCCCGGAATATATGTGCTTTTTTTTCCCTGAGCCGGCCCTCACAAAAATAAGCCGCACTTAGGTGCAAAAGCAGTCGTAAAGCGTCACCTTATGGCTTTGTTATATAGTTTTTCTCTCTTTTTTTTTTATAGAATGTTGAAGGGAAGCGAGAAATAATTAACCTGGGTTTGGCGTCAAGCGAAGCCCTGGCGTGGACGTGGTTTTGATTTAGCATTAACAGGCTGCTAATTGGCCTTTTGTGGGGGGACAACTATGTTTGGAGGAGTGTTTCGAGACAGAGAGAGAGAGAGAGAGTGAGGAGGCCTGACGTGCAGTCTGTCATTGGATGCGATTTGGAGATAAATAGCATAGAAAATAAGAAAGAAGGGCTGGCCGATATGGCCTCAAAGCAATATTTTAATTGAGCATTTTACCACGATTAAGATTGATGAACAATTATTTGCTGTTGGGGGTTTTGTCACACTGACAAGATTTACACGGTAAATAGGTTCTGAATAGGGATGCACGATAATATCGGAATCATATCGAAAGCAGCTGATAATTTCTTTTGTAAGTCATCGGCGCCGGACCGATGCTTAAATTTGCCCGATATTTTCAGCCGATATTTCATGACGTATTTATTGTATGTTGGAAAGGTAGAGCTTGTGCCAGGCATGTCCAAAATCTGAGGTGGGATTTTATACGCCCTGCGCCTTCTGTCTTAAAATGTATGCCATTGATTCATGCCAAAATTCTGAGCATGCAGTGAAACGTTCGCAAGTAAAATCTCATATCTTTACACGCTCAATTCTGCCTCCACACACAAAAATCTTTAACTAAATTGGCTGTGTCCGAGCTATGTACTGCTGCACTTAATAGCATGGTAGGTTAGGTGCATTTACAATACTTTTCTACGTGGTAGTATGCATCTCAAGAAATAGCCGGGATTGTACCTTAATAGCTCTCTACGCACTAGGTAGTGCACATTGAGTATCACACACGCCCTACTTGACTTGGTACACTTCATAGGACAGGAAGTGACTTTTTCTTAAAATGTTGTGCACTACGCTCGGAACGCTCTGTCCTCACTCCACTCTGCTTTCACGCTCGCTTGACTTGGCGCTGTCTTAGAAATGTTAGAGTTATGGTGCTATGGTGCTAACAAAATATCGTCTTTATGCACTCAACTCTGCCTTCCTCATTCATCGGCATCGGTATCTGCAGATATAAGCGTGAAAATATCAAATATCGGCATCGGCCAATATATCCCTTATCGCTCCTCCCTAGTGCTGAATGTCGATTCATTTTTGATAAATTGCCCATCCCCCCACAAAGGAGGAGAACAGTGCCAGGCTGAGCGGATTTGGTAGAGCCAAGATCGATGTTTTGTTGGGATGGTCGGCTGTTGAAGCAGTTGGGGCTTGTTTTGGGGGGATTGGGAAGTGTAAATTTTGGAGAAGTGCGAGGGGCTTCTGCTCTGTGGTTGTAGGTCTTTTTGACAGAAGGTGGTAATGAGCTGACGGATTAAGACGTCCGTATTGTTTTATGGCCGTTAAGCTTTCTCTGTCTTGTCACCTAATCGCCCTGCTGAGAGAAAGGGAAGGACGTTAGTCTCTCTCTCCCTCTCTCCTTCTCTCTTTCCCTTTGCCCGAACAGCACAGTCCCTCTACGTAACCCAACACCCGAATTCCGCGCAAGCGAGCTGCCAAACCCGCAGCCGATGGCAAAATAGACGGCCGCGGCGTCGGCGACAGGTGTCGAAAAAGAGCAAGGGAAAATGGAGGCTTTTCGCCAGACATCTCGAACCCCGCATTTGCCCTCACTTCACTTTTTTTATTTGGGGGAGGGTAGAAATTGAAAGCTTTTGGGAGAAACAGAACATAATATTCTGACACTGTACCGGACTGGTTGCTGATTTTTTAAAAAGGGAGAGAAAAAAATGAAAGTTTCAAGGGAGAAAATATGCAATTTTTTGCATTCTTCAGCTCCCCGAGACCTCTCCTTGTGGCTGTCATTGCAAACCTCAGTGCCAAAAACAGGCCAAAGAGCCTGAGAGTCACCAGAACGGGATCTTCGCACACACTCACACACACACACACACACACACGTGTTCACTTGTGAATCTTAAAGAGACAGGAACTACACTAAACTCTATTAAAGTTCCTATGGCCCAACTTTCCAGTCTAGGATTAAACCTAGTCCTAGACTAGCTTTGAGTTTTACTAATAAATCTCCATTGGTATTACAATTTAGTCCAAGACTAGGCTTAATCCAAAAAAACCTACCATATATGTTTTTGCAGATAAAGTTCTCGGTTGTATATCATTTTGTCAGTTTTTGTTCTTTGTGTTAATGACGATCTCTGTGTTGGTCTGCGATGAGGTTGGTAAACCTCCTCAGCTCCTAACAAAGGTTCTCAAGGTCTACCTGAGGCTTTTTGCCACATTTGCCAACATCTTCTTAGGTTTTGTTCTCAAATTTGTTTGTAAGCTATACAGTATAAATAGTATATCATGCAACTTTTGAATTGAGCAAAGCCAAATAAACTGATGATTGCGTAAGAGTGCTTTTACGTAAGAACAGATCTCAAATAACAAAACAATGTCCTTTTTCCTTCTTAAGAATGGTTGGTGAATAAGGTGCATTGTCCTTATTTCTCTCTCAGGTCCCTGCATGGTAACGACATTTCCGAACTTCCTGACGGGATCTTCAGTGACGTGGTGTCCCTGTCGCACCTGTAAGTATCACCTAAGTGTCTCACACACACAAATCCTATACACAGCTCTTTGAGGGCTACAGACGGGCAGTTTAAGTAAAGCTTAACTTTTTTAAACATAGCTTAAAGAGCGTGTAAAAATGTTTTTATGGCAAATCTGTTAAAATAGTTCAATCACATGCTCTTACACTACTTAGGTATAGTCAGATTATTTGCTTTCTATATTAAAATATTTGTGTTTCTTGTGTGAAAGTGTATATTTTGTTTATGCTAGTCATGTAAAGTTGTTTCCGTGCAATTAGATCCAAATATTTCAATATAGGGCAGCAGGATGAACAGGCTCACAGTGAGAAGATCCTGGGTTCGAACCCAGAGTCGGCCGTAGGGCTTTTCTATGTGGAGTTTGCATGCTCTCCCCGTGTTCGCATAGGTTTCCTCCAGGTGCTCCGGTTTCCTCCCACAGTCCAAAAAGCATGCAAGATAGGTTAATTGGCGTCTCTAAATTGGCCCGTAAGGTGTGAATGGGAATGTGACTGTGTGAGTGTGTGTGCCCACGATTGGTCTCCGCCTTGCACCTGTAGTTTCCGGATTAGGCTCCGGTCCCCGTGACTCTGATAGGGATTAAGCAGTTCGGATAATGAATGAATGAATATTTCAATATATATGTGAGAGATCAACGATATAAAGATTAACGCATGTCAGATATCAACATTAGGTCCAAGAATACTGATTTGAATTTTGAGACATCAGACCTAATGCAAACCGTCCTTTAAAGCAAACTTTAAATCAGACCAAATTATGCTCTGTGAGCCATCCCTAGTAGATTAGTCATGCAAGACGAAAAGCAGGCGGGTAAAAAAGTTACGGTATTACGTGTTGCTTGTAACTGGTCATTACTTGACATTGCAGGTCCTGTGATGAGATTTTTGCACAAGCACATGCTGAAATGTTATTTTCTACATCCCTGCTTGACGCCGTTATTGTAAAAAATGAAGCTAGGTTCAAATGTAATCTTAAAATTCTCATGTTATCCGCATCATTTGGTCTCGACAAAGCACTGCATATCCGTAACGCAGGTCTCCTGTGAGCTGCGGACTTCATTTACATCTGCTCTGCGTTAAGTCTAAGAATGGACACACACACACACACACAGCTTTAACTGTCACTTCCATCACAGTCGCTTCTCATGGCGCAGGCATTCTGTGGTTTGCCAGTAATCTGTGACTCCTGTACACAGCACTGGCCACTGTCTGCTCTCACTGCATCAACTCCCACACACTGCGAGCAAGGATCTTGTAAAACATGTATTCAACACGGTATAGTCCCTAGCGTTGTAGTGCAGTTATATGTGCATGAGCATTTGCAGTCGGAATGAAGAGCAACTGTGCTTTCCATATGTTATATCCTTAAATTCCGTCTGATCTTTGTTAAATCATGTGTCTTATCCCCTTTAAAGACATCCGATTCTTTTAAAAAGCAGTAATTACAACATTTTTAACAGAAGTTCAACTCTTGTTAGCGCTCAGTCGTCTAGAGCCATGTTCCAAAAATGCACTCATGCATTTTCCAAGGTTCTTCTCTAATTACTGTCTGTTTTTAACTTCATAATGCAGACCTGGTAATTGTGTGCCCGAGATCGTATTTATGTATTACCATTAAACTGCTGATTATCATGCTGTAATTTCAGCTATTTTTGGAATTTACAATATACTGAAACAATTAAAAAAAAGTATTAACAATGATCCTTAAAGACTAATATATGAACATTATATTATTATTATTATTATTATTATTATTATTATTATTATTATTATTATTATTATTATTATTATTATTATTCTTGAGCATTGCAAATAATATTATATAATAAAATTATGATGTACAGATATTCTATATTCTTCTATAGTTCTATCATTAAAGCATTAAAAATTAAGCAATATGGGACAGCACCCTGGCCCACCCAATCACATGCCTGGGAAAGAGAGAGAGATTTAATATGTCATGTCTTTTTATTTTTAATTTTTATTTTTGTTTTGTAAAATTGTTTTTTGATTCCTAATTACAGTAGTGTGCAAAAGTTTTAGGCAGGTGAAAAAATGCTGTAAAACAAAGAATGCTTTCAGAAATATAAAATAATGACATTATTTATCAATTTACAAAATGCAAAGTGAGCGAACAAAAGAAAAATCTAAATCAAATCAATATTTGGTGTTACTACCTTTTGCCTTCAAACCAGCATCAATTCTTAGGTACACTTGCACAAAGTCAGGGATTTTGTAGGATTATAGTCATTATATTATTTTATAGTCATTATATTATTTTGTAGGATTATAGATCTGTGGTTAGTTCTCCAAGATGTTTGGAACAACCTACTAGCCGAGTTCCTTCAAAAACTGTATGCAAGTGTAACTAGAAGAATTGATGCTGTTTTGAAGGCTATATATATATATATATATATATATATATATATATGTATATATATATATATATATATATATATATATATATATATATATATATATATATATATATATATATATATATATATATATATATATATATATATATATATATGTATATACATATATATATATTATCGACTCAAAGTTAAAAGCAAACTTTTGTCAGTGTCAGAGTAAGTATGTACTATCCAGAGCTGAGGTATGGCCCTCAAAAGCTTCTGGCCCAACTTGTTACTAAGAGCAGTGATCCGCCGTCTCGATATTGACGTTATTTGTTTGGTGCTGTCAGTATGGTCCTTACAGAGCCACTCTACTGACAGTTAACTGTTACTACATGCATGAGCATTATAAAGTCATTCTCAGATCATACTACAGTACAACTCATTTGTAGTTGGTAATAGCATTATTTGATACACCACAATACACTAGAACATTTCATAATTATATATGCAACCAAATATTTAGTAAGTCATGTTAAAGTCTCAGAAGCTTTCAGAATCCACTTCCTCACCAAGTAAACACATAGCGCCCAGTTTGGGGCATGAAGACAGTCCAGAAAACACCTGACGATGGTGTAGAATAGTTTTTTAACCTTTAGATTATGTCTTGCGCAGGGCCATTGGTGCCAACCCGCTCTACTGTGACTGCCGGCTGCGTTGGCTCTCTGACTGGGTGAAGACGGGCTACAAGGAGCCTGGCATCGCCCGCTGCACCGGCCCGCATGGCATGGAGGGCAAACTGCTGCTCACCACACCGGCCAAGAAGTTTGAGTGCCAAGGTGGGCTTTTGTAACACTTTGTTTCTTTTCAGGCATGAAGTGACTGTAAGGGGATGGTGTTTGCAGTTCATGTTAATGGTGTGTGTGTGTGTTTGTTAAATGCACTCAGCAGGTGATGTAGACACTTCCGTCCTGGCCAAGTGTAACCCGTGTCTGTCCAGTCCATGTCTGAACCACGGTACCTGCCACACTGATTTAACCGAGCTTTATAAGTGTACTTGTGCAGAGGGGTTCAAGGTGAGATGCAACAGAACACTATTATTATTATTATTATTATTATTAATACATATTTCATAATTCATATATCATTTTTATATTGTATTATTTTTGGTAGGCACCTGTCATACATTTAACAAAGTTAAACTGGATTTAAATTTAAGTCAGAAAACATTATTGATCCGGAACTGGTCTGTGACTTTACCCAGGGAAAGAACTGTGAGACTCCACTCGACGCCTGTGTCAGTAACCCCTGCTCTAACGGAGGGACGTGCCAAGTCTCGGCTGATGGGGACGCCTTCATGTATGCATGACTTTAAACTTTCAACACAGTTTGCAATGTAGTGAAGCAAATACGAACTACCTCAAATAAGCACGACACATTCAGTCATTCATTACATTTATGGAGCTGCAGTTAGACATTACCCAGCATCACTGCTTATGTAGGAGAGAAATCATTAATACAGCATGACCAGCAACAGGGAAATATTTTATACATTTCTAACTAAATGTCAAGAGATGCATAATTTCTGTGGACAGTTTGGATTTTTTTTCTTTGAGAAGTAGTCGAAAGTAGCCAAATGAAGGAACAGTTTTCATTTAGTTTTCCATATAAAAGTTCCAAATAAGTATTTTCAATTAATTGAACTTTTTTCAAAATTGCAATTTAGATCCATTTTCAGACATAATGACTTAATATTGCATAAAACGCTGGAAAATAGTACAGGAAGAAAAGCTTGCTTCTGTATGACATATCTGTGAAAGTTCAAGCGCTGAATCATCATATAGGAGCAGTCAGTCTTTACTGTACCTCTTTACTAAATCCAGCTTCATATCACTATTTTCATTTCAAATCATCTGTGAAAGTTGTTTAGAATCTAAATTTAAAAATGAGAATCTAAAATGTGCTTTTCCTGTCTCCTTTCAGCTGCTCTTGTCCTTTGGGTTTCGAAGGCCCCAACTGTAAGATCAACGTTGATGACTGTGAGGATAACGACTGTGAGAACGGAGCAACTTGTCTCGATGGAATCAACAACTACACATGCATGTGTGCTCCTTACTATACAGGTATGCAAGGCCTGCACACACCTTCCAAAGTCTGTGCTGTCTCCAGATCACAACATACACACACACACACAAAGACACACACACTTCTCCTCTTAGGGATGCCGACTGTCTTAGTAAGTAAATACACTTCATTTATATGGCACTTTAAAACAGCTATTGATGACCACAGTGCTTTACAATAAAGTAAAATCAAATCAAACTTTAAAATCAATAAAACATCCTTAAATTTCAATTTCCTGAGATATATATGCAATATATATCTAGCAGCTGACGAGAAAAACTTAGCACTAAAATTTTTCAAAACTTGGAGTTCTAAACTTAAAACAATCATTCATGCAGTTTCAACTAACTTTGAGTTGAATTGTCATGGTTAAGTTTAAGGAATAAATTTGTTAATGTGTCATACTGGAAATAAACATATTCAAATTTGCAAAATTGAAGCAACAATATATTGTGGTTCTTGATGATGAATAACATAACACAGATAAATACGATATAACACTCATATAGAAGGTAAACTTCTAAGTGGCCAGACGGATATTTCTTACAGGGAGCATTGTTAAAAGCAAACTAAACTCCCACTGTGTGTGTGTCTGTCTTTAGGAGAAATGTGTGAGGAGATGGAAGATATGTGTGCTCCTGGACGCAGCCCCTGCAAGCACCAGTCAACCTGCCTCATCACCTCAACCGGCCCCAAGTAAACCCACATATTCTATTCTTTTATTCTCTTCACAGTCTCAGATTTCTTTTCACTTCATTTGAAAGTAAATTTTGCAAAATGAACTTCAGTAACAAGAACATCCTCTTTGGTTTGTTAGGTGTGTGTGCGCGCCCGGGTACGTAGGCGACGACTGCAACGTGGATTACGATGACTGTCAAGAACACAAGTGTCAGAACAACGCAGAGTGTGTGGACGAGATCAACGGCTACTCCTGCGCCTGCACCAGGGGCTTCAGGTCGGTGTCAGATCCAGATCCTAAATCCGAATGGGAGTGTGTTCAGTTTAGATTACACAATGATGCTCAGTTTTGTACTATACGTAAAAAATTATACCAATACAGTCATTTGCTTTGACAAATATAATTACATAATTATATAATTAGTCAAATTAAAGGTGTCTAGTTTTACACCCCAATTTGAAATTCAAAGATAAATTCTAAGTTCAGAGATATTCAAATTTAAATCTTTAATGATGCATTTTTAACATTTAAAATGTAAAGATCTAAAATTCTGGTATGATTTCTAAATTCATAAATTTTAGTTGAAATGCACAGCAAAAAAATGATTAATTTTATATTTTTTATTTGGTTTTTCACATTCTTTTATGACTTCATAACAATGTCTTTAATATTGCACAAAAGGTGTATGAAAGGAAACCAAACCTTTGATTGATGTCTTATGTTGGAATTTTGTGACAGTATATTTGAATTTAAATACAGTGTTATTGAATTCCTGCCATGAAATATTGATTATATGGACATCAAATTAACTATTCAGCTTCCTTTATGTTAAATTGTTGGCCAGATTGAATTTGAGGAATCCGTCTCTGTAAAAAGTCTTTACAATGTAGAAATCAGAATAGAATAATGGCCACAAATAACAGATGTGCAAATACCAAATTCCCCTCTCCCCCCTCAGCGGTCAGCTTTGCGAGGTGCCCCCCGCCCCGCTCTCCCTCTGCGACCTGGCCGACTGCCAGAACGAGGCCCCTTGTGTGGAGCGGGCGGGTCGGGCGATCTGCCAGTGTTTGCCTGGTTTTGGTGGTCCTCGCTGTGAGAAGCTGGTCAGTGTCAATTTCGTGGACCGCGACTCGTACCTGCTGCTGAGCGACATGAAGAACTGGCCTCAGGCCAACATCACGCTACAGGTACTTTGTTGCTCTGGAACGTTTCTCAGTCTCTTGGCAGTTTCGGTTCGGCTTGCTTAAGTAACACACTTAAAAACTGTGGGCTAACTGTTGTTAAGATGAAATTAAACCCACCTATGTAAACTTTGTCATTTCAGCTATTTACAAAGGTTTTCTTAGGGGTGTGGAAATTAATCACATAATTCAATGCCTCGCCATGCAGACGTGGACAATTCTGCATTAATATGACCGCAGACCATAATTGATTATATCAAGCTTTTTACCGGCGGTTCACTGCCCCCTAGTGGTCCGCGCATTGCAGGTGGTCCGTGACATGTAATCCAGTTTCACTACTGAAACCACATTTTAAAAATTATTTCATTTTATTTATTTTTCAAAACATTCCAGATTATCTTTATGAACAATGAATTTAATGCAAATATCTAAAAAAAAAAAAAAGAAAAAGAAAAGAAAGAAAAAAAAGATTAGTATAGTATATACACACACAGTGGAC
Organism: Distichodus sexfasciatus; assembly: GCA_032718565.1. NCBI lineage: Eukaryota > Metazoa > Chordata > Actinopteri > Characiformes > Distichodontidae > Distichodus > Distichodus sexfasciatus. The sequence goes on along the minus strand of JAVGVS010000052.1, from coordinate 2,023,121 downwards.
AGCTGCAGGCTACTACTCAGTCTGAGTGGTGGTCCCTGGGACAGAGGCAGTTGAAAACTCCTGGATTATATCATAATGGCATTGTTGGCCACGGCTGCCTGGTCTGCAATCTATGCCCAATCTGCGTGCAATGTGAAGGTCAATGTGGTTCCTTTTATGCATCTTTCAGGTATCCACAGCAGAGGACAATGGCATCCTCCTTTATAACGGAGACAATGATCACATCGCCGTGGAGCTCTACCAGGGTCATGTTAAGGTCAGCTATGACCCTGGCAGTCAGCCTGGACATGCCATTTACAGGTGAGTCAAGACCTCTAAGAGACTTAAATAATATTTTTTGACAAAATGTAATGTAATTTTCCAGCTTTAGAATCATCAAAACACTGTAATTTGCTAAACATTTGCTCATTTCTGCAAGTGTGTCTGAGATTTGCCTAGTTATGTTAGTACCGAGCACTACCAGAAACTGGTATTAGGAAGTTATATAACATCATCTTGCTCTCTGATCGACTTTGTCTCCAGCACCGAAACCATCAACGATGGTCAGTTCCACACGGTGGAGCTGGTGACCTTTGACCAGATGGTGAACCTGTCCATTGACGGCGGCCTGCCCACCACCATGGACAGCTTTGGCAAACTCCGGCCCCTGAATGGAGAAGCGCCGCTATATGTGGGGGGTAGGGGCCCACCACAGATACCTCCCTCCACCGCAGGCACTCTAAATTACACTACTGTCAATCACCCCCCTTACCCCTTTCCCTTCCCAGCACCCCACCTCCCTGTCACACCACACCCAACCCCACTCCCACTCCCCTCACCTCACCTTTCCAAAAGAACCCCAGACCATTTCGCTAGACTGTGTTTGCTATGGCCCACTCCCCTCTATTAGACTAAATAAACCTCTACCTGGCCGGGCATCATTTAGATGCTGAATCTGAACAAGCCCACAGAGAGCTGAGCTTCAGTCCACGTTCTTTAGTCCCTATCAGATACAGTCTACACTGTCCCTCCCTTCCCAAAAAAAGAAAGAAAGAAAGAAAGTGATGTGTCTGCATGGTGGTGTTTTTGTGTTGTTTTATATGTGGTTGGAATTGCTTTCCACAGTGGCTACTTTTGAGATCATATTATTGGAATTACGTTTGAAAAATCACAACGAATGTCATTAAAAACAGGAAAAAATATCAATAATGATATCAATAATGATCTCACAAGTGACTACTGCTGTCTTCAATGTGATTTGAATATTGTATTGTATTGTTTTAAACCATAGCTTGTGCTATTCTGCCAGAATATTGTTGCATGTTCCCAACCCTTGCTATTTTAAAGATGCTGAGTGCCACATCACCAAATTCAGTATAGAACAGCTAGGGATGCACTGATTCGATACGTGGTTGGGACATCAGTCCGATAAAGACCCAAGTAGCTAGATTGGGTATCGGTGGCATTTGGGCTGATCTATGGCCAATCAGTTCAGTTAAACTATAGGTTTTTCTTTGTGCACACGCACAATTCGTTACACATCGGAAGTGGCACTGCGGTAAAGCTGGTTTAGACCCTGTGTCCACCAAGTGCATTTTTTGTGCTGAGAGTGGTCAAAACCTCACTTCCAGAGTGCTTTCTCGCTGCTCTCGTGGCTCTTCTCTCAGCGCTTGTTGCTAATTTAGGAAAAGTGTCATCGGGCACTTCCACATTTGTTCCTATTTCATGTAAACATTGCAACTTGTTCCACTGAGGTCGGTTGTTTAGCCGACAAGATTGTTTTTACAATGGAGAGAAATCGCATCTTGGCATTAGCGGCAGTGTTTGAAATAGTTAACTTCTTCAGATAACTATTCTTCCAGCTATGCTGTTGTTGTTAGTGAGTTCTTGACTGTGTATGTCCGGCCCCTTCCTCGATTTTGATTGGCTAACAAGAGAGAAGTGACATTGATGAGCTCAGCGATGTTCTAAAATTTGAACGGATTTCAACTTGAAGCACTCTAAATTTCATCAGAACTGAATAAGTCGGATCGGTGCTTCCCACGAACAGCTGTGAGGTGCTTTCGATGAGTTAATGTTGACTAACAAACCGTATTGGCTAAGAGTGAATAGAGAACAAGCGAAAGTGACTTTTGTGTTTGTGTTACTGTATAGCTAGGATTTAATGTAGAGGAATTAAGTCTGGTAAAAATGACAAAACACATTCATGCATAAGTGGGAACAACATACATCCGTACCTCAGCATCAATTCCATACTCAACAAATAGGATGGAAAACCTCTCGGAACACCAGCAATCCAAGACCAGAATTGCTCACCCCTGAACTAGACTAATCAAGAAGGCACAGTCTACAGTTGGACTGGCTAGTGAGTGCAAGTTTGAGGTTGATTAAGGTATGTAGGTAGATGTTAGTAGGAAAGGTAATGTTCAGATGTGCCTAGTTGATCAGATTCAGTTGTGGAACGTAAGCTCTTTGAAATATTTACCTCCCCTTTGCCACGCTCCATTACTCCCCATGCCAGCCCTTTGTTACTTGTGTCAGTGTGGCCCTGGCCTTCTTCTTCACCAATGACTGATTAGGGTTCCTTTCCTTCCCCTCCCAAAACATCAGGCATGCCTGTGGATGTGCACTCCTCAGCCTTGCGCATGTGGCAGATCCACAACGGCTCCAGTTTCCATGGCTGCATTCGAAACCTGTACATCAACAATGAGCTGCAGGACTTTACCAAGACACAGATGAAGCCCGGTGTGGTGCCAGGTTGCGAGCCCTGCCGAAAGATCTACTGCCTGCATGGCATTTGCCAGCCTGATGCAGCGACTGGTCCCATCTGCCACTGCCAACCAGGCTGGAGTGGACCGCACTGTGACCAGCCGTCTTCTAACCCCTGCCAGGGCAGCAAGTGAGTTGAGCTCTAAGGAGATGCAACTGCTCCTGTTAATCATAAACGAAGCTGAGACGACTTAAGGTCTTGCTCGGGGTGACCGTGATGTTGGGGGAAGGGTACAGACAAACAAACCTGAAGTTTTCAAAATGTGTTGTACCAAGTAAGGGTTGACCGATTATCGTTATTAGGCATTTTGCCGATTATCGGTATCAGTGTTTAATTTTGACCATCACCAATATTAAGTAATTACAAGGTGCGCTACTGTGGCTCCACTGCCGTCTTTTCTCTCTGTGCCATTTGCCATCAACTCGCTACTTCATTTAATGCCCCGCCCACAACAGTCTCTGATTGGCTATATGTCACAAAAGTAGTAGCCAATAAATGCTGAAGCCTTGTTGTCACTCACACCACGCTCACACACAAGAAGGAGATGAAGAGAGAGGAGAGTTTCAGTTAAGCTTAGTGTTTGGAAAATTCTAAATTTTGACAGAGATTCTCTGTCTTTTAATCATTATCTTGCAATAATCGGTACAGATATCGATATCACCACTGAAAAACCAATATCGGTCGACCTCTAGTACTAAGTGTTTGTAGGTTCGTTACCGTGTCATGTGGTTGTACCCAAATCTAAAGATCCTTTTGCTCAACAAGAAATGTTTTTATGCAGGTGTGTGCATGGCAAATGTATCCCACTGGACATGCAGTCCTACCGCTGCGAATGCCAAGAGGGATACCGCGGGGCCCTGTGTAACCAACAGGGGGAGCTCTTCAATCCCTGCAGACGGTTACAGTGCAAGCATGGCCGCTGTCAAATCTCGGACACTGGCGACTCCTACTGTCACTGTGAGAGCGGCTACACCGGAGAGTTATGCGATGCAGGTAAGAAGGGTTTAAAGAATATCTGTCTTTCCATTGCTCTCCAAGTTCATTCAAATGGAAAAATCAGCGTGTTGCACATTTTTCTTTAGAGTCGGAGTGCCGTGGGGAGCCGGTGCGGGATTTCTACCAGGTGCAGCGTGGCTACGCCATCTGCCAGACTACGCGCATGGTGTCATGGGTGGAATGCAGTGGCGCCTGCGACACCGGAGCCTGCTGCACCAGCCAGAGGATGAAGCGACGGAAATACACGTTTGAGTGCAGCGATGGCACGTCCTTCAGCGAGGAGGTGGAGAAGACCATCAAATGTGGTTGTGTGGGGTGCATGTAGCATGCCCACTCCTAGCTAGGCGTGAAACCCCCCCCAAACCCCACCCCGCTGTTGTCACAGATTCAGAGAGAAACTGGAGGGAGAAAAAAGAGAGAGAGAGAGAGAGAGAAAGAGAGAGAGAGCCAGTGTGAGTAAGAGAGTATACAGAAATATATATAAAAACCTATCTATATATTATGGACAACAATGTTTGTAAAATATAGGACTTTTCCCTCCCGTCCAAGGGGTGTATGGCATAAGACAGTGGCGAAAAACAAAGAACATCAAAAATGCAAAAACATGAAAATTCTATCTGTGGCACATTATTTCAAAAAAGGGTGGCTGTGAAATTTGGAGAGGTCTTGTGTTTTGGGCGGGTGTCTCACAATTCCTGTTCGCGATCTCTTTTGTCTGTGCGATAGATCTCTGATAGCTTCAACACAATGCCATCTCTGCTTATAGCAAGGTCGTCAAGACGCGATTGGCCCCTAGTTTGATTGGGCCCCAAAAACAGGGCGTGGTAGAGTATTACAGGAGCGGTGGATAACATGTTTTCTGCGCTCTCCTTTTTGTCAACAAGGTACACTGATTAGAGGTAAAGCAACACAGCTACCCAGAGTGCATCCTCATCTAAAATAAACAGACATACAGACAACATCTACTGACTAATCTACCTTGTTGTACATGCGACACATGCTGTTGCTAGCAAAAATCCTGCAAATGAGCTGAAATAGCTTTGAGAATCAAGGGGCTGGCTGGTGAGGTCAGAGAGCTTCCGACGACAGATCCATGAATTGTCTCTAGTTGTGAAGAACCTGTGCGTGTGCTCCTAACTTCTAACTCGGCCCCCATTAATCTTTGGCCAAATGGTATTGAGAGCACTCACGGTGCCGTCAGTTTGTACAGTTATGTAAAGAGAGGGCTTGGCGATATTCGGAACCCTGTAAATCCAACAATGCTTTGAGTTTCTTTATGCTTCTTACGAATTTTCAGTTTGGTTTTTTTTTGCACTGTCATTTCCGTAACCCACTAGAAAAGGAGGGCGTTTTCAGAGGGTGAAGGAAAGCTGAAGAAGCGCAGCGGCTGATAGAGAGGCGAGGGACTGGCTGTCCTCGTCGAGCTCCATGGAGTAGTTTCGTAGCTCGTCGGTTGCATGCTTATCGTTAGGTGATGTCCACCATCACATAGGGAGTGTAGATAACATTTTTGTCACTGTCGAATTAGGGGAGTCAGCCCTGTAGCCAAACGCAGCCAAGCACACTGCCTCCACTAGTAAACCCCTTGGGTTATTCCAGTGTCAGTCCATGACTTCCTTCGGTTCCATTAATATCCTCATTTTATTCATGGATCACAGCTCTTTGCTCCATACTCGACACTCGCAGAGGGGTATCGCATAGCTGAGCGGCGACGATGGCTCCCACATTTGCTGGCACCAACCAGCCCATGACGTACTGTGGTGTCTATCCCTCCCAGCATGCTTCGCCTTAGCCGTGGGAAATAAACCACCCATCCGCCTTCCCTCCCTCCCCACCTCCCTCCCTCCCTCCTCTCAATGGGAGCAGGAGGAATCATATGTTCCCCCTCTCTCAATGCCTGCAGTATTATTTGTGCAAATTGTTGCATGTTTGAAAGACTTGCAAACTGATATGTAAGCATCATTATTATGGTCGTTTGTTTTCTGTTTGTTTTTTATTTTATTTCAATGCTTTTTTTGCATTGCTTTTTGTTGGGTTTTTTGTTTTTTCTCTCCTGATGTAACCTAACTCCTTTAGCCCTCTCTTTATACAGAAATGCCTAACAGATTCTAATATATATTTGTATTTCATTTTTTTGGTATAGTATTTTTATATGTTAAAGAGTTAATCTGTGTTTTCTGGAAGTTATTATTGAAAAAAGGCAGAATGACATTTTGGTGGGCTTCCTTGGCTTTTTGTTGTTGTTTTGTTTTGTTTTTTTGGTTAATTTTTTTGTTGTTTTTTTGTTCTTCATTTAACTGAGTAGCATAATAAAAGCTGCAGTAGTTTGGATTTGGCCCAAAAGGGAAAATGGCAGGCCTTGTTCTGATAGAAGCCAGTATTGATTTAGGGGGAAATGTTTAATATTGTATATGTTGTCTTCCATGTGTATATTACATCTAATACATTTGAAATTCAGTGTGCTCTCTTTTTTAATTTATTTTTTATTGGAAGGCTTTTCTGCATCTAGAAGTGGCAGAATTATGTTGCAACTCTAATTTGTTTTTTAAGAAAATAAAAGTTCAAATTAAAACTTTCTCTAACAAAAAAAACAAGCTGCAAGGTATTTATATGGTTTTAAATCCAGCATATAGTTGTGATGGCTAACACATTCCTGTTTCGCCTGCCAAGACGCTCAAGAGGCCTAGGTGGAAGTGGAAATGATGGCAACTCTTTCTCATGTCGACCTCTCGTAAAGCTTTTTTATTAGTTTTACATTTTGTTTTTAATCTTTTATTGGTGTTATTTCATTATCTCCCCAAAAAGTACCTACACCGAATGCATACTACAAGGATGCTGACCTTCTAACTTCACATCACTACCTTCTCAAACATCTAACTGCCTGCCCTCGCATTACAAAAAAGCAAACATCTTTGCTGTAGTCTGCCAAGTGTAGGTGCCAATGTCATAAACTTCTAAAAGAGGACTTTTCTTATACGTAGATATATAAAGAGTTAGTGAAGTGGTAACTATTAGCAGTAATTTGGTGTGTCTGTCTGACGTTCACTCTACCAAGTGGGTACTGAGGGGTCGTTTCCTTGTTTCTTCCCTGGATCGGAAAGCGGACGAACGCCAGCCCGATCCTTATTTTCTGCTGCTGTGGATACCGAAACGCTCATTTTCTATCCCCATTTCAAGCCTTCTCTATGTAGATGGAGGTAAACCGCCCGAGTTTTGCGGCATCCGTGAAGGTGTGTCGCTTGGTTCCAATGCACTTCCATCCATCAAACGAGGGTCCCCTTTCGTTCTAGTTGAGATATCGAGGTCTCAGCCGGTCCCATCGCAGACCCTCGTACGTTTCTAAGCTATACTCGTCAACATGTATTGTGAACAATGCAGTGTCTCTGTTGTATTGATACAAAGTGCTGCAAATGCTCTTACTGTTTGTTACGTTTCGGATGTGCTTCTGTTCCGTTTTTTGTTTTATTTTCGTGCGTCTCCAGGATTGATGGTTATAATTGCAGTAATTCTGAATGTAAGTAGTGCCACCGACAAAATGTTTACTGAACTCCACCCTTTTCATTCATTAAAATGTGTGTGCTTTTATTATGTAAAACTGTGTGGTACTCTTTTTGTGTCACTTTTTAATATCCATAAATGGGGTAAAATATATACTTTAGTAAGTACTACAAATAAATTAAGATTCGTGTATTTGAAACTGAACATTTTTGATAATGTGGGTTTTAAATAATTTTAAATGCTCTAAAAGGTGCATCTAAATTACATGTCTAATGTTTGTGTGGCTGCTAAATTAGCTCAGTTTTTTCCCAGTTGTAAGGGTTTATTTGTGATTTGCTTATTTATATTATACAAATTAACATACTGAGTATGTACATGTATTGACATTTAGTAACTAAAATAAACAGCAGAAGAATTGAGTTATTAAATACAGTAATATCTCTAGCAATATATTTAGCATGAACATTTAACAAGTAAGTGACTTTCTAAAACAGGAAAGGCCACAAGTCTACAGACATTCAATCTCTCAACCCAGAACCTAAATTTAGAATGTTGTTTACTTCTAGAGTTTAACACGTGAGTGCTGTAAAAACCAGGTCTATAAGTAGATGATAAAAGTTGCAGCAGGGTGAGGGTTAGAATACAGTTCTACAGTTCATCCGTGTGCACTGCATATCTCCAGGCATGGAGTTCACCAGGCTGTACCTGCCCATGGAATGGGAGGAGCGGTGGAGAAGAGAGAAAGAGAGAAGGAAGCAGGTGATAGAGGAAAGAGGAGAGGAATTTGAGGAGGAGAATAGACGGCTGGAGTGGATTAGGGCTTACAATGACAGGAGGATGGGAATGGAAGGAAAGGGCAAGGTGAAGAATGTCAGGGAGGAGAGTGTGAAAGGGGATAAAAAGGAAGAAGTTGATGAAAAGCAGGAGACACAAAGGTACCATAAAGATACGCATCCAGGTGAGATCTTTGAGGCTTTAGATGAACTGAGGCAGTCCCATCTCCTCACTGACCTGACCTTGACTGTTGAGGATGGACGTAGCTTCCAGGCTCACGCCGTCATCCTGGCTGCAGTGAGCTCAATTGTTCAGCAGAAACTCCAAGAGAGGAACTTTGAGAAACAGACAGAGATACATTTAAATCTGGATTCGGGGGTCTCAGGTTTGGGGCTCTCTGCTGTAGTGGAATTTGCCTATACTGGGGCTATATCTTGTCTGAATAGACAGGTTTTGCCACAAATTCAGACTGCAGCTATCTGTCTGGGAGTTCCCAGAGTGCTGGATCTCTGTGAAGTAGAGGGGAGAGAGCCAAAGAGAGGTGGCAGTGAGAAAATGAAGGGGAAGGGGAAGATCTCTGCTGATGAGCAGCTGGAAGTCAGTCTACATTCCATCATGCAGCTGTGGGAGGACAGAGTGGGCTGCGATGTGGAGCTGGAGGTTGAAGACCAAACTTTCCATGGTAAGCAGATTTGAAAGCAGATATTTGTGTTATTGTCAGTAAATACAGGAAATACATCTCAGGCTGATACTCCACATGGAAGGGAAGATAAACCCAATGTGTACAGTAGATCTTTCTTTAAGACCAATATTTAGTAGTTCTGTGACTATACAGCCACATATGCAACAAACTGTTATGCACTGCATGTTCTGCCACCTTGCCATCACACCCAGCAATAACATTTTCATCAATTTGAACTATAGTAATGCTTCTATTAGAAGCCTGCCAATGGTCACCCATGACCCATATCTGTAGTTTTCCTTCCTTCGACCACCTTTTGTTCCTGACCACTGCAAACTGGGACCGACCAAAAGTGGTCCAAGGAAGGTTGCAGTCTGCAGTGGTCAGGATCTTCCAGTCCTGTGGTCCAAGTGGCTTCAAGGAAAGAAAACTAGTAGTTCCTGGCCACTGCAGACTGGGAACATTTCACAACAGATGTAGGCTCGGAGATGCTCTGAGCTAGTCATCACAATTTGGCCCTTGTCAAAGATGCTAAAATCCTCATGCTTGCTCATAAACTTCAAGGACAAAATATTCACTCACTGCCTAATGTATCCCATTCACTGCTAAGTACTATCATAACCAAGTACTCAATATTGAACAGATTCCCAACACTTATAATGAGAACTCTTCTGAGCAGTAACCTATAGTGCTCACATCTTCCTCATTTTCCAGCACACAGGGTGATACTGGCTGCTAGCAGTGATTTCTTTCGTGCCATGTTCAGCAGTGGCATGAGGGAGAGCCAGCAGGCCTCAGTGCCCCTGCTGTTGGTGGGTGCAGCAGAGCTGGAAGACCTCATTCACTGCTGCTATTGCGGGGACCTCCTTTTCAACTGGGGCTGCATTTTTGAGCTCACCCGTACTGCCCTCCAGTTCCAAATCCAGCCTGCCCTCTCAATCTGCCTCAGCTTCCTGGAGTGGCAAATGGACATCCACAGCTGTCTGGATGTAGTTGCTTTTGCTGAAGCTTATATGATTGGTGACTTGCTCCAAGCAGCTGAAGACTTTGTTCTCAGGCACTTTCAGGAAGTTGTGGCCACTCCCAAGTTCCAGGACATGCCAGCTGAGAAGCTGCTGGACTTGCTGCAACATGATGGTTTGTGTGCTCCATCCGAGCTAGCCGTCTTCAGAGCAGTGGTGGCATGGATAGAGGCCGAGCCAACCGACAGGCTGCCCCGTGCCAAGGAGGTATTGTCCGGGGTGCGCTTCCCGCTCATGACCTTCCGTGAATTCCGCGAGGTGCGAGCCGTAAATCTGCATATGGAATGCTGCGGAGATAACATAGTGGATCTGTACGGCTCAGCCCTAAAAGAGTTTGGATTGAAAGGGTTCAGGTCCGAGGTGCAGCATCGCATACGTCACCCCAGAGATGCCCTCGTTCTCGTGGGTGGCGACCAGCTAAATCTGGACAATGGCCAGCGCGTCCCAAGCAGGCAGTTGTGGTTCATTAACTCTCTGCGCAGCGGCATAGGGCTGGTGAAACAGATGGAGTGGAGATTTCTGGGAGAAATGCCGGAGCAAGCCAGATTTAGGCATGGTGTCGGCGTTCTTAATGGGAAGCTCTACGTAGCAGGAGGCTGTCACTTCTACACTACGGCAGACACAATGAAATCTGCTTACAGGTATTCTGTATGAAAATGGAAAAGTGAAGACTAGAAAACTGTAAATAAGATTTTTTTTAGTTTATGATGCATTCATATTTTCATTCCAGTTTTCCTGTCTCTGCATTGTTCTGACACAGATACGACCCACTAGAAAATTCTTGGAAGAAACTAGCAGACATGCATGAGCCCAGAAGTAACTTTATATTGGTGGTGCGAGGAGACAGCTTGTTTGCTATTGGAGGAGACAGAAATCTCAACACCAATTTGGACAGTGTGGAAAGGTTTTCACCAGACACTGAAACATGGAGGTCAGTGCACTTAGAATTTATTTAAGACCCCAAAGACACTAAGTGTAGAGATCCAAAAACAAAATCTAAGCTAACTCTAATATACTTTTCTTACGTTTATCCCATAGATAACCAATTCATCAACTTCCAGTATATCAGAACAATGTCTAGTTCAAATATGTAAAATCAGACCATGTTTGAATAACCAAACATTAACAAAATGACAATTATTGTACACACATTTTTATCAGATTTATTATTTATTGATTGATTTTATTTATTTGTCTAATTTGTTCTTTTTATTGCTTTATCAAGTGACTGCATGGTTGCTTATCTCTTTTCCTTTAGCGCTGTTATTTTTTATGTAAAGCACTTTGGACTGCCTGAAAAGTGATTTATAAATAATGATGATGATGATGATTAATAGTAGAAGTAGTAGCAGTACTCTACTAGTAACATTCCCCTTGGATGTCCTCTTTTGTTAATTTTTTTAGTATTTTTGGGCCAGTTAGTGATATTTAACCTATTTTGCTTGCTAAGTGTGAAGATCCTCCTCCAGCAAGTCAAGCAGCCAGGTGTAAAATTTTACCTGTTCATTAATCTTTTTATTATTGTTCTCTCTTAGCTTTGCACATCCTTTAGACCAGCCTCTGAGTGGTCATGCAGCAACCATCTGGAGAGGTGAAATATTTATTTCAGGAGGCTTTAACTGCAAATACCAGTGTTTGGTGTCCATGTTGCTCTACCACCCTGAACGTGGCACCACGTATTTGTCGGACATGGCCCATGACCGGGCCCAGCACTGCATGGAGAGCCTGGACAACTGTTTTTACGTAGCCGGAGGCATGAGCAGGCTGCGAAAGTTCTACGGCGACCAGCTGTCCTGTGAATGCTACAACCCTATAAGTGACTGTTGGACTGAAATTACAACTCTTCCTCTTTCCCACGTTGGAGCGACCTCAGCCGTGCTGGAGGAGAAGCTGTATATTTTGGGTGGTTACTGCCAGGAGGATTACAGCGAGTCCAGGCTGGTGCACCGCTATGACCCTACAACTCAGCGATGGGAGAGCATGGGCAAAATCGTAGGCCCAGTCACAGACGTACGGGCTTGTTTACTGCGATTGCCCGCCGAACTAAGAAAGTGAGAGTGATTAAGGCATTAAATGAAGTCTTTGAAAACAACTGTTTTTGCATGCTGTTCATTTAGCTTGGCCCAAGGAAAATGGATAGTTCTTTGAGTCTTATAATAAAATGTCTAATTAATGTTACATTTAGTTCATAATAATAATAATAATAATAATAATAATAATAATAATAATAATAATAAATATCGCTGCACACGGCAACAAACGGGGTCTAAGCAAAAGCAATAAGCAGCACAACAGCAGCTGATGCAGTATCAAAGAAAGCAGGCAGTCAGAAGTCAAAATTAGTAAAAAAAAAAAAAAAAAAAGCTCTATTGTGACGTCACATATATTTATGTAGAGTTTCAGCGCCCGCTATTGTTCTAATAGTATCTTGTATATTTCCCTCAACCATATCTTTTGATTAATCATATCAAGAGATAAGGGGTTTGAATGTAAAACAATAAAGTGAAATGACATACACAAAAGTTCACATTAATACATTAATCATATCAAGACATGCACAAGTTATACATAGAACACAAAGTAAAAATGACATAGGAAGAATAAATATAGATGTGAATAGGAATTAGGACTTGGTAGTTAGGCTTTTTGTTATGACAGCTTTAAAAAGTTGTGTTTATAAAGAAACTAACCTCTAACAGTGTTCAAATAAGTGTGTTGGCGGCTTGCTGGCACCCATCCAGGGTTGGTCCTCACCTTCAGCCTATATTCTTGGGATACCTGATAGGGATAAAGCGGTTCAGATAATGAATGAATGAATGAATGAATGAATTAATTAATTATAAAAAACTTGCTATGCATACATCACAGACATTATTATTATTATTATTAGTTGATGTTATTATTATTATTATTATTCATCGTGAGCAATTATAAAAACAATTTGTTGTGCTCTGTTAGTTTGCAAGTATTAAGATATCTGCAATATAAGACTTAAAATCAGGTCAACATATGTAAACACCTTTGCTTTCATATTACATAATGACCACTGGATGGATTTAACAAACTATAGACACATCTAAACTCATCTAGGACGTAATCTAAAAATCTGTTATTCCAAAATTAATACAGCATATGGCACAAATCTGTAGGACCAAAAAATGGCCATTAGCGTAATAAGCAACAGACAACCACAACGACTATTTTGACTCTAAAACTACATCAGATTTTTTTAATTGAAAACAGTCACTGTACCATAAACGTTCTTACAAAAGGTTTTTACCTATTTTTTTTTTACCAGCAAATAACTTGCAAAATATAAAATGAAATCTAAAATAAATCATATTATTTGGATTCCTGATTGGCCTGATTGATATTTTTGCTTGACATCCACTGGGTTTGTTTCACACACCGTATTATCCTGTTGAGGATTTTTGCTGGGAGGTAAGGGAACCAGTGAACTGAAGGGCGGTAATACACAGTTTGGGGCTACTGGTGATCATATTTGCAGCAAGTTAGCATTAAAACATTCTTACTACAACAGGCATAATTTTTGATTGCACTTTATCGCGAGCCAGGGCCAAAATATATTCTCACACGGTCAAGCAATTAGAAAATCTAAAAACATTCTACTGCTTCTGACAACACAGGCGCTAAAATGAAACGCGCTGTAAATTTCACAACACAAGCAAACAAGCAACAGAACGTTGTTAAAGAGACGTAACCACAACGAAATGTTTCAGGGGATTGTGCGACAAACCATCTATGCATCTGATTGTTTGTCTAGTGGCTTTTTGTCAGAGTAGAGGTAAGTGTCCTGTGAACTAAAAGGTGAGTGTTATTAAGGGTCTGAATACCAAATTGTAAAATATTATTTTTTTCTATCAATCTTGGTAATGAATTTTTGACCTGATTTTAACCATTAATGAAGCATTGCATTCTTATTTATGAACTTTTGAACGCTACATTTATTTGCATATATTTGTTTATATATTTATTGGCAATTGCTAATAATGTCTACAGTTATGTGTGTGATTCGCCAGATTAGTCTAATAATATCTAAAAGACCAATGAATCGCATGACTCTAGTTTGTTAAAAATAAAACAAAAAACCCCACCTTAGGTTCACGGATTAACACCTCTGTTCTAATCTCAAAAGCCACTGAACAAATAATCAGGTCCCAGATGGTTTAATACTTTTTTGAGGTCCCCTGAAACATCTCCGTTGTGGTCCGGTATTGTGTTTGCTGCGCGTTCGTGTGTTTGCTGCGCGTTTCTGTGTTTGCTTGTGTTGTGAGAATTTGCAGCGCGTTTCCGTATTTGCAGCGCCTGTGTTGTCAAACTGATGGAGATGTTTTCTTAATTTGTTGTCGTTTTTTTCTGTTTGCATGTGTTTTCTGAAGTTGCAGCGCGTTGAGCTCTCTCGGCCACCGTACACTACACACTTAATATCATCTGATTGATTTTTAAACAGACATCACAGATGTAAGGCGACGATTCTGCATTACCAAATTTAACCACCAGATGTCGCCTGACAAGAGTAGCCCAACATTTTGCCTGATTATAAAACTCCTGTCAGTTCAACAAGATGGCCTGCTTAACCACTCCTTACTGAACCGTGATTTATTTAATCTCATTTGCTTTGGACAGTCACAAAAACGTCACCGTAGTAAATTGAACTAATCTCTATGTTTCTTCTGCACTTTTGAGGCAAAGCACCACTCGGGGGTTTTTAATAAGGTAGAGTTACTAGTTTACAGCCCTATCCCCAAACTCTGCTTGATTACAGCGTCTGTCAGGTCAGAAACTTCTGCTTGACCATTAATCATATTCTCGTTAGATTTAACCACCTGTGGCAAAAAAGAAATGAAATTAAGTATTTGTTACAGCACTCAGAAATGGAGAGGAAAGAAAAACAGTTTGTTGTTAGGTAGGATTTGTATTCCTCTACTACAATAAAGTACAAAGCTAGCATTACTCTGTGTTTTATGTTTTCTGTGATTTGGAGTGAGTTTGACTTTCATTGTAGATTAAATAATCAACACACATGCTGTCAAAATACAGAAACATGCCCCAAATTAGAGATTCCCAAACGCAAAGATGAATGGCTCTAATTCCATAACCTTTTCTTAAGAAGAAATTTGTTCTCAAAATCCACTTATAGTTTTTACAAAGATCCTGACCTTTGGTTAACAACAGGATCTATAAAAACAGAAGAACACTCTTAAGTTTTATTGCAGTGCTTGTTTGTGCAAAACATTAGCTTATTGGGTTTGCCATTCTAAAGTTGTTTAATATTATCATGTTTAAATGTAAATATTCTTTATTATAACAACTAACTAGTAAACAATTTAAAAACAAGTTATAAATCCAACATATACTTTTCTTAAATAATAAAGAAAAAAAGACAATATTGTTGAATGAGGGCCAGTGTAATTTTTATACTGATAGAACAGTGCTTTCATAATTGTGCATGACCAGTTTAGCATTCGGTGAAAATTGAACGCTAGATTGGTCTCTTACTAGATGGTTAAGTAGAATTTCTTGTTGTGATGACAGGTGTTTTAAAACAGGCAGATTTTGGAGATACTTTTTTGGGGTGAAATCTGGTAGTTCACCTTGGTGGTACAGAATGAACCGTTTTGTATAAACTAAAAGATCAACACTAAGTTGGTCTCAGAAAACTTAATCAAGGGCTTTCATAATTTATGTGAGACCAATTTACTGTTTAGTGGTGCTATAATATTAGTCATCAGATCTCTATACTGTCTGTAGCATCATCAGTTTGACAGCACTTAGTAGCACACCTCTTACCACTCTGGGGAGCGTTTCCCAAAAGCATAGTTGCTAACGTATTGCTAGCCATGTTAGCAACACTATGTTAGGAGCTAAGGTACACTATGCTTTTGGAAAACGCACCCCTGATCTGTTACAAACTATACAATTATAAAATAAAATTATAAAAGCAGTATTTTTCACTTACCTGGTTTTTACCCCATACTTACCTTACTTTTGTAGAATCCAGTCGCATCTTCTTTATAAAAATAATATAATAACTTTGTGCTTGAACCCCTAACAATAATAATAATTACACTTCTTATTCAAACTGTTAACCATAATGTGTACGTAACACTGCTGGAACGTTTTGGTCTGTAATTAAATTACAAAATAGATATGTAACAAGTGCCGTCTCATTGATCTTGGATAACATACTGAATATCCATAGTTGAAAAAGCAATAGTAAACATCTATTTAAAACTACAAAAAATGGTTCAAGTGGCAAATGCTGACGTCCAGGTTGCCTTAAAATGAGTTAATTTAGCTGGTTAGCAACCTATTTTAATTAACTCAAGCTGAAGATACCTTTTAAGAGTGTACTGAGAGCAGGAGAATATAGCGAAGCAGATCATAAGCTTAGTTTCATCAAACCATAACACACTCACTGGCAAACACCCACAGTCTTTGGTAGCGTCAGAAAGACATTGTGATGACTGCTTTATTCATACAAGGGCTCATGGTAGGTGTCATACAGAAATCCTACAGCAGTGCTCTCTCCTACTTTCATAGGCAATGGGACTCATTCAGCAATCATTCTTAAGATGAAAATTGTTCTTTAAACCCACTTAGGTCATTTTCACCTAGATTTAACAAACAGTGACGTGCACTCTTATGCAAATTTGAAGTACTTCATGCTTCATTTTTTACCCACTCAACTTATAACATTCTAAATTTATTCCATTAAGTCACCTTTCAAATTTGAGCAGAAGCAAAACAACTAAGCTACAGGGTTTTGAGTCATTGTTCATTTGAACTTTACCCAATCAAAATTCTTAGTAATTATTAATAACATTTGCTTGTTTTTTGGTAAATGAAAAACCAAAAGAAAAAGGTCAAAAAACAGAACAACACACATGGGTCTGGTTGGTGTAGTGGTCTGCATCCTGACTTTGCACTGAGAGGGTCCTGGGTTCAGTTCCATTTTTTTGCTTAATATAATAATGAAACAGCGAACCCACACCCAGATATTGTAGTAAGTTGCAATGAAAGCGCAAAGAACTGATGTAGTGGTGTACGTCTGGAATTTGTAAGCAGGAGATCCTGGGATCAATTCCAGCTGCTAAAACATAATAGTTAAAAACGAAAGCTTAAACATGAGCCTGGCTGGTAAAGTGTCTCCCCAGAGTCAGGCAAAGAGGATTTTTTTCAGAATGAAAAATACTACACTGACAAAAGATGCAATATGGCTAACAATAAGTGAAAGTTCATGGCAGCATTGTTATTGTTAGTGAAATTAGCTGTTTTGGATGGAGTACATATTTAAGCTAGTGATCACCATATACAACTTGTTGGCTTCTTCTTAAAAAATTTTTTTTAATGGGGCACCATATCAGTGGCTGCACAAATCAAAATCTTCGTAATTTCATAAGAGAGAATTTCAGATGTATTACCAACATTTGTTTCAAACTGGAAAATGCTGTTTTGTAACTATATATGTTTATTTTCAAGGCATTTTTGTTTTGTACTAGATCAGAAACACTAGATTTGTTCTGAACAGTTCAAATATACTAGTTTTTTTCATTTAAGTACATACAGGACACTCATTTCCCCCTCAGTATATTATTGAGGACAAAATGTGTGTTCTGTTTGTAGGGTCTTACTTAGAGCAAAGTCTGAATTCTGAGGTTTGATCATTGATCAAACTCTGATCTTTGGCAAGGTGTTTTATAGTGTCAGAAAATACAATGTAAAAATAGTTGTTTGCAAAGGCACACACTTTCTATTTTTAGATATAACAATGGAAGCTACTTACAATATACGATCGTAAAGTACAATATTTATCTTAATGCTTGAACTGTACTAAATGATGCGTATTAAGCTCGGACACGAAGGGAATCCGTCACGTTACTTATGTCGAGTTTGTTGCACTACATACATTTCACCAGCAGATGGCATGTTAATGGTATTAAAATCTACAAGCCGGTGACAATTACGACTAATATGTAAAATCTAAGCATACAAGGTTCATTAGTGTTGTAGGTCAGAAGTTGATCATTTTGTTTGATGATAATTTAGTTTATTATGATTTGTTTAGATGTAATTTAGATCGAAATTGGTGGTTGGTATTGGGTATACGGTACTAGTAGTCACAGAAGTGTAAGACAAAGTTCACTTTTGGAAACAATAAAGTATATTTTGTTTTTGCTCTGCCTTGGGGTCGTTGCTGAAGAATCATAAAAGGGAACAAACTGAACATATACAGCGTTGCTTTATTTTTTAATTTGGTGTATACAAATGGTAACATGAGCAAATGTGGTGGCATAAATATATTGCATAATATGTAGTACATTTGCCCTAGCAGTTCAAATGTATATATTTTTGTAGTTTAAAAAAAACTAATCTGATGCCACATCTATTCTGAGCTTAACAACATACTGCATGTATGCGTATAATTCAACACACAAAACATTAGCTCTATAAAACTAAAGCATTTGTTTGGGCAGTGCATTACACAAAGAAAGTTATTCATTGTCTAAGATGAGCAGGAATGGACAACACACAAGCTGCTATATATGTGCTGGGGCCTGGCGTTCCACACATGTTTTCCCAGTGTTTCCTTTCAGGATCATACCTATGCACCCGCCTTGTGTCACTGAAGTCTTCCTCACAATAGCCACCAATAATATAGATCTTTCCCTCAAACACTGCAGATGCCGCACTGACATGGGGAACAGACAAGGGCATAATGGCACTCCAAATGTTGCTAACTGGGTCATAGGTCTCACACTCTAACTGGTCAAGTAATTGTCCGTCATCACTCGACACCCCACCGGCTACGTACAAGCGAGTTTGCAAGGTTTCCATGCAATGCTGGGCCCGACTGTGGAACATATCTGTAAGATATGTGGTGCCTTTCTCTGGGTGGTAAAGTATCATGGACGCCAAGCATTGGTATCTGCTGTCAAATCCTCCTGAGATGAAAATCTGTCCGTTCCATGTACTGGCAGCATGGCCACTCAAAGGTTGGTCCAAAGGGTGAACAAGGCTAGAGAATTGGATGAAGTAAACTTTTGAGCATAATGCTTTAATGTTCATTGTGCACAGCACCATGCTTCTTTTTAGAGCAGAATTCATCAGTCTTACCTCCATGAATCCTTCACAGGACAGTAGACTTCTACACTCTCTACATTGGCCTCTGAATTTATGTCTCCACCCATGGCATATATTTTCTCATCCAAAATAACCAGGGTAAAGCTGCCTCTTTTCTCATGCATGTCAGCCAACCTTTGCCAACTATCCTGGAATGGATCATACCTGGAGTGACAAGAAACACAGGAAGACCTCAATCAATTCTGTTATTGTTACGTGTCATATAATTTGTGTTCTTACCTGTGCACACATTTCATGATGTCAGTCTTTCCGTAATAATGTCGTCCACCAACGACATACAGCTTTCCTCGGATCACTCCAACGCTGTGATTGAATCGTGGTTTTTCAGGTAACTCTCCCAACAATCTCCATTCCACCCTTTTCAGCAATCCAACATGGTTACGGAAGGAATTGCTGAACCACATTTCCCTACAGGGTGTGCGTTTGTCAAGGTTTTCTGTGATCCGTTCGCCACCAACAAGGATCAGTGTTTCTTTTGGAAGGTACGTTCTAAAGTCTGACTGTATATTTAAGGTGTCTGAGCAGAACTCTTCCAACAGGGACTCGTACAGATCCTTGGGGCTGACTTTGGGCCAGGAGCATATAGCCTTGACTTCCTTGAATTCTTTGAAGGTCATGAGAGAAAACTGGACCGCTCTCATTAGTTCCCTGGCTTCTTTTACCCTCTTCCTTGGATTGGCCTCAATCCAAGAAACGACTGCTTTGAACACAGGCAACTCTGATGTGACACAAAGCGACTTGCTATACAGATATGCCTTCAGCTTCTCCACAGGCAGATCCTGAAACTTCAGTGTGGAAGCGACCTCTTCAAAGTGCCTAAGGGTAAAGTCTTCTGCCATTTCTTCCAATTCCCTCATGGCATAAGCCTCAGCAAAAGCAAGGACGTCCAAGCAACTATTGCCATCAATTTCCTTTAGTATGAAGTCAAAGCAGAGTGAGAGGGCGTGCTTAAACTGTAACTGGAGGGCAGTGCAGGTAAGTTCAAACACACAACCCCAGTCCAGAAACAAAACTCCACTATATGAACAATGGACAAGGGTTAACAGTTCGTGTGCTCCTACCAACTGAAGGGACACTGAAGTCTGTTGGCTTTCCCTCATTCCACTGCTGAACATGGCACGAAAATAATCACTGGTTGCAGACAGTATGACTTTATGTGCTGGTAAAGAACAGAACAGATTTGCATGTTAGGTTCATGATAAAATGAAATTCTGACATTTCCATTCTTTCTAATTGTGCTGCTACTCTTACCACGAAATATTCTTCCTTCAGCCTCCAGTTCCACATCACAGCCAATTCTGTCTTCCCACAGTTTCCTGATGGACTCCAAATTGACCACCATTTGCTCTTCAGCAGAAGTTTGACACATCTTCTCCTCCATCCCTTTCCCTCCCTTCATTCCTTCCTCCCTGTTCTGTTGTTCTTTGCAGAGCTCAAGAACCCTAGGAGCCCCCATACAGAGGGCAGCAGTCTGAATCAAATCCAAAGACTTTTGATTCAGACCATGAATGGCCCCACTGTATGCAAACTCCAGCACTGCAGACAGTCCCAAATCAGACACCTCTAAGCTCAAGCATAAAGGCTTCCCAGCTTCCAAATCCCTCTCTCTGAGCTTCTGTTGGATCAGTGTGCTCACCGCAGCTAGGACCAGAGAGTGAACATGGAAGGTGTTCCCAGTGCTAGTGCTCAAACTGAGATCAGTGAGGAAAAAGGACTGCTTCATTTCCTCTAAAGTGCTGAAGACTTCCATTGGGTAGCTTGGTTGAAAATATTTTTTTTCTAGATAATCTACTTTGTCATCATCCTCATCATCCTCATCATCATCATCATCATCATCATCACTGGAATATTCATCTTCTGCAGTATTTTCAAATTCTGGCATTTCTTGATCAGAATCTATACCTGTCCTTTCACTGTTTTCATCCATAAAACCAAAGAAATTTAGCATCTCATCTGATTCACTAGTTCCATCATCAAGAAGTTCATCACTAGACAGAGAACGACAAAACTCCTCACCTTTGTCATTGTCTCCATAATTTTCAGAAGAATAACAACTGGCACCATCATAATCACAGGCAGAAGAGATGGAAAAATTGGCTCTATATTCATAACCATCATCTTTGGCCATGAGATTTTCCTGATCGCTGCTGTGTAATTGTTTTGAAAATTCTTCTATCATGCCTTTGTCTTCCTCAGAATTTATGTCTCTGTCCAAACCTGTTGTGTCCAGCTGGCTACTTTCCATCTTACCTAACTCCCGTCTTGTTTTTCTGTCACCGTCATCCCTTTCATTGTCGTCTTCCTCAGTATTCCAGGAAGCTGCCATGTCTGTTATAGGACCAAGCTGAGAAACCGCCATTAAGACCCTTAACTTTTGTTCTTATTCAAAGACAATCCACAAGATCTTCTCCTAAAATTTGCCCCTTTAAACCTAAAAGTGTCTAAACTGTCTAACAAATGACCAAGGTAGAATTAAGAATTTGGCAGCAGATGAAAATATGTCCTCAGCTGAAGTTCTTTCTTACTTTTATAGGTACATAATGTCTGTCTTCCTTTCTTAAACTGTTCCAGTCTGCCTGTCCAGACCTCATTTGAACCACATTTACACACACACACACACACACATACAGTAAACACAACGCTATTTTTACCCCTTAATTTAATACTAGTCTTATTGCAGTGTAATCTAAGAATTATAGCCAACTTTTGGCCAAATACCAGCCTGTATTTGTTTCCTCAATTATTTTAAGTCTTATCACCTTCATTTCTTTATATTTTGCTTCCAAAAAACAGACTTTTGTGTGTTCCTTTTATGTCATTTTAGGAGTTGTATTTACATGTAAGTTTTCACATGTTGCAGTAAAACACTGTACATTAATACCTCATTTACCTGGCACAAGCTAAAGAAATGAGGAGTGGTTCAAGATTCTGCACATTACTGTAATTCTTTGTACTAACATAGCAAACTTTATAGCTATGCTCTTAGTGATACTATCTTTGAAGGTAAATTTTGACAGACTTTTCCACCTTCAGTTTTATATTTACTGTCTAACTGTTGTACGTCTAGATCTAGGGATGTGTAGAAATTCAGCATTTGGCTCTCATTTCTTAAAACTCTTTCACAGTCCATTAGTCATCGCTTGGAAGTATGTTTCATCCTTTCACTTTCCTGAAGCTCTTCTCACATTCTAACACTTCTCTGTCCGTTGTGACACTTGTTTTATGGACTGCAGTTCGATGCAGAAAGATGCTGTTGGGGAGTTTGGAGTTCAGAGAGGCAGCTGAAGGGAGGCATGTGACAGTCTCAGGCATTAGATTCTTACTGAGTCAGGCGGAATCATGTTGCTCCTCCACAGCCACAGCAAAGGTATCTGGGTCAAACTCTAGACATTACAGCAAACGTCAACAAGCCATTAGAAATGGGACTGCTGTACCTACCTAAAAACTGACATTACGTTTGATCAGACCATGTAATCGAAACACCAGAAGAAAACAAACATAAAATGAGTTCAAGGGCAGATTTTGAAGCATGGTTACGTCAGTGGATTTTTGTGAAGTGAGTCCATTGCTAGTTGGCTGGGTCTTGGCTCGTTAATGGAAATCAGAGAACCAGATGAAACGCTGTCATGAAAGGAGAATAACAAATCAGGTACCAGTCTGTTGTCTGTTTTGGGACAAATCTGTGCCAGGGACACTTGACAGACTATGTTTCACTTTAAACCCAAAAAACACACAATCCAAAGCATTAGAACTTTGTCTTGAAATGTATAACCTTGGCTGGTTTTAGTGCCAAGGGCTAATTGGGACTCCTTAGAGCTTTCTGCTTTTGTGTGCTCGAGGAAGGGAAATTGTCCAGACAACAGATGGGAAAACCCACAGTGCTTTAAACGATATCAACAAGAAGAGCGAGTCCAACAGTCAGCCTTGGAAAGGACATTGGCTAGACGTGCCAGAAGGCCACTGGGATATCTCTCTCTTTCCCTCTCTCACTCTTTCTCTGTCTAGCAAAACAATATTACCGTCAGGCACAATGGCACGTATTATCTCAAATCAGTGTGCAATTCATTGTAATGTTTATCTTATGAAATTTGTTCACACTTGAGACACTAAGCTGCAGAAATATCAGTCATTTTCACAAACCGTTCGTTGGTTTTCTTCACAGCATACCCTAGAACATCTCAATAAGAAGCAATCATTGCTCCATGCGAAACGACTACACTAACTATACTACAACAGAAAGCTGAAATCTGACTTTTAATCCTGTTCCCATTATGAATATTTGATAATGCTTTTTCTGACTGTTAGAAGACATGACAATTAACACCATCACTGATAGATAATAACTTTTGCTGTGTCTTGCCACACTTCAGATAACCATTTTCTCTCAACATTTGCAACATACAGGCTTCACTGCCCATAGGCCACAGCATACACAGTTACTAAGTGATAATAATGAGAAAGCTTCTCACAATTATGATTTTGACATAACAAATTATAACTTATAATTTACTAACTCAATTTTAATTTACAATCTCATAAATCTAACTTTTGATTTCTGATCTCAATCATGACTTTCTAATTCATAGGAAATACAATTTCATGACATTATTTTGACTTACAAACTTGCTAACTCTTACAAATTGAAAATCTCTTAAAGTGATAATTTTCTCTTACGATTTTATGATTTTACGATTTTTTATGATGATCAACTTAAAGTCACACAATTATGACTCAGCCAGCATCCTCATATTGCACCAGTCCAATATTTGATTGGCTTTCTGTAGTCCTCCTCAATGTTATTCGGCTAAAATGATGCTGGGTAGGACCATATAAAGTCAATTATATATAAGCATATGTCTGTATTCATAGCATTCCACAAACCAGTGATCAAACGTAAGTAAACCCGTTAGACTGATAGTATTCTAACTTAATGATGTACAGTATAAGTTGATTTTGGCCTTGTCTCTAACTAGCAAACAACATCTAATGTTGTGAACTTTCTTATTAACTCAGACTTGATGACAAGGTGTGACGCACAGAATACTTATTTTGTAAATCAAGGATTCAGCATTCTAGCAGAATATTTACAGGGTTACTGACCAGCTTTAACCTAGCAGTGATATATCAAGGTGTACAAAAACTGGTGCTGATGATGCACTTACTATACTACTGGAGTTACTCAAAAGTTTATTGCCCTTGTCCGTTAACACCTGTCTCTTATCTTGTGTTACCTTAAAATAACCCTCAGAGTGTGTAAGTTTTTTCCAGTTTGTTGAAAATTGTATGAGCAATTAATTAAAGATTAGTTTAAAAATCATAGGTGGAGATATTAAGTTGCTAATAGTGTTGCTAACATAGTCAGCAGTACGTTAGCAACTATGTTTTTTGGAAACACATCCCTGGTTGGTTATTGTAAAAGAAAACCACTCGGCCGTGTGCTGTCAAACTATATATTTTTTAATTCTAATAAAATCTGGACCCCAAATTCTTCACAAACAACAGAGATTCATTTGAAAGTATTAGAAGAAAAAGGGGAAAGGAATAGAAAGGTGATGACAAGCGAATGTACAAACAAAAATGACAAATAGTACAGTTACAATATAATACTGAATTGGAAAGAAACACAAAAATGGAACACATTTCACACAAGATTAACATATTAATCCTCAGCTTTTACACTAACATTATCAAATGGAGTCAGCCCTGTTGCTTAACACAGGTTCAGTGCAGCATTGGAGAGACAACTCACTTTAACACAGACGTGAAAGCAAACACAGAATCAGAAAGCAAAGAAAAAGACACAAACGTTCTCTCAAACGTACTTTGCGAGTCTGAAATGCGACGGCCTGTACATTGCATAGTTTGATTCATCTGAACAAGAGCTCAAATACTAACCCACATAACTATAAGGCTTTGGCCCTGCTCTCTTCAACATGTGATCATGTCCACACGTAATTACACACACACGCATACTCACACACACGCCGCTCAAAATTTGTAATCACATCATTATTCAACAATAAATTATACTGTCCTTTCGAGAAAAAAACAAACGAGACAAAATGATTCAATTTATTGCTTGTTAACCAGTTATTATTTAGTAATTATTCAACATATTTATTGGATTTTTGCCTAAAAATTGTATCCTCACTTTGAAAATATGGGACATTCTGGGTGTCAATTTTAGTCTCTATATTAAAGCATGACTATTATTTAATTCAGTGTAGTGCTGGGCGATAAAGCGATCTCGATATTTTATCGAGAAAGTGTGATGACGATAACGATGATAAACGTAAGCTATAAAATTCGATCACACTTGTTTGTCCACTACGCGACAGCGCCTTGAGATAGACAGTATCTTTGGTCAATCACGTAGCTTGGCATAACGCCAGCACAACAGCCAATCGCGGCCAACGGTGTAGATTTGCCCATAGCACGCGAAGAAGCCGCGTGGTAAACATTAGCGAAGAGGTCGCGTGCCGAGATACACTTCACGTTCAGAGCGCTTGTGCGCGCGCATCACGGCTTGACGCGTCCGCTGAGCACGTCATGTATTTACGAGAGCTGCAGAACCAGCAGTAATCGGGGCGGCTGTATGTTAAAGTTTAGCCACGTGACGTCAGCATCGTTGTTTACCATCAACACGGCTGAACGGTTTCGCGGTCTTTTTTTTTACCTTTGAAACATCCGAATGCAAATAATTTTTTCTATTTTTTCCCTCATTTCACAGCAGAATGTTTTCTCGCACTGCCGCGTTCTACTTCTTGCTATTCTTGTGTCACTTAACGACGGACTGGACGCTTTCACGGTGTACACTGCCGCCTGTTGGAGTCCTCGAGATGAACAAAAAGTATGCGCGCGAGTACAGTCAGTACACTGCTTGCGTAGCAGCAGCGTCCACGAGCGCACCCGTCACGAGTATGTCGCGGCTCTAAGAAAAGATGTCGGGCAACCAGGACGCCGCGGTGAGTGAATAAGGCGATGAAAATGCACGGTTTCCCGCAGCGCTTTATTGTTACGGCGGCCGCTTTGACAACAAATGCGTCCCGCCTTAACTACATCCGCCTGGGAAAAATAAAATAAAATACGAATGTGAAAGTACCCGATGAGGCTTTTCGTAACTTAGCGACAAGAAGCACGAGAAAGCGCTCTGGAGGTGAGGTGTTGACGGCTCTCTTTTGCCCTTCTTCGGCAGCGGCTATTTTTAAAACAAATCCTATGAGTGCTAAGTGCCTTCAGCGGAAAAAAAACTTTTTTTTTTTAGCCGCAGTGCTCAGAGCGCTTTAAGTAGAATTTGTTGAAAATTATTTGTTTAATATTGTTTGATTATTTTAACTTGTTCTTCATTCAGTCTGTATAAGAATCCAAAAACCCCCACAATACGATATATTGTGATAATTATCAATCGATCAATATACTTAGAAAATATGCATTGATATGTTTTGTTCATATCCTTAGCTCTAATTCAGTGGTTTCCAAAGTGGGAAGAAGGCAAATGAAGAAGATTGAAATGTATTTATTTTTTTTCTGTCACCGAGCTGGTTAAGTTTTAAAGAATTGTTTGTAGGTTTATGATGCAATTTGGAGAAAATAAAAAAAGGAAAGTTGAAAGTAAGCCTGAGGCTAACATTTTGAGCATGAATTAATCATATAGCAAAGTTTGCTCCTACTTCCCACCTTGAAAATTACGGGATACATGATTTTATTTATATTGTTCAATAATTATGGTTTCTTGTTTAATATTTTTCCTGCCTACTAAAACTTTATATATATATATACATATATATATATATATATATATATATATATATATATATATATATATATATATATATATATACACACACACACACACATATATATATATATATATATATATATATATATATATATATATATATATATATATATATCTCTTAGTGGCATTTCGAAACAAAAGACATTTGGGAAGCTCAAAATATTTCTTATCTATGATAAGGGGGCGTCGTGCAAAAAAGTCTGGGAACTACTGATTTCCTTTAACAATACTATTAATAATGTTGCCAATTTTTCCTTTTATTTTTGAGAAAGGGGAAAAATGATGACAAACTTTTGAGTGGTAGTATACATAGACTCATTCGCAAATGTACGGTATGTGAACTCAGTTTTCGTCCAGCCTAAAAAATAGCAGTCAGGTTGTGGACAAAACCAGACAGGACTAAAGACTGAATTACAGCATTCTATATGAGGAAAAAGAAAAACCACAATTTTCCATCTTCAAAGTAGCCTTCAGGGACAGTATTATAAACGTATTAGATATTAATTAAATAACTAATAAAACTAATGTTAGATTAATATTCACATGTATCCAGAGACACTGTAAATTTGAGAGTTTGATAATGGAACACTTACATAGAAAAATATATTACATAAAAGGTAATGCTTTCATAGAAGCTGTCAGGTGTTAGAGGCGGGAGAACTACACTAGAAACCTGACGATGAGAAATGGAGAGAGAGGAGAAGGATGAGGACAAAAAGGGGAAGGAGAGAAATACGCTTTCGGTGACCACTTTCCTCTTTGGGGTTTAGCGTCAAAGGCGGCGGTGTTTGGCTGCGTTACAGCGAAATATTGGCGGCCTTACCTGACTTTCTCCTGACCGGACAGTACAGGAAGGATTAAGACACAAAGACAGGAAAAAAGAAAGACAGAAATTAGATCTTAGGTTGAATGTTCTGTGGTAGTTCGTGTCTAGACATTGTGACTAACGTTGCAAGGGAACTGTGAGGTAGGGCTGGGCAATATAACCTCTTTAATGTGTGAGTGATTATTTGTCATTGTGAACACACCACAGCACAGCACAATGCACCACAACAAATGTGACCTCTGCATGTAGCGCTGTCCGTGAAGGGCAATTAGGGAACTGACATGGGCAGCGCCGGGGGCTGGTCTTGGAGCCGGTACCTTGCTCATGAGTACCTCAGTATTAACTACCAGTCCTAGGATTCGAACTGGCGACCTTCCGATCGCGGGGGGAATGCCCTAACTGTGGTTGTTTTTTGCTCTCTCGCCCCAGCAATCAATATATTATGGGGATGATGGTGGTCTAGTGGTTAGGATCCTCGCCTCTCTATGACCAAGAGATCATGGGTTCAAATCCTACCATCTCTCTACCATCACTGGGTCCCTGAACAAGTAGCTCCAGAGAATGTTCCTGAAATTAGGAGAATGGAAGTCGCTCTGGATAAGCGTGTCTGCTAAACCTAAAATGCAATTATAGGTTAGGGATGCACTGATCCAGCTTTTACAATGCCAATGCTGATACTTGGGCTTTGGATATGGGCCGATCCAGAAGAAAGGTTACAAGTTTTTAATCAATAAGTTGTGTATTACTCATGTGAGGAGGTGAGCTCAGATTGTTCTATTGCGGCTTAAGAAATTCTTGACTTAAATACTGTTTCCTAAAACAATATATTAATTAGGCATACGTTTTGTGACGGTCGCTAATCCTGCGGTGCTAAAACCACCAGGGATTGTGAGCGAGAGCAGGAAATGAAACGGTATGACTGTGTGATTTGCTTTGGGTTGTAGTGTGCTGTGTTGCTTGTTCTGCTCACTGTCATATCAATATGTAGAAATTAGCGTGAGCGTCAAACAATAAACCAGCTTTACAGTTGTGCCACCTCCCATGGATAACCAATTGTGCCTGCACGCATACACAAATATAAAAATACCTACAATTTAATTGAACAGATCAGCTTAATAGATTGGCCCAAGCGCCACGATACACAATCCAGCTATCTGAGTTGTTATCGAACCGATATCCCATCCATGTATCGAATAAATTGCATCCCTAATATTGTGTAGCCTCCACAAGGGTTCTTGTAGTGGTTAGTTATGATTCTATTTTTTGTGTGGCCTTTCTCATGAGACTGCAGGATTGTCACCTCCGTGGATTCGGGTTATTGTGTGCGATGTGGACTCAGCCGCCCAGGCTCCAGTGAGTTCGGTGGCTCCGGCCACCATCATCCTCGCTTCTCCGTGGTGTCCTGCGGCGATTCTTTACGCTTAGCTTCGGGGAACTGATTAAGCTCGCGAGAGAGCCTGCCTGCAGCCTGGACCGAAAAAAGATATTTTCTTACATTTTTTCGTAGTTTTGTCCTTGAGACAGTTAAGATATTTATATTGTTATATTATACAACTGTAGAACTGAAAAAAAAATCCATTAGCAATAAGAGTGCTATTCAATATACAGTATATGCAGAAACCCATGCATATCACTGGGCCACGAGACCAAGGGCTGGAAGACTAATCTCAGAAACATGTCTTACTCGTCTCAAGCACTATCAGAGTCTGTTTCTATTTCAGAGTGCTTTCTTGGCTGTTATAACACTTATCACAGAAACGCCCTTGCTGGGATATTTTTGGTGTCGGACCACTCCAGTCCCATCAGTGACGCTGATTTGTTAGTGCTGATGGTGCTGCTAAATGTGTTGCCAGAAGCCGTCCAATGGTAATTTGGGTAGAGTGTGGAGAACAAATTGTGCATGGTAACAGTGGACTACTGTTAAGTTTGTATAAAGTGCATGAGAGGTGAGGGTAGAGCTCGACGATACAGTCAAAAATATCAGTTTCTTTCTACATTGATTGATTTCACATTCTTGTTGCAGTTTATATTGAGTGATGTTACTAATTCACCCTAGAGTAAATAAAAGATGCTCATTATTATTATCAATTAGTATCAAACTATATATTTAAAAATATTGCAAAAGTTTAAATAACATAAAATAATATAATAAAATATTAATTAAAATATGATGCACGCTGGTACTGTTTTATCAAACTTTAAACCAGATGCATATCAATGCTATCAAAATTGTATTTACTCAAAAAATATGAATTATTTATGGTCCAGCATCTGTACCAAATGTTAAAGGTTTAATTAACCGTATTTATTGATCTGAGATCACATCGCCCTAATATGTCGCTGAATCAGTGAAACATCCGTAGAAATGAACAAACGAATGAGCCTGGCCTGGAAATACTTGGCGATGCAAGCTTAGTCTGAAATTTGCATTGCCAGTTTGCATGGAAATTTATTTGTAAATACATTTTTAAATCAAATGTTAAAAGATTCAATGTTTCTTGTATGCATATATTTAACTATATATTATACTGTGGGCGGCGGTGGCGCAGTGGTTAACACTACCGCTCTGGCCGAAAGGTCCTAAAACTCGAACCCGGGGCCCAGCCGTGAGTCTTTCTGTGTGGAGTTTGCATGCTCTCCTGTGTTATAGGTTTTCTCCGGTGCTCCAATTTGATGGCGCCTGCCCAGGGTTGGTCCCCGCCTTGCCCCCATAAGTTCCCGGGAGAGGCTCCGTTCCCCCGCGACCCCTGTTGGATAAAGCTGTTTCGGAAAATGAATGAATGAATGAATATTATACTGTATGGGCCGGCGCGGTGGTTAGTGCTGCTGCCTCTGGCCAGAGACAGTTCTGGAGTTCGATCTCCAGATCCTTCGTGGGGAGCCTTTCTGTAATGGGTGCATGCTATCCCCATGTTTGTGTGGGTTTTTCTCCGGGTGCTCCTGGTTCCTCCCACAGTCCAAAGGCATGCCCTAAAGGGCAACTGGCAAATCTAAATTGGCCCGTAAGGTGTCAGTGGGAGTGTGATTGTGTGTGCCCTGTGGTGTGTTGGTGCCCGCCTTGCCCCTGTGTTTCCCGGGATAGGCTCCGGTCCCCCACCCCACCACCACTGTGACCTCGGTTGGGATTAAGCGTTTCAGATAATGAATGAATGAATGAACTATACTCTATATTCTAAAATAATCCACTTATCAGTTATTCATTAATTTCCTCATTTTTCTTTATCATTAGTTTAAAAAACAATGAGAAGACTTGTGGCCTAACTGTTTTCCTAAACTCTACTTTGAGAGTAAATTTTTAGCTCATTTTAGCTTAAATATCCTTTTATTATCAATCAGTTTCAAACTATATGCAGAAAGTACTCCATGTATTCATTTGGACAGCATCTTATTAGGCAACACTACCGGCATCATATTTTGCAACATACTTATTGAAATTCCAACCACTTTTTTGATGATGTGTTCCTCTTTTTTTATGAATGGAGTCCTTTTCATGATTGTATACAACTTGCCCACAACTGTAAGTGTTATGGAAAAAGTATGAACTGCTACCGGTACCAGGTAGGTCAATAGTTCATCAAATTGAATGTTGCAAGGAAAATCTGATTGCATTTATTTCAGGGGCTGCTTTGAAATGTATCTGGTGCACCAACATCCTAACAGGGAAGTTTGGAATTTAGGGTTTACAGGGGTTTAAAGCTACTTTTTCTTCTTCTTTTTTTTACATAAACGTCAGTGATGTGTGTTAGTCATTTACCTGCTGTCTGTATCCTCAATGTCTGCATCTGCATCACTCTCTCCTTGAGGGTCAGACTGGACACATTCCTCCTACAACATAAGGTCATAGACATGGGCGTGACAAACAAACACATTCTCGTTGCTCCTATTTACTGCCTTTTTACACATTCACACAGACTCGTTCTGTCTGCTTACCTCAGTGCCGTAGCCCTCTGAGTATCTGGCGATTAGTGTCCTGTTTTTCCCACATTCAGTACACTTTGGACTGCTGTCCTGTGGTGAAATATGGAGAATCAATGTTTCAACCCAAGTTAGGAATTTTAACTTCTATGCATCTCTGGGCAATATTCACTCTAGGTATTTTTAAGTGCATAGCTAAAATTATTTTCATAATCTAATAGCTGGTCATTTCTTTCTGTTAATCGATGGGTTAGTTTGTTTTATAATAGACAAAGACAAATATATTTTACATTTTGATTTAAAAATGTATTTACAGATTCATTTACACACAACATTTAACGGGCTAAGATACGATGTTCCATTTTTTCCAGATATTTCTGACTTTAGAACGAGGCATGCAATCTCAGATCAGATTACAACTAATTGTACATTATATCTTCATTAATGAACAATTTTGTTTTCGGACTTTGTTTAGATTAAAAAAGATTAGACGCCTGCAGTATCACAAAGTGATAAAATACAATTTTGATTCAATTCAATTTAGGAACCAGTGATCGATATGAGAGCATTTCATATGCTGATTTAACACTTCCATTCTTTTTTTTTTTCAATCACAAAAACAACCAAATATCAGGATTGACATTTTATTCACGAGAACCTACTGTGTTCTCACTCTCAATAATTATTGTGACAAAACCAGCTGAGATCTGTGAGCTTGCTTGGCAATGTTATAATATGTTTGATGTCTGATTGATGTTTTCATTTTGGATCAATGTCATGGGCTCGTGTCGATGATGACTTCGATGTGGCTCGATGTATCATCACACCCCGATGGTGATAAAGCCATTTCAAAGCGAATTGGGTTGGAAAGGATGTGTTGGATGAGTAAATCGAAAGTGTAAAAGGTCAAAACACTCACTGAGTGCTGATGTTGTTTGCAGCGGCTGGAGCAGGGCCCTCTCTCGCATGAGGACAAACCCTCCACCTCCTTACACCCCTGCTCCGTTTTATCCTGCAAAAAGGCAGTGGCTGCTGTATTGATAGTTATAAAAAGCCTTTGCCAGCAGAGATGTGTGATTTGGATGAGCAGGCATTTTCCGTTCACTTGCCCACACACTCTGTCTCTCTCTCTCGCCCACTCGCGCCCACACACACCTCTGTACCTCGCAGTCATTGTCGGAGTTTTCGGAGAACAGCTCATTTGAGTCTCTCCGCTGCAGCGCCTTCATCCCGTCGTCCCTCTCTCACAATTATGCGACCTGTGTCGGATTCGAACACGTAAAATAGGTACAGCTTTAATTCGTGTTGAAAAAGTGTGAAGGGCTTGCTTTAAAAAAAAAAAAAATTTGACAAAGTGATTCCTAATTTGATTAAGACATGCAGAAAAAATAAATTATGTTTTAAAAATTGGCAATAAAGGGATACATATTCTTCTAATTACAGGTCATTCCTAACAGGTTGTTAGGACATGCAAAAATCAATTTAGCTTTAAATTAGTAAATAAGGTTATTCCTAATCTTCCTCGAAAAGCAGCTGGTTAGATCATATAAAAATTTTGTGCAAAAATTGAAAACTTGAATTATTGCCATCCATCTTCAAATAACTGAATTTAGAACACCCTGCTTCAATTTTATCTTGACTCTCTGAACTTAAGTTCAGAGTATTAAAGTGGCTAGTGCTGGAATCAAACTGAACATTTCATAATAACAGGGACAGTCTTAGGTTTAGGGTCCTGCTCAGGAACCAATGGCGGTTGTGCTGGGAAATCACCCTCATAACAACATCTTAGCTCATAATCAGGCTGGTAATGGGCTTGCCAGGGTGGTAGGATATGGGGGAGTTGCCATACATCGATCTACAACAATACATTGGCATGTTGATCACGTATCAACCTCCCACAGGATCGTCTGGAAATGAAAACGCAACAATGTTATTGTAGCGTAAGTTAATATTGATATTAAAAGAGAAAACCTACTTTAAATGTCTGGTTGAGCTCAGAAATAAAATGTCAAATATTTAAGTTGCTTTTGTGATTTGAAATGAATGATTATTAAATCAGCATATGATGTCTCATAGCTGAATCTCCTGAACTGAATCAACTCTAGGTTGTATAGTGGCAGACTTTGTGATATAGGCATACACCAAACTGTTGTCCAATGAATCAATTTAGTGTAGTATAGCGATGACACTTGTGATTTCCTTCCCTAATAGGATGCTCTGTGACAGCTCAGGAGGTTGTGGTTTCAAATCCAGGTCTAGGACTACCACTACTGGGACCCTGAAAACGACCATTAATCCCAAGTTGCTCCAGAGTGACTGTCCCTGTAATTAGGACAAATGTCATAAATGAAAGAGGATAAATTTGATTATTTTTTTTTTTTTAAATCCGCTGCGGTGGAGATGAAAAGCAGAATCCTGCGCATCTCCTACTGCAAATGACGCTGGAGCTCTGATCCGCATAAATCCAAACAACTGCTCCACGCGCTGATTACGTAACTCCCGGCGCGTGTCGTCACCCATGTTACTTTTAAAAATCAAGACCCTTTAAAACCATTTCTTTCTTCTTCCTTCGTTGACATCATTAGATGTGAACACGGAATCACACCCCGATTTCAAATTCCTAAAATGCGAGCTTCATTACCGTACAACGACACTCTTTTTGAAAAATGATACCTTTAAATCTAGCGTTTCTCATTCGTTATGACATTATTCGTTATGACATTATTTTAAACACAAAAATCGTCCAGCTTTCGCATTCCGAAAAGGCGAGCTGACACTCTTTTGACTGATAAAATCTGAATCTTAATGAATTAGTTTCTTTAAAATCCGCGTTTTTCCCCGTCCTCCTTCGTTATGACAATGATTTTAACATGGAATCACATCCCGGTTTCAATTTCCGAAAATGCGACGTCCGTTAGCGTACAGACACGCGATTAAGGCCGACAAAAACCCCGTTACGCACTGATCCGAACTTGACATCATTCGTGCCACGCGCCTTACCTCGCTCACTGTAAAGATGTCGCCATGGAGTCGGCGCGCGCCGCGAAAATCACACTCGGTCGTGGTGAACGGGAAAAAAACGGGAGCTTGAGCTGCCGCCGCCGCCGAAGCGCTTGACATTGTAGTGCGCGACGCTGTCGGCTACGGTGTCAACCACGCAACTCCAGCGCCTCCAGGTGCGCTTACCGCCATCAAGACTCCCCAAAACGGGAACGGGAGTCGTGGGTGCCGCGCGCACCACAGGCGGGGAGCGGAACAGCGAGGGAGTTTGACGGGCAGCTCGACCAATCGACGTCTTTTATCGGGTGTGCGCAGAGGCGAGATCGTACAGTACTTTGACGACCGAAGCGGTCAAAACAGACTTAAAGTCTTTACGTTTTTTTCTATTCTATTTCATTTTTCGTCTCGTATATGTTAGAAATGAATAAATAAATGACTAAAGGTCTTAAAAAGCAATGCAGTGGTTAAACATTGTATGACAGATCTTTTTAACATGTACATTTATTTTAATGCGCTATTTTTATTTAAAATCAATTATGTCTCCAGTAGGACAAAAAGTTATTTTTTATCTTAGTAATGGCATCTGATCGTCACAAAGTACTAAATACAAGATCACCGTGAATAATAATAATAATAATAATAACAATAACGATATTATTATTATTATTATTAATGTATTAATGTGTGTGTGTGTGTATTCACCCAACCAAATGGGCAAATGACCTATTTTGCCGCCTAGGAAGAAAAAGCGACAGAGGCACGTTTTCATCTCCCTTTGACCTCTGGCTCTAACAGATGCTCTGTTCTCCACCTCCCGAAGCCGCCAGCTAATTAAGCATCATCATACATAATTATGGGGCAGACCTCAACATGCGATTTCTATCGCATCTCTTGGGTTTACAAGCTAATACAAACCGCCTTCACGCGGAGAGCTACGTGATGAGAAAATCTGGACCAGACATCAACATTTTGAGGTCAAAAAAGTTTGCCTGAAAAAGTCGCAGAAATGTAAAGCATCTGGTTAAAATAGGTCAACAGACGAGTTTGTACATATCAAAATAACAAATAAAATATATAGGAATACATTATTGTCCTCAAGACATTAGCACATTGACAGTTGGGTTACACACGCCCAACACATTTCAGGAAAACTAACCATGTCTTTTTCAAGAACAAACAAATACAAAAAGGGGCCAGAGCAAAAGAGTAAAGACAGACACAGGAGAAATACAGTGAGAGAGGGTGAGATCAACAAAATGAGATATGGAGTTTGTGTATACTCAAGCAGCAATTTAAACGGGGGTTGTTGCTGTGATAAGGAAATTAAGGAAAAGGGTGCAACTCAAATAAGCATGGACTGGACCATACAGACTCACTGTTGGTTGAACGACCTCTCAGAACACACTTTCTGAGCTTGCAAACCTTGGGAAGTAAGAAGTAAGAAGACTATAAAACTTGGGCGTGATATAATATCAACACTAACCCCAGACTGAAAGGATTTTTATCAGAATTAAGCTGGTGTATACGGTGAGAATCAGTTGTTCTTCAGGATATCAAAAGTCCTGCAGAGTTTTGTGTTTTGGATCTACAATCTACGATCTGCAACAGAAGATCTTTGTGGATATTGTCAAGTTTGGTTGAAAAAGCCACAATTAGAAAATCATCAGCGGGAGAGAAAGGTAACATGATGCTTAACAACTTAGGACGAGAGTAAATTTTATTGTACAAAGTTGCAAACTAGTAATGACCAAACATGAAGATCTCCAAATTGTACTCGTACCTTGAAGGAATGATAAATAAAGCCCTTGAAGACCACCAACTATAAATGTTGACAATAACAAAAACAGGTATATGACTTTGCCATTATGTGGAACGAATAAGGCCAGATGGGACTGTAGTAGTGTCAAACAAACAAAGATTCACTGCCTATTTCTTTATTTGCAGTGAATCTTGCCCACAAAAGAATGCAATGAAACACTTTCAGACAATCCCCTCTAGACTTGTCTTGGTCTTCCTTCATGAATCACACCCCTTGTCTGAGGCTCAACACTTTAGACTTCTCTGACCTGTGGGACGATGAGGATCTCGGCCTGGACGTCTTTGAAGAAGTGTCTTCCGTGTCATGCAATCAAAAAGCAGGGCATAATGGGAATCTTCCAGCGCATCCATCTCCAGTCCCACCTTTGGCTCCACCTCCTCCTCTTCCAGCCAGTCCAGTAGCTCTGGAGTCAGGCCGGAGAACCATGAGGCTCCACTGGAGAGAGTTGGTGAGTTTACAACCCCTGCCCAGGACCAGTCGCTTTTGGGCAACAGTGGAGATTTGAGCTAGCTGGAACCGGTGCAGCTAGACACCAACCGACTGGAGTATCTGTTTGAGAGCAAGAACAGCTACAACAAGGCCCTATCTGCCCTGATGGGAGGGAAACAGGTAACAGTCATCAAAAACTAAATTGAGCTATAGTCTGTCTTCATTTGTTGTCAAATCAGTCACCTCAAACAAGCTATATTAATGATGCATCCCACATCCCAAACGTATGCAACAGGTAATAAAAAAAAAAACAAAATACCCAATGCAACTTTGCAGGAAGCTGGGATACATACAGTAACAAATGTTAAAATGCCTTTTGTGTGGGTGAGTCTAATAGCAATTCTACATTTGAGAACTCTGCAAAACGTTTAGGATTTGCATGATGATGAACTCACTGTCATTTATTATTAGCTAAATCTGCATTTTCTATGTACTTTCAAATAAAATCTATGTATGTGATAGAACTGCCAGTCCTGAATTCTTTCTCTTTATAGAAGCAGCCAGTGTGTGTCTGTGCACAGGGATGAGCGCAGTAACATCATTACTATAGCCCTCAGCAGTCTTCCTCCTCCTCATCTTCTCCCACCAGCCATCTATAGCATGGACTGCAGTGTACTGGACAGGGAGGACATACAGGTACATATACACAGGTTTTTCTTTTCTTCACAAAGATTGCATAACACATTATGCTTGTTGCATAACAAAATTAACATACAAATAGCTTTTCTGGTCCAATTCCAAAAAAAAATGTTGAGAATCTGCCAACACCAATATAATTCAAATTCTTTCATCCCCAGATAGTAAGCCATCAATATTTTCCCCTACATTTTAATTAGCATGGCCAATTATTTCAACCCCCAAGATTTGATCCTGCATTTTTTGCCAATATTAGAATATTTTGTAAACAGTTATTTGTTTTGGTTTTTGGTTGTTTGAGTAGCCATCCCATTTTTTGGCACATAACGATTGATAATTTTCCTTTATAGAGGCTTCAGTCTCTGGTCCCGACAGAAGAGGAGCTGAATTTGATTAAAGAGGCCAAGGCCCAGGCCCCCCGTTCTCCTCTTGCGCCTGCAGAACATTGCCTCCACATTCTGGGCAACATCGCCCACCTGAGGTCCAGGCTTCAGCTCTGGGCCTTCGCACTGGATTATGACACAATGGAGAGGGTGAGCGAGTGCGAGTGAAGACTGGAAGGGTAAAATGCAGTCCTGAAGCTAATTGGCCTTTTTCACATTTTAGTACTTGCCAATAAAATTCTTGGGCTTGATGCTTTGATGCCACAATAAAACCTTATTAACCATATGTGAATATAAGAATGCTTATGTTAATAGGGTTAATAAGGATTTTAATCATACATTAATATGCCTTAACCTACTTTATATGTTTTAAGTTAAAACATTAACATGCTGTTAAAATTTATGTATTTGAGGAACAACTTGGCCAACATATTTAATATATAGTTAAAGTATACAAGAAATATAGTTAAAAGCACAATAAACATTTCACATTTAAAAAGAAAGACCTAAATTCCAACTCCACCACAGGCCTACATGTAAGTCAAAAAGGCTCGGTCGGAGTGGAGTCCATTAAGAATCCATTAAGCAGTTGGAAACACTTGGTTTTGCTGTATGATGCTTGTCTCTGATGTTTTTGTCATAGACAGTGTTTGTTGTCATGCTACTTGGCTTCATACTTGACTTGACTGTTTGGGTAAACAGGAAATCGCAGAGCCTCTCTTTCATCTGAAACCTGCGATGGAGCAGCTAGTGGCTAATCAGACGTTCCGATGCATTCTTGCAACTGTATGGCCATTGAAACTTCTTAAATGGGTGCAGGCAGAATTTATTTGTTGATATAAATACACATATTTTAATGTTGAGGCTACTATTAAACCGTAGCTTTTGAACAGCAAAATAACAAACCTCAACCAGGGGTTTCAAATTACCCTTGTGGATGCCTAAAGCCCCATATTTTACTGTACTTGTCCTTGTATTTTTCAGTATTTCTTGTTGTCAGTTTCCTCGTTTCACTTTGGTCCTTAGGCCGAGGCTTTGAACTAAGTTAGCAGGAAACTCTCTCCAAATGAGGACACCCATAGCCGCCAACCTTTGCTGCACCATGTGTGTATGTTACTACTCCAACTTTACCCACAGTCCTCGGACCTGTACTCGGACATCACGGCTGTCACCCGAGCCAGTAAGGTATAGTGTCTGAGAGTGTGGCGGGCATTACCTCTCACCAGCCCTGTTCATCACAAAAGCTGAATGTTTGCTTTGCTTCCAACTGCCATTCTTCGCACTAGGGCTGCGTCATTTTCCAATTTTTCCAAAATGTCCTAAACCAGAGAGACTTTTGGCTTGCATTGATATATAGTTCTGGTCCCAAATGATATACAAATAAGCGAATCACTCATTCTTGCAGTGTGACTACTCACAGGTGCAGTGCAGTCTTACACAGCTGGAGGCCCTCTGCAAAGCATCATGGGAGCAACTTCGTCTGCTAGATAAAGATGATGACAGGAAGAAGAAGGGAGAAGGAGGCGAGTTGGGGAGGACAGCTTAGCGAGGATCTCCGTAAAGGCTGCCGCCAGTTCCTGAAGGAGTCGCGGAGACAGGCTTCTAAAAGTCCTCGATCCGTTCATCATGGGGTCATCAACAGGTAACTGCTGAAAAAATACAATATTCATAGATTAAATTACTAAATAAATGAGAAAAAACTTGGATATTCTCTCTGAAATTAGATATGCGTGACAATTTCAGAGGTTTCAAAATACCTTTTGAATATCTAATGTTTTCTTCTTGTACATTTAGGACCCAAATCTCAGAGAATATCTAAAATGTATGACTTTACAATATCAGTGAGTTTTTTTTCCTATTCATTTATCACTTTGATCTAGGACTTTTTTCTCAGAATTTTCCCCCATCAGACATTTTAAAGTAAAAATCATGACTTTTTAACCTACAATAGGGTTAAACCCTAATATGCTGTTATAAAGATATTAATCTTTCATTTAATTAAATGTAAATATATATCCATGGATATAGAGAGTGTTGGAAATTACTTGTCATTTTAAATACTTACAATCAGGTTTCTCTTTTCAAGAAATAATGTAAATATGAAGATCTAAATCTTTTTCTCTCTCTTTCTCTCTCTTTCAGGTTTCACTCATTTCTGCTGTACCTGGGCTACTCCCGCCTGCATAGTGCGGAGACAAGTCTGAATGCCTTCTGCAAGATCGTCCATGACTTTGCCCTAGAGTGCAGACACACACACCACGCCATCCTGCAGCAGAGAAAGGGGAGAGAAACAGAGACAAGGAGGGAGGAGGGGACGAGACTCCTGCAGCTCGAAAAAGCCAAAGCCAAGTCTCTGCCAAGCTCGTCTCAGGTTGCAGATCAAGACTTTAGTGATGGTTGTCAGGACAGTGATTATTAGGAATATATGGAAGATGGCAAAACCTGACTATCACTCTTTCTCATTCTAATTGTGCTTTTTAGGACGACGACGCAGAGCAGTCTAGGCTGGAGGAGGTGTTGAAAACTCCTACATCATCATCATTCCGCTTGGACAGCGGCTTCCCCCGCCATCGCAGTAAGACACCTAACAGCAGAGGTATCTCTCACAGGCACACACACACACATCCCAACCACATATGTGTAGTAATATGTAATTATATTATACCCAATCAAATGAATGAAAACTGTAATAATTCATGTTTCTATCCATTGATTCACTTTCATTATGACTTTTCCAGGTTGTCTTCCACGAAAACTGAAGTGGTGAATGACTCCTCACTGTTCAATATTCCTTCTTTAACATAAAGCCTACAACCTGTTCTGGTTCATTACCATAATACATTCAACTCAGTCATAAACTAATTTCTTGAGAAAACTTGAAGCTTAAATAGGCTTACATTATTTTGCTGTGACCTTCTTTAGGGTGTGGCTCTGAAATAACTTGATTCCCATGGGTTTTTTTTTTTTACTTATTCTTCACCTAACATGCAGCCTGCAGCCGACAAACACTGTAGCATCAAACTCTTATGCACTCATAACAAGAGTTTTGATTTACTGATGAGAACTTGAAATCTTGTAACTTGAACATTGCTATTTTTCTTACTTTTTCAAAAACATCATCTAAAATTGTCATCCTCAATGAAGTCTGTTGCCTTTTGGTTTGATAAACGTTAGTTGATGATTTCATCAAGTTAATGATCTTACGTATTGTGACTTCATGTTTTATCTTATTGCATAAATGAAAAATAAAGCAATATCAGCAAATTTCTCTTCAAAATTGATTTGCATAAGAGATGCATGTTAGAAAAACTATGTACTGGCCTGCCAGGGTGCATTTTGTGATCTTTGTAAGTAGTAAGGAATAAGGTACCATTTAAAAAGAAACTTTATGATCTTCACAAATAGCAGAAACACGACTACAGCGTGGATGAGACGGCGCCTTTAAGCAGCCCCGCCCACTTTTGCGCATTCCCGTGGCGCTGGCGGCTCAAATCTCTGTCGAGGCCCCGCCGCTTTGCGCATGCTCGCGTTCGCGTCAGCCCAAGCCCGCCCATTGCGCATTCTCGTGTAGCGCCATTTCGCGTCCTGTGCGAGCAGACAACGACTCTGTCAGAAAACAGTGACGCGTCGCATTTTAATCATTTTTAGTCTTAAGCTCCTGGTGAGTATTTTGATTCCAGAGATTTTTTTGGCGATTTTTAATTTTTTTCTGACTTTGAACTATCTTTGGATAATTTTTATTTTTTAAATATTTTTTATTTTTTAAATCTGCGTTTTCTGCCGAGCGTCTGTGATGGGTTGTTGGCGTACATTTGTGCTGGTAGATCGAAAAAAAGAAAAAAAAAATGCATTGACTTGACGGCATTTTTGGTTTTGTTTTTCACGGTCAGAGTTATTTTTAACATTTTTTCGCCAGATTTTGCCCTAGATCAGAGTGTTTGATGCGTATTTTTGGAGTTGATTTGGAGGATAAGGTAGCCTATGAATGGACAAGCTCGGTGTGTGGTTCCAAGATGGTTGTTTTTTCCCATATTTTCCATGTCTGGGATTAGGAATCTTAATGCGATTTTTAACTTTCAGACTTTTTCCCTTCCTGCAATGATTACTTTTAATGTCTGGCGAGGGTGTGCGTATTTTGCGGCTTCGTTGGTTCCGTTTTTCGTTCGGATTC
Organism: Distichodus sexfasciatus; assembly: GCA_032718565.1. Classification (NCBI taxonomy): domain Eukaryota; kingdom Metazoa; phylum Chordata; class Actinopteri; order Characiformes; family Distichodontidae; genus Distichodus; species Distichodus sexfasciatus. Next base: position 1,981,198 of record JAVGVS010000052.1, on the reverse strand, counting down.
TCTCTATTTTTTGATTGATGAAATGTTTTGTCGCATTTTTTAAATGGACCGCAGAGACGGAGAATGGCGTTGTGTTTGCATGGACTGGCTACTATTTGTTGTGTAACTTTTTGTGTTTGTTGACTTGTTGCAAACGCGGTTGTAACTACAACCAAAATCCTAAACGTGACATTGGCCGCCATTAAGGTCAGCTCTTGCGTTGACACAATAAACCTGATTCTGGTGCGTTTTCACCTTTTACCATGTCTCGTGTCCAGGGAAGAATGGACAATAACAATTGTTCAGTCAATCAGAGGAGTTCCATAATTGAGATAAATGTCTTTAAGTGGCTTTACAGATTAGACAGGTTTGGTTCCTAAATGTATGTAGTGATGTAACGGAGCTGGAATGATGATGGATGTCCGGATAGGTATGGGTCACAATTGGTCAGTTATTCTATTTGTCACAATTGAGTTATTGATTTTTGACTTTAATGTTCACTATTAGTTTTCTAATGGAATTTTAATTACTATTCCATTTGTGGCTGTCAATAAGACGTTTAAACTCATTAATCTGCTAAATTTAAATGTTACATAATTCACATTTGGCATACACAATACAATTCACAACATAAATATTTCTGTTTAGTCTCACTCTGTGAAAAATAAGGACCGGAGTTATGAGATTTTGGAAAACTATATATATATATATATATATATATATATATATATATATATATATATATATATATATATAAATATATTCCTCAAAAGTTATACAAGTAATTTAGAATCACACCTTATGTTGAGTCTTTTTCACACAGTGAGAACTGCACCTTATTACAGAAGCTGGTAGCAGATAAATTACTTGGTATCATTTGATAAGTGTCTCAATCATTACTGAAAAAATCAGCTTTATTCTGTTAAAATGAATTGTACCCTACCAGTCCATTTGAGAGGATTAACAAACATTAAATTTGGCATAGGACCACAATATTGGAAATAAATTTGACATTGCAGTATTTTAGTTCTCTGTTACATATGCAATATCAAAAGTACAGGAATTTCAAACTAGATTGCTTAAAACGTAGATAACTGTTTACTCTGAAGACTTATATGAGCGTAATCCTCTCTTTGTCCAAGAAAACCTAAATCGACATTAATTGGTTTTCTAATAAACATCCAGTTTATTTGTTGTTATAAATGAGAATCGCATGAGTTTTCCTTTTGTATCAAGAAGCAGAAACGTTGCAGCATGTTTGACTTAAATATGTTGTGATTGGGATGCTGACATTATATATTGGGCAGCCCTACTAAAGAAGTGTGCTAGTAATTTTTCTGAATTACTGCCTGAAATTAAAATAGGGACTTTTTACAGGGCCACTAACGACACACAGAGTATGTATTTATTAGAGATGGTTATTTTGGACATTTCTATCCTCTCCATTAACAGCAAAATATAACTGAACTGAGCACATTACATAATAGGTTCCAGATACTTGTGCAACAATATTAAACCAGGTCTGACATTTTCTTTTCCTTCTATATATCTGCCAAATTGCTGGGCTTGGTATAAGAACAAGGCAGTGATGCACAACCTAAATATAAATAATATTATATATAATATACAAATATTTTTATCTTCAGAATTCATTTACTTTCTGTCCCCTGCTAAACATTCTCATTTTTCTTCTTTTGGTTTTCTCCCCTTGTTTTAGTTTTTGAGACAGCTGTTTTGAACAGCATCAGTCCGTAAGTTTGCCCTCCATTTCTTTTCTAAATTGGACTGTATGAGATTTGCTGCTGTTGTGTAGTTTTAGACAGATTTTTGAATTTTAGTTTGCCACAACCCCGACCCAGCATAGATTGGATTTTGCACTGTTTATCTAGATTATGTTCCCAGCGTAAAGGACCAAGGATGGGCCGCCCTGAACTACATCCTATATGGGCTTATTGTCTACAGGTTTTGGGCCAAACGTTCAGAGTAGTGTTTATTTGCATGAACATCTCTAACAGAGTTCAAATAAGACATTTTTGTAATAAAAATATCTTGAGTTTTGCATGGATCTGCAAGTTCATTATGTTAACAATCCAATTCAAGGCTAATTTGGTTATAAATTTGAAGCTTAAGAGCTTACGTGCAAAACTAAGCAGATTCGAAACTAACCAACTAATCAGCTATATTAAAAATGAAATTAACTTCAAAGAACCTGCTGAAGGACCTGTAGATTCTAGAATCTTTTAGGATATAGTGAACCTTCCCTGGTTTTAGGCAGTAGTGACGTTAATGAATATTATGCTCTGAATGTATGATTTAAATAAAAGTCATTAATTTTGTATTAGATATGTATTAGGACAATTTTACCTGTATTTTGGTATATATGCATTGTGAATTTTATTTGAAATGTAATTCTTCTCACGTTAACTGGTAATATTACAATTCCGGTGCACACCTACCAAAAGATTTCTATATAATAAGCATTTGATCTAGCATATTATGTTTATTTGTAATATTTTGTATCTCTTTATAGACCTGGGTTGAGATGGCACCACCACAGTTCTGTCACCTCTAAATGGCAATGGAAGACTTAGATTTATATTATAGCTTCTAATAAGTTCTTCTAGTTATGTAAGACAGACTTTCGACTCCATTGTTATGTCTTTGACCGATACCCCCAGCTTAGAAACCAGACACCAGTGGCTGTATACGAGCCTTTTGCTTCCATAACTGATAGCGAGTTTGGCAACAAAGTGTAAACCAGATTCAGTCTCTCTGTACGGTGCAAAATAGGCTTCATTGTGCATTAGTTTGCCCTTGGGAATAGCGGTGTCCTCGAAAAAAATCCATCTGCTGATAGATGTTCTTTTCGTATTGGCGTCGTCGATGTTGTTGTCACTGACACTGCCACGCAATTCTGTGTATAATTTGTACACCAAAAAAACTAATTCCAAAAGCGGTTTTTCTCCAATATTTCTTTCGAAAATCAAAACTGAGAAGACATAAGGGAGTGGATTTCCGATTTCCCATTTGCACTCAAATGAAAAATACTGAAAATGTGGAAGTGACTGTTACACGTGGTCGATCCTGTAGAAATTGGCAACCTACGCATGCAATACGCTTTACAGAAGTGCAGAATTGATGAAATCTAATTTTAAAAAGTGAGAAAGTTGCCATATGTGCAATACTGCTCCCAAAGTTGGTACTAAGAGGTGTACTCTTCATCATTTGCTATTTTGCTCTCCTTTTTGTTTTTCTTCTGGGTATAACGGTTACATCGGAGTGACACCACCTGTGCTTCAGGAAAAATGTGATATGCGTGCAAGTTTTCTGTTTTTTCCCCTCTTTTGAGTGCAGTACTGCCCTTAAAATGGACAGGTTTGTTTTGTTCCTTGGCAGTAGGAACAACTGTCATCTGTGATTTTTTTTTTTTTTCACCAGTCTTTTGAGTGTAACGGTCACTTCCAAGTCGCACCTCTTATGTTCGATAGGAAACAGAAACGGTAGAAATGCGCGTTCTATATTTTTAACCATTTTGAATTGTGATTTCTTTATTATCGTTTTGCTGCTTAACAGTAAGAGTGTTACTCTTCTGTGTCTGAGATCTTTCATATTTTTACAAGTAAAGATCACTTCCGAGTCGCCACTTGCATTCTAATAAAAACACAACGCAGTATGAGTGAGTATGTCCGTTTTAACTCATTTTTTAATTTGAGCCCAAAATGGGCTTTTTTTATAATGTGGAAAACCGAATGAACCGAATTACACTTTGTCTAGATGTCATCTTTATTCCATTTTCCGTCCGATTATTAGGAAATTTGATATTGACGGGTTTCGTTTCGGCGCTGAGTGGTTGCGTGCCTCGTTTGTCGTTATTCTTTGAGGGATTTTAGGAGGCCGCTGCCGGTTGTTGCTTCTTTCTGCCGCCGGGTGGCAGCGCCTGCCCTTACTGCATGACCTTGCAAGGTGGGAAGAGGGGCGTTTTATGCTGTGAATGTGTCACTGCCTCTCCAAACCCAAGGTTACACCACACCCCCAACCTCCCACCTCTTTTCCCTCACTCCTAGTCGGAATAATACCCACAATGCGGTGCCCAGCACCAGCCACCAATAATGACCCTCTTTTCTCCAACAGAATCAGGCAGACAGACGACTCGACCAGAGTAACACAGAATGGAGTGAGTTCTGGTTATTGCAGTTCCCCCTAAAAGACATCATAAACTCAACATATACTTTCACATTCATAAATGCATTACACACACTCTTCATATGACAAGCAATGATGTTAACAGGTTATAAATGTTAGAAAAATGGTGCTTATAGATATTTATTATACACCTACTTATAAATCATCAAGACTCGAGACTCACAGCTGTAGTGAGATGTTTCCTGGTACGCTGGGACAAATTACATAAATGGGTCCTAATAAGCATTTATTGATGCGTAATAAAAGTAGATTCAGTTAAAGAGAAATTAAGAGCTAAAAAAATCCCCAAAATAAACAATTAAATTTCTAATCACCCAAGGATGAAGTTTGTAAAAACATGTCTTATATTGCTTTTAAAAATGCATGCATAGCATGGATGTAGGCATGCAACACTTATTTGGTCCAAGAATTAAGTATTTAGAGTCTTTAATTAAACAGGAACCATCAAGCAGTACTCTTCTAAGAATATTTAAGTGAATATTAAAAAAAGAATATTTAAGTGAAGCCAAACTTCAAGTTGAATGTGTTTTCAAGGGTTAATTACCTCACTCTGTTTGTTCACAAACAGGGGAATAGACCGTCTCATTGGCACACTTGCACAAAATAATATTCATGTACCAGGCCCCAGTTAGCATGAATATAGAACAGAAGCCAATTAATGCAACATGGCCGAAGGCTGTGAAATGGCCTACAGCGCTAACGGACCAAATGAGGCTGTCTCTAAGCAGGCTGGCTGGAGCTGAACTCTAATGCAGTGTGTCTCTGCATACGTATAAGGCTGAGAGTCCACATTGTGTTAAAACAAAAATGTATATTGAGAGGTATTGAGGTATTTGTTTATCATTTTCATCTAATAATTTTCAGTAGGGCTGGGTAAGTAATAGAAAATTAATTAAAACTAACATTCAGAACCCGTAATTGACGTAATCTTGTGTATGAGGATTATTTCAGTAATTTTTAAAGACAAAAATAAAATAGTAGGCCATTAACTGTAATCAGTGTCAAATGTTCAGTTAAATGTGATATTGATTTGAGGTCGTATTACCTACTCTAATTTTCAAAATAAGTTGACACTTCCTTTTTTGCTTTCGTCTGTCTTCCTCTCATGAACACAAAAAAACAAAAAAGATATGTACATCACAACACTTGCCCGTCCATCCAGACCACCCTCCCAGGTGAGTGTGTGTGATGTATGGAGATGAAGACACTGGACAGAGCAAAAGATGCGAGGTATCAAAGTGAGTTTCAGGTCCATATCACAACATGTCCTAAAAGTATCACCCAGCACTGTCCTCTTAACTCTCATTGAATTTAATTTGGATTCTTAGAAACTTATAATATCAGCTCTGTTTGGCCTAAAGACCACAACACCAAAAACACAGCAACACGTTTAACCACTAAAAAGAGTGCAAAAATAGTGTCCACATTCTCTACATGGTGATATTTCCAACTATTCTTCTGCCCAGCAGAAGAACTCTTTTTTTTTTTTCCCGCCCCCCAAGAGGTGGAATAATGACTGACCACTAAATGTCTCAAAATGTCAATTGCTGGACCAACTAATGCCACATACTTTTGTTTTGTACAATAGCCCCAGACCCATGAGTCATATCAATATTGAAGTGACTCAGCGCTTGATTTCCTAAGCCATTAAATATTAGACATCTTAAGTTCAAGCTGCTATACATCTGCAATATAAAACCTGACAAGTTAGGCCAACTCAGAGGGAACCGGTTGCCGTAAAGCATTTCAATTTATAAATGGTAACAATGTCATCTTAATTCCATTGATATGGTGTTAGGTATTATGGTGGGGTCAGCTACCACATCCAGCCTTCTATGCTAGGTGCCCAATCTGTGCCAAGATGGCTGTTGTCCAGCTAGAGCAGTGTCAACCACCCCAGTTGCTGTTGTTATTGGATAGGTCCTAATTTCATCTAGGCTGGGAAACACTGCTGTGGCTTACTGTATTTTCACCTCAAATATATAGATATTAGGCCGTATATATGACCTTAACTTACTCTGATGTATAATAACACTCATACATCATTTTTTAGTTGGTGTTCATGTATTGACTTCCACATTTAAACCAAAATCCAAAAAAGAATCCTAAAACCAAATGAAAAATTAGTTGTTTTCTGATTTTTGCCTTAAGATTGACTATTTAAACTTTGGTACATTTTTGCATATAGCTTAACATTGATTGTTAATAATAATAAACATAAAAAACTAATGAGCTTTACTCCAGTAACATACATGGTGAGTATAAACTGCAACAGTAATATAAAATTCAATATTGTGAAAATTTGAAATTGATCAATATAGAAAATAAATGTTATGATATTTTTAATCCTATCACCCAGCTCTATGGTCCGCTATATAGTTAGCAAGAAGCAATTTCACAATCACTTTGAATGGTTTAAAGTTTGTCCAATATTTGACCTACACATGCACACATACTGTTAGTGGGGAGATGATCGTTGATCTGTGCGCTATTTGATTATTTTTAGCTGGTCAGTTTGTGAATATGTGCTTGCAAGTAATGGTCCACATATGCAAAAATACATTTTGGGGGTTTTATCCTTCATAATATAATTTTGAGATTTGAAGCATTTATGCCTCTGCAGATTATTTGTAACAAATCTGGTAAGTTTAATAATACAATTATGCTTCAGGAAAGAAAAATGTATTTCATGGCATGGCCCAGATAAGAAAGAAAGGTCTCTTAATGGAGAAATAAACTGATCCACAGTAATGTCCAAGGCGACGTTCATGTCCCAGTCGTTGCTTATGTCTATTTTAACTGGTCTTTTATTAGTGGGACTCTCATTTCAGGAATGTCCATGGAATGTCCATTTTAGGTGGTACACATTGAAACGTTACATTTCTGCTAACAGCTTTGCACTTTGCACACTATCCCTAACTAGAAGAGTGAGTGGATCCACTGGGCTTTTGTTTTGTTTGGCTTTTGTCCCTTTTTTAGCATGATTCCTCTTCCACCCTTTCGGATATTCATCCTTTTTCCTTTACGCTTTCACCCAGCCACTCACCGACCAGCGAGATGGCGAGTAACGTGACCAACAAGACGGACCCACGCTCGCTCAACTCCCGCGTGTTCATCGGCAACCTCAACACCATGCTGGTGACCAAGGCCGATGTGGAAGCCATCTTCAGCAAGTACGGCAAGATCGTAGGTTGCTCGGTGCACAAGGGATATGCCTTCGTCCAGTACTCCAACGAGCGTAACGCCCGGACTGCCGTGGCTGGAGAGGACGGGCGCATGGTCGTCGGCCAGGTGCTGGGTAAGGCCAGGCCTAGATTTCTTGAGATTTACTGTACTTTTGAATAATGAATAGAATGATTATATGAGACGGAGTCAGTAAATATATTGTAACGTTTTTGATTGTCAACTCTGCACCCTTGTACACAGTTTTACATTTTTTCTGCAGGTTTGAGAAAGTCCTAGAGTCAGTTGAGGTAAAAAGATATTCTGTGGTCAGCTGTCAGACACCAGCAGCCTAATGGTACTAAAATACAGGCCAAACGTTGAACTCAGTCATGCCAAAGCATGCAGAGTTGTAACACCGTCAGTGTTTTCCAAAGTTGGGGTCCTCCAGGGCTGTGTCCTAGGACCTCTTTTCTTCTTGAAGCTATATGACTTTGGATTAGTTTATGTGGCTTGTTTGTGTCTAATAAAATACTCTTAAAGTTTAGAAACACTACCAGTTTGCCATGTCTAGAGATCGGTTCTGTTTTCAGGTATGAATGTACATTGTGATACACAGTAAATGTTCTAACTTTTGATATTTTTAGACCTGCAATTGCATTTTGATATCTTTTGTTTATTGTGAAGCTGCTGCTATGATCCATATTCTAATATGTCAATAAAGAGCAGGCTATACATGGTGCATTGCAGCCCTGAAGCTCATTTTTAGTGCTTTGTTAATAAATGTGGGAGTGAATATGGTTCTTGATTAAGTTGGAAAAGTTTGACCTTGATTTCTGTAGAGGGGAAGCAGCTCTGGGGACATAATCTCTAATTTCTTCTCTCCAAATCCCAGACATTAACTTGGCAGGTGAACCCAAGCCTCATAGATCGAAGACCATCAAGCGTTCAGCAGGAGATATGTATAGGTATGCACTCCACTATCCTGAAAGTTGTCGTCTTGTCATACACCAGAAAAAGGGATCTTACAACACAAGCGCCTAAATCCCACACTCATATCTTTTCATATTAACTTTAAAACCCTTGTATTGATTTTTCCTAAGCTTCCATTATCTTGACCTCATGTTTCTCCACAGTCTGTTTGTTGGCAACATATTAGCTAGTACATTAAACACTAATTACTAATTATCACCCAAAATCTATGCATGGAGAGACAAATTTTGGTGACTCTCTAATAAAGATCGCAGCACATGTCTCATCAGTGACTTTTAAGCTCATTTTTATCCACTTTGTTGTTGTATTTATTATTAAGATGTTTTCCATATTTTTCCATAATAAGGTATTTTATGGATTTTTCATTGAGACTAATGAAATTATCACTTTTTCACCGATGACGTCCTTTTTTCCCTCCCTCTCGCAGTTCTTCATTCGATCTGGACTATGACTTTCAGAGAGATTATTATGACAGGTAAGTTTTTTAGCCCTCTACTTGGACTCTCCATTTTTCTATAAAATTAAGAACAATCTGATTAATGTCCGTCAACCTACCGAGCTGGACACTTCCACGGTCATTTGACATTCATGAACTATTAACCTCTATTGTATGCTAACTGTTGCTGAGACAAACAACTGTTGATAATAGTTGGTAATGTAAGGTTATCAAATTTCATTAAGTTTTCTAAGACATTATTATTTATCAGTGAACCATAGTGCCAAACATCTACCAGAATAGATACATGTATTTATTGATTCCGCTAATATTTTTATGCTTTAATGTGATTAATATTCCCTCCATTGCTAGGAGACATGATTACTAATCTGCAAGTAAACAGCAACACCAATGAGTTGTTGCCTCACCTACATTCTCTTCGCATCCTCAGGGTTGTATGGTCTGTCTGATACTGCTGAAGCAAGTTATCATTTAAGCATAGATTACTTAGTGTGCCAAATTTTATGAACATTTTATGTTCTCCAAAACATCCCTCACTTTTCGAAATTGTTGATGATGCACAGGCAGTCAATAGAAACACAGTCAGCTACCAGATCAGTTTTTATCAGATTTTATCTGGAGTTTTGTTGGTGGTGTTATTAAGAATTTATGCTTTAGCAGTTTGAACATAACATGCATTCCATATACACTCGTACTCCTTATATTGCAAATACACTCCAAGTCGTTAACAGAAACGTCAACATTGTTTTTTTTCTTGTTATCTTGAGATAATGATTTATTTTCAGCAGTGATCTCAACAGATTTAGTCATACATACATCACCATCGTCATGGTTAAACATAACACGAGCACTGGTGGAAGAAGTACTGAAGTTCAGTACTTAAGTAAAAGTACGAATATCCTGCAAAATATGTACTCAAGTAGAAGTGCTACATCAACAATCTTACTTAAGTGAAAGTACTAAGTACTTTTAAATTTATTTTAAAATATTTTTTTAAGTAAAAGTACTCACGCAATGGGTTGTCTCAACGTCTGGGCTGTGCCATTTTGTAAAAGAATATAGATATACTGACTTATGCCTCTACCGATGTCATTGCTCGTGTGTGTATTGGAAAGTTTGGTGTGCTTATTGTGCATGCACTCTGCAATACTGTGAATGTCTGTTGAATGACTGTTGAATGTCTCGTCTTCTTGAAATCAAGCCACTCTACCTGCTTGTGCTACTACTAGACGCACGCTCTGCCGTCATTGAAGCTAATAAAGCCACCAGATTGGTTGGCAATGGCAAACAACGCCAGAACGCAATCAGTAGGCTAACTATTTTTTCATGCAAGATTTTGAGGAAATTGTGTTCATAAAGTGTAACGATTAACTGCATAAATAGTAGAAATGTAGTGGAGTAGAAAGTACAGATAATTGCCGCAAAATGTAATGGAGTAAAATAAAAAGTATGCATTATTATTTTTACTTAAGTAAAGCACAGATACGTAAAAATTTACTTAAGTACTGTAACGAAGTACAAATACTTTGTTACATTCCACCACTGCACTTGAGACAGAAACTCTGTCTTTACGACTATATTTACGACTGTAGAAGATCCTTTAAAAAAGGTTTGATTTTGAGAGAACTTTGGTTCTAAGAAAAATGGCTCATAAATAAAGAATAATGCCCAAACATGTACGTATGTTTGTATGTGTTTATTTTTAGGGTGTACTCGTACCCTTCGCGGGTGCCTCCTCCTCCTCCTCCCCCATTGTCCCGGCCGGTGATACCCTCCAAGCGGCCGCGGGTCAGCGTGAGCGGAGCAAGCCGACGGACCAAAAGCACCTTCTCTACAAAGAGTAGCCAGCGCACCTCCCGTACTAGTTAGTGGATTCAAGAGATTCAAGAATCTTTATTTGTCAACATACAAGTACAGTTTGTAGTGGAATGTACCTTGACCATGCAAATTAAAATAGAGTTTATATACAGTGCACTTTACATGTGTACAATGAACTGTACATGTGTTAAAAAATAAAATAAAAATAGAAGTGCAGTGTATATTTTGTTGCAAAATGGACAAGTATACAAGTCTAAGATGGCAGGTTAGTCGCAGGCTGGAAAAGTTCACCGCGAGTTTGTGTTATAATAAATACATATAGATGCACGTTTCTATTCTGTAAAAGTGTGTAAATGTGTGTCGTTTGTATTAAAATATTTGTGTAGTGAGAGCTGATGACCTCCAGACCATTAAGAAGGAACTGACTCAAATCAAACACAAGGTGGACTACCTTTTGGAGAGCCTGGAGAGGATGGAAAGAGAACACAGCAAAAAATCAGGTGCACATACACACACACACACACAAATGTAATGGATTCATATGACCACGGGCAAGTTGGCATCCAATTTCTCTTCTGCTCACTCCTGAATTTCCACTGCATGTTTAGAGGCAAAGAGCAGTAAAACAGAGGAAACATCCCCTCCGCATCCCAGCATGAAAAAGGCAGAAATAAACGACTATGAAGAAGAGGGGGATCTTTTGGAGGAAGAGGAGGTGAGTTCAGTGGCTATGGATTAAGGATCCCAGAAATTGGGGATTAAAGGGACCGCTGGTAAAAAGGAAATGTTTTGTTATTGAGTGTTTGTTCATGTCTTTTTATTTTTTTAACCACAAAGATCAAGAGTCGGGGAAGGGATGAAGACGAAGAGGAGGATGAAGGAGAGCCAGAGGAAGGAGAAGACGACGGCGACAGTGCTAGCGGAGACCACTCTTAAAAATCTTTCACTCTCATCCAGACGTGACATTCGCAAAAAGAAATTCATGCATGTGTACAGGAAAATTCATCTTTTACAACTGAGTTTTCACAAGCAGAAACTAAACACTCAGAAAGACTCTTCACAAAACGCAATTGCTCACTCTCGCTTTTGTGCTTTATCACTTCCCCCAAGTTCCACCTTTTACCAGTGCTTGTAGTAATGGTGATTTCTTATTTCCTATCTTTCACTGCTTTTTCTTCCGTCCTTCCCTCTGCAGCTTTTAACGGTTTCTTCACTACAAATAATTTATTGTTGCACTACCATCCCTGACCAGTTGGTGGCATGATCGCTCAGTTTGTTTTAAAAAGGTCAACCTGTTTTGATTGTAAACTGATTTTACAGGGAGTCAGGATGAGTTACAGAAGAGTTAAGCTTCTACTAAGATATATATACACACATTTATTTTTGTGTTTATTATTTTTACGTGATTGGCTTGTGAGTATAGTGACGTTAAAAAAGTGTTACCTTCTGAGAAATGTAAGTCTTATGTTTCTGTTCGTTTCCGGGTTTTTTTGTTTTTTTTTGGTCCTATTAATAAATTTCAGTATAGATCTACCTATTTTCTGTGTGACTTTCTTGCCAAAGAAATTCTATTCCAAAATAGACTCCTGTATCTCAGACGTTTGACATTACACATCTTGCTATAAAGAAAAAAAATTAAATCAAAAATATTGAATTTGTGCATTCTTCTTATATCACTTACTATGTAATACCTAAGACCTGAAAAGGAAGAAAGTTGGAAGTTGTAAATTAGATTTATCAGGCAAAATGGTAATTAATAAAAAATGCTACACCCAGAAACACGGAGACCAGGCCCGACCGTGGTGGTGCAGACAGGCGCCGCTTGTATTCAACAGCTTCCCTTTTCTTTTGTTTGCTGGTACTTCGTGAGCTGTGTTTTCGCCAAGCCTTTGGACTGGCTCAATTTCACAGGGTTAAGAAAACATGGGTGTATGTTGTGTGGAATTTTCTGAACAGGTTTGCCTCGAGTTTCAGGCGGCTCACTGGCTTGGGGTCATGCTCCAACCTGCTGCTGTATGACAGTTTGTTTCTTTTGTGGGTACAGCATCCTTAATTACTTAGAGCAGTCACCGAACCTGCTGAATGAGATCTGACTTAATTTCAGTATTAACCCTAATCTCGCACAACTAATGCGGACACTGTGGTTACAGTGTTCTTAAAACTAATTTTAGGAAAATATTTTACGGCATATTAGGCTTAAATAAATAACCATAATATGCCGTAAAATATGCTGTTAAATGAAAAATATCCCAGTTTTTCTCGTAAGTTCAGGACTTTTGGACCAGTAAAGTATGCTTCACGGATATAAGATGTGTCTAATGTGTCTCTTCACCAAACTACGAATTTTTTCCCTTCGACAAAAACCCCATCTCGTTAATTCAGAAAAAAATGAGATATGCGCAGGCACGTAATTTTGCAAATGTAGCTTGGAATAAATGTGTGTTAACACCTTAGAAATTTCTCGGCTATTTCTCAGCAATTTCTTTGATTAAAAAATCTACAGTATGTAAAATTAAGGGATTAATTATTTAGCTTTTAGCTTTTTTTTATAGGAGAGCAGGAATCGATAGACTCTACTGGCGATTTGCGCTATGGCAGCATTTTTTGACAAGGCAACATAAACTGTTAATTACACCTGTTATTAAGAATTTTAAGAATTGTTATACTAAAGCTTTATGGTTGTAACTTGTTTGTTTTATTTTGTTTTGTTAAAAATCTAAAGAGCAGTTTTTGAAAGCAGTAAAATGTAGGGAGTAAATGGTTTAGAAAACCACTCTGTTACTAAGCGTTGAGTGGTTAAATAAATCAGTGCAGACACTGTTTTAAAAAGTATACTATGCAAACCAAGATGATTGCCAATAACTGCTGAGCGTACCTTTTTTGTGGACCAGTGGTATGCCCTGCCATTTTAAGCAGAAAAAGCAGCAGTTATGATCTTTTTTGTTTGTTTACAACTTTTTAGGGAGATGCAAACGCACTGCTGAAACCATAGTGTGTATCTGTATTTGTGCAAGACAAAGCAGAGCACCATTTCTGCATGATATACATACAAATATAATTTTAACCTTTTGTTAGCATCATGTGACACCATAATCATAATAGTTATTTAAATTTGATTAATTGCACAGCTATTGTGTGCAATTGTTTAGTTGCACACACACAAAATAAAATAAATACTTACAGAGCAGCCAGAATTGCTCCTTACTATTTTGCCTTCTTATAGTTGTGTGGAATGTTCAGAAACAAATGCAGTTCTGTTGGATTCTGAAATCCAAAGTTAAAATCTCATTTGTATTCTTGTCTTTCCATACAGTATGTGTAGAAAATTGCATTGTGCATTACACTGTTAGATTATGTGCAAGTATGTGACATTGTGAGAGGTTTTGTGTTTCACTTTGGTAGGTTTTGGCCTCATTCTGTATTTGTGAATTTTTGTTTAGCCAGATAAATGTTTGCATAAATCCAAAGTTTTGATCAAATTAAAAGAGGAGCACTCTCATTGGTTTTTTTAAAAATTGCAGTACATTAGAGAGATGACGAAGTGTTCCATTACTGGAGGGGGGTAGATGGTACAGATGGCACAATGGCACTGTGTCCAGGCTGAGCATTCATTAATTAAGCTGTGTGTGTGTGTGTGTGTGTGTGTGTGTGAGAGAGAGAGAGAGAGAGAGAGAGAACGCTGACTGAGCAGAAAGGGCCCAGGGCTGATTTCGACCATGAGTGACAGGATGGCAGTCAGAGGTGGGGGAGAAATTAAGGGACTGTGTGTAAATGTGTGGGCGAGAAAAAGAGAGAAATTGGGGAAAGATGAAGTGATGACAAACACAGCAAGAGATGAACACGCTGCCTGGGTTGCACAGAAGGAACATGCTAAGAGGGTGAGGAATGATTAAGAGCTCTGAAAGGGAAGGGGAGACTAGTCTGCCTTCCTCTCTCTCTCTCTTTTCTTTGTTCTTTATACAGACAATCCCGAGAAGTACTATACGCCTGCAGATCAAATTTGTTTCTCCAGAGTTGGTGCTTGTCTCAGCTGAATGGGGGAATCTTCTCGAAAATGTGGAGTAATGAAAGGGAAAAGATTTAAACTGAGCCAAGCATGGAAGAGTTGTGTGTGTGTGTGTGTGTGTGTGTGTGCATGAGAGAGAGAAGGGGGATGAAAGCAGAGAGAAACAAAGCCAGAGAGAGGTCATGAGCCTGGGACAAAGCAAGAGTGCAAAACAACCGAGAGAGAGAGAGAGAGAGTAAGAGAAAAAGGAATAGCAGGCAAGTGAGAGTGCACTGAATGCCCTGGAGGTGATTTATCGGGCCTGGTTCCAACTGAGAATTTGGTTCCTATGAAGGGTTTGTGTACGTTGAAATATCTGCCGCCTTTCCTTTTTTTCTCCTATGTTTCTTCCCTGGCCTTAACTACAAACATATGTCCACATTTGGGGTGTGTGTGAGGGAGTGAAGGAGGTTTTTAGCAGCAGTGTAGTGATGCATTGATATACGGATTCAATGATCACCAGGCACATAATACATATTGTAATGTGGCTTTATATTGAACAGGAGGTCTGCTTTTAATTAAAAGAGGAGACTGCTTTTCATTTAAATGTCTGGCTCAGATCAGAGATAAAAATGTCAAAGTAAAATTTAGTTGCCTTTTGGGTTTGGTTTGAATGGAAGTTATGATGTGTTAAATCAGTGATATTGTCTCATATCGATCAAGAGGAAATCGTATCATAGTGGACTGTGTGATATCAGCAGATGTTGTCCACTGAAGACACACGGAATTTAATCGTGATGAGATTTGGAACACTAACACTAGGCATTTTTGATATGTTTGGGCGATATGACTTCAATTTCAAATCACAATATTTTTGTGCCAAATTCTCATATGCAATACTTGTCTATTTAGTCCTGCATAAGCTTATTTAAGCAAATTCCACATGAACACAAATATAACAGCAACTATCTTGTTACAAGTTAAAGCTACCTTCAATCCAAAGCAGTAAACATCCGCTTTCGAATGAACTCACAGTGTGAACACAAATAGAACTGAGTACCTTTTAATGCTGGTCCACACCCTTAAATCTAGTCATTTAGGGCAGATGGTAGTGTAATGGTTAGGGAGTTGGCCTTGTGATTCAAAGGTTGCTGGTTCAAGTCCCAGACTGTTAAAGGCACCACTGATGTACTCATGAGCAAGGTACCATCCCCAAGCACTGCTCCCCCAGAGCTGCCAAAAAAAAGCTGCCCACTGCTCTTTGACGAATGGGTCAAATGTAGAGGTCACATTTTGTTGTGAAATAAAAGTACCTTACAAAGACGACAAGACCTCTGTGTTTGTGTGTTTATGTCTTTTGTAAGCCCCAGATTTCCTCACTTAGATTGTAAAGTTATTTTTTTCAGTGGCTACATTTGATTCATTTTAGGAGAGATCCTTTTTTTAAAGGAGAGAAGAATATTTAGGATAAAAGCCTGTGAAATTAAAGTCTCCTGGTTGCTTTAAAAAGTGTGTGTTTTTAAGCAAGAGAGAGCCGTTCGCTCTCCTCTTTAGACTGCATTGTATAACTGTTGCTTCATGAACGGCTTGCTAGAATGTAAATTAGAGGCAGTGAAAATGAAAAGCAAGGCGGAGAGAGAGGGACATGCAGGGCAATTTGGAAGGAGGACTCAACATCCTGGCCTCCTGTCTCCACAGCCATTTACAGTCCAGAGAGAGAGGAATGGAGGAGGCAGGGGCACCGAAAAGGTGGAGGGGCGAAGAAAAAATAGAACAGACCCAGTCGTTTGGAGTGAGAGAAAATGAAGGCCGGAAGGGAAGGGAAGGATTAAAACTCTCCTGAGGAGAAACCGGATCTCTTTCCAGACCTCTGTTCTATTTTTTTGTCTTCTTCCCATAGACATTCTCTCTGTCTTTCTCTTCCTTCTTCCCTGTCTCTTTTACATAATTTGTCATTGTCAAGGTCATATAATCGCCCATGCATGAGCCAATCCACCTTGAGCCTCGCATGCTTCTTGAGGGAAAGAGGGGTTGCATGTTGTTATCTTCCTCTTTCGGATCGCAACCTCCGAAGATTCATAAATCTTTCAGGATTAGATGGTCAGGGAAGGATAAGGAGAAAAGGATTTGCAAAGGAGGGAGTGCCGATCTGGCGGGGCCGCCCATCTTTACTGTTTTTATTTCATTTTATTTGTTCTGACTCCCAGTTCTGTGTCGTGTCATCAGATTTCGGAGCATCTGTAAAAACGTGCAATTGGCAGTCGACGGGCACACGGTTCCGTTGACTAATGCACAGCCTGTGCTGATGTCATGCTAGCTGCTGCACTAAACTAGGTCAGCCACCGTCATGATGTGGCTCCCAGCGGCCTTGCAGCAGCCAATCACGTTTTCTCGGTGGAAAGCAAACTGCCACGCCCCCAGCACCCCCACCCCTCCCTCTTCCCTGAGCACTGCAGCTGTCTACACAGACACACACGCAAATTACCTTCACCACCCCCAAAAAACACGCCCCTCTCGCTACGCTCCTGCACTGCAGTTTCCCATCACACCACACCTTTTTTCCCTCAGAAACCCCTTTTTAATTTAATTCCAAGCCACTGCATAGTTATTCCGTGATAGATTTGAAATACATCTCGCATTGCAAATTCCGCAACAGTCATGTTGTTCTTACAAACTTGACTGTCTCTTTAGCGAGTATGTTGCATGTGTTGCTTTTCTTTTGCATATTTTGGGATGGTCTTGGGTAGGGATGGGTGATATGGTCGAAAAAGATTATCCTGATGTTTTTTCTATATTGATCAGTCTCGATATTTATCACTGTATGCTTCACATTCTTGTTCCAGTTTATACCAACCCTCTGTTTTACTAATTCACAGGGTGGAAATAATGATATTCATTATGGTTCATGGATAGGTGAAACTATCTGCAGCATGTCTTGCATCGGGGCGTTAACGTTTCTGCCTTTTGATATCCAAACCGCTTCTTTTGATGATGTGTGCCATTTTTGCTATTCTCTTTACATCCGTGGTATGTTGTGCCAAGTTGCATGCTTCGCTAAAAGATGTGAGAGACTTGCCACCAGCATTGTCCTGTCACGCAAGTAGCCGTAGCATTGCGAGAGCAGCCAACTAGCACTGAATGATTTGGGCACTCCCATAAAGCAGTTACCATTATGCCATGAACATTTAATTCGGACGTGTTCAGGTAAGGTTGATTACTTGCTACACACCATACTAATCCTATAAGTAGTGTATTTTCAAATCACACAGGAAATCACACAGCCTTTACATGCTATTATTCATTGTACCAGAATCACATTGTGAACATTCACAGCATAATAATAACTTCTTTAAGGGAGTGGGCCAAAATTTGCAGTGTTGGTTGTTTCTGCAGTTCCAACATTGCATCTACTTGTATAATTGGACCAGAGGTGGAAAGAGTACTGAAAATTTGTACTCAAGTACAAGTACTGTTACATTGGTTAAAATGTACTCAATTACAAGTAAAAGTACTGGTGTTTAAAAAATACTTGAGTAAAAGTACAAAGTACTCTTCTCAAAAACTACTCAGAGTATTAATTACTTTTTAACCGATGGATGTTTTATTGCGTTGTCAGTAGCAGGCATTCGATTAGATTCACCAGTATAAAATATCTACGTTCAAAGCACATTTCTCAGATGAACAAGGTATAGAAAGGCAATTTGTTTTGTAAATAAATGTAGATATAAAGCAGGGATTTTGTTTGTTAAAACAATTACAAAAATGTTTTTGAACATGCATAGAACAGTTTAAACTTTTCCCAATACACTGCGAACAACAGGCAGGTAAGTGTCTTAAACTCTTAGACATAATAGCGTTTCTGTCACACTTCACTTTCTGAACCTTTTGTTCAGTCTCAGCAAGAGCTGGTTTTCTAAATTAACAGAGTCTCTCTGGCTTCGTTTGGCTCCATTTTCTCCATTTTGGCTTCTTTGTCTCCAAATCCTCAGTCTATAAATTAGTTTGTACTCCACTGTGTAGTTCCTCCAGACACCTGTACCTGCTGCTGCAGCGGAGTTTATTCTTTGCTTACGTCATAGATTAATTGGCGCGGTCGCGATTGCACAGCCTTATTGGCTGCAAAGATGCTGATGAAAGGTTTGAATATTAATTCAAATTGCGGGCGTACTCAGTAGCGACTTTTGATTTTATAAGTAGCGAAGTAGATTACATGGTGTAAATTGTACTCAAGTACGATTAAAATTACACACTTGAAAAACTACTCATAAAAGTACAAGTACCCAAAAAATCTACTTAATTACAGTAATGTGAGTATTTGTAATTCGTTACTTCCACCCCTGAATTGGACACATGAATTTTCCATTCCACTATTTCATCAAACTTTAAGCTGTAAGTGCATCATACCTCACAGCACAGGGGAGCCTCTGCTCCACCACAAACCTAATTCCCCCATGAAGTACATCCCTAATTGCAAAAAGAGGTCTATTTGGAATGCTGCTTGGTGTGTTTGTTCTCTAAACACGTGCTCTTATGTTAAAGGTTTCCAAGATAACTTTAGAAAAGCTAAACCTTGATCTTTATTTACTTTTCACTCGGATTAGTCCTGACCTTAGTCGTATTCTCTCAGCTCTAAATGTGCCGAGGCAATGCACAGTTTGACTTGTGGACCAGGAAAAACAAGTTACTTCATGGATTGGGTCAAGCTTAGTTTTGACGCTTGATGGTGATTTCTTTGGAAAGTTGGAAAGTTGGAAAGTGCAATGATGGTTCTGGAGTGGCATTTGGGTGTTTTTTGAAGGCCTCTTTTAGTTCGCTTCTGTACTGACACAGGCGGATAACTACGTGCAATGTAGGTGGGGGGTCGGTGGAGGTTGTTCCTTATGCTGATTTGAGGTCAGTGTCACTGAGAATATTTTTTCAATAAATATTCCAGACATAATGTGAAAGTCTAGGGAAAAACCATATTACAATACTAGTATATTCAAATGATAGATTAATGTAACACAGAAGTAGTATTCTGCAGGAAATGGAAAATAACTAAATGCCATATATGTAAATTATATTAGAAACAGTTAGGAACTTTCTAAACTTATATTTAGAACCAGTTATGAGGCCAGCAGTGTTGTTGACCAAGACAGAATGTCTTAATAGGTTTGTGGGTTTAGAGTCTGGAAAAGGGGAGGTATTCCTGCATGAGAAAAATGCCTTGTGTGTGCTCAAGAATGCACTTAAAGGATTTGTTTGCTGATTTTAACGATGACCGTATTTAATGTGCATGGCACAAAGTCATATATTGCTATAATACCGTAAATCGTGCTGAGCCAAGCAGTCCAGTGTTGCACATATTATTTCTTTCAAAGCCTGTATAAATCTATTCAGAGAACTGGACATTCACAGTTAAATTGTCAGAATGTTTGTTCTAAAATTTAATTTGATGCTTCTTCCACTATGTCACAACTCTGTATTAAAATGTATTTCTTGATCGTAGTTAAATGTATAGGATCATTATTATGTGAAGCACAAATTTATTGTAATGAATGTCATTCCTTCAAAATGGAACATAACACTACTCCTTCTTCAGTTCCTTTTCATAAACAGCGCCTATATGACCTCAAAAAAGCTGCTTCAGGAAAAGAGAAAGGACTTGAATAAATGCAGAAATAGTTAGTAAATCCATTCATTGTGTGGGACCTTATTTTAAGTAATCAGAACGAGCAGGATTATACTGTGATGTCTCTTGTTTTCAAACAGATGTATTTGGGCGTTTTGCATGCTTTAATGATTGTTCCAATGTTTAAACAGTGAGACGCTGCAGTTGAGCAGCAACTACCTCAGTACTGGAAGTATTGGAGAGGTTACGCTTTGCATATAAATAATGAGAAAGTTACGCAAGTTATAGTCTGAAAATGTGCCTTAAGCTCAAAAATATTACTAACAATTAATATTCGGTGTATTCAAAGGCATGAAAAGCCCAAGTCTGAAGGAACTTTGCCCATCAGCACAATTTTGAAAAAGGATGGCCAAGGATAAAGGGATTAAGTCAGTCATCCAACAATCATATGAGTGACATCTTCATTGGGATGCACCAATCTGATACTGAGATTAAATATCAGTCCACCACTCAGTCAGATAGCTGGATTGAGTATCAATAACAATGAGTGATTTGTGTTTTTGTTCTTCTGTGCTCTTCTGTTCCAACTGTAGAACCTGGAGCCATGTCGTCTCATCTCTCTCTGTACGTGTACATAGTTGAGATGACAATAAAGTTTAATTTGACTTCTTTTCCATTTAATGACTTTTATACTGTTTATGCTGCTTGTGTTTCATTTCACTTGTGATTGAATGCTTACATTTTTTCATAATTGGTGCTATTGTATTCTTTTATACTGTAATGTAAAATCTTGACCGATTTGTTGGAGCATTTTAGGGTTTACACTTCAACTGTAAGTCAAATAAATGCCGGAAAATAATGTTTGAATCAAGCCTGATCTCACAGGTTTCATGACCACTTAACAAGGTGACCAATTGAGCTTTAAGCAAAGCATATGGGTGTGGAAACACTTTCAGCTATTCACACCATCTTTCATTTCTATTTACGATCGTAATAATAGATGATGACTAGGTCGAGCACATTTTTTCCAACATACTGAGTTTCATAGCTCAGACTGCCTAAAGCCTATGGCGAGTTTTTTATGAGGCGATGAGTGGAAGGAGCCTCAACAAACTGCTTCATTTTCTGCCATTTCTCCCCTTCATTTCGTCTGAAAACCTCTGTGGTTATAACTAAAAGACAGCGACAAAAGATTTACGCGGGACATCGTATAAATGATTAAGCTGCGTATTTATTTTTCAGCAAGAACTAGTTCTTGCCTCCCAGCTGTAACCAGAACCTTGGTATGCGAACGCGTTTTGTAGCGCTTCAACAACGGGCGCCTACCATTCGGAAGAAAGAGGGTTGCTCGCATAAGGGAAGAGATACATTCGTCCTTAATGACAT
Source organism: Distichodus sexfasciatus (assembly GCA_032718565.1). Classification (NCBI taxonomy): domain Eukaryota; kingdom Metazoa; phylum Chordata; class Actinopteri; order Characiformes; family Distichodontidae; genus Distichodus; species Distichodus sexfasciatus. The sequence continues at coordinate 1,959,604 of JAVGVS010000052.1, read as the reverse complement.
TTATATACACCCGTTTATTTGCACCTCGAAGAATTTCACACAAATATTTGCGTATACACATTTTTCAAAAAATCCAATTATGTCTTTAGAATCCTGTCCTCACTCGATTTAGAAGTCACTACATTTTAATCTACACCTCTTCTACAAAAAGTGGTACCGTCCTCCGCATTTGATTGACGGCTCCATATTTTCTGTCCGATTTTTCCCCCCGTAGCTCTAGAACGACCGAAACAACGGGGCAAATTTGAGAGGAGAAAACGTGTACGTGCAAATAACGCAGGAGGAGGACATTGAGATATACACAGAGAGCAAGTTAACGTGTTTGTGAGTGCGCACTGGAGAAAAAAAGAACAGACGGACGAGATTGTGGAAGAATAAACATCAGCCAAGGCGAAGGTGTCCCGAGTTGTGTAATTTACATATTTTAGGCAACTTGTATTCTCAGATATCAACCTCGTCTCACTATAGGGTGAGTATAACAATATTTACTATTCAGTGTACGCAAGCCTGTTGTTTGCACTAAATGTTTCCTCCCAAACAGTATTTAGTTAATAAAATAAAGATCGAGTCACCCTAAGCATCAAAAATATGGCTGAGTTAGAGTTAAACAAATATAATCTTGCCCTTGTGAATGGTTTCTTACTGTGCGTGGACCTTTTGTCTACTTTGACTGTTCAATATTGTAATTAAGTGTTAATATTTGTGCATATTTGCGACTTATCTCATGTAAGCATTATTCGTGCGTAAACATAAGTGTGCTTAGATCAACCTTGAGCTCACAATAATAACCGTTTTGACGGTTAAAATAACGGAATGATAGCCGGGGCTCTTATTTAAAAAATTGAGACAAAATGTATATTTTTGACCTCTAAAATATCCACGTGTGTGTTTTTTTTTTGTGTGTGTTTCTTTTACGAAAAGCTTGGTATACTGAGTCTGTGCCGTTTTCTAGAGGAACTGTTAGAAAGCACGCAAGGGTTTCACGTCAACTTTTGAAGAGAAGATGCTGCTGCTATTATCCCTCCCGACAGCTATGACCATTTAGGTGGAGTTGATTAGACGTGTGTTGTTGAGGTTGGTGACACATCAACAAATAAAATCTCGTTTGCTTCGAGTAACCTTCTCTCGTGTAGATAAGCCAGCCAGCCAGCTTCTCTGTTTGTGTTTGTTTGTGTGTATGCATGTGTGTGCAGCGGGGAACGATTGGGGGAGAATGTGTGTCAATGTCAAACAGAGGTGTGTCGCACTGTTTGCCGTGTTCCAAACGGCGCTATGCTCCCTTGGTAGTTCAGTGCATACAAACGCCTTGCACAGCCCCCACTCCTGAAAGCCGTTAGAAGCCACAGCTTGCTTGTGAGCCGGCTCCCTTTGTAGGCACGTAGTACACTACAAAGTGACTGACACGGCATATGCAGTACACTATGTAGGGAGCAGGCAGCCATTTCAAGCGCACGTCTTCTGCCGGCTGCCGGTCGGCCGGCGCCTTTTGTAGCATACCCATAATTCCATGAAAAAACAGCTCGCAAGCTTCAACAAGAAGACTCTCTCTGCCCTCACACGTGTTGGACGTTAAAAATGCTCTCAGACGTGTTTTATTTTTCTCTCACGCCCACTGGGTGAGCTGCAGACGGGTGGACTGTATCGCCCCTAGCTCTTACTGCACCACCAAAGTGAGTCATGCAGAACCAACGACCCACAAATCCATTCGTGCTGCTGTGATCATTGCTATTTTTTACTACACGCTCTGACACGCACCACTGCACGTGTCGGAGGACGGTTGTAACATTGTTGTTGGCCGCCATTTGTGTGTAGGAGGTGATTGTATTTCATTTCAAGTACTATGCCATTGCTGCACCACATTATGCTTGTCGCACCACATTTTACAGTTGTTTTGGGGTTTAATGATGGCACACTGGCCTTGAACCCAACGACATGTTGGCCTGCGACAACTTCCATGTCATGTCTAAATTTCACAAGCCCGAAAAGGCACCCACCAGTTGCTTGCTAAGGACCTCCACCCAAGAAAACAATGCAGTCTTTGCTGGCGTGACAACTTTTATTGCATTATTGAAATGTATACACCTCGATGTGTCATTTTACATCACCTTGGGTGAAATGGTGGAGTACCACGTTCAGGGTGGAGACTGGGTTTGCAGAAAAATATTACGCAACTGTAGACGCTCTAGCTCTGAATCTTTTATTATTTACTTTAACCCTTCCATATCGACCAAAAAATGAGGTACAAATGTGCCACTGTTTGACAATGGGCGACATTCTTTAGGTGAACAGCTTGCAAACCAATGTGTCCTCTTTCTAGAACTGTAGTTGTGCTGTACTGAGGCAGTAGTTGCCTGAGTTTTGAGTCGGTTGCGACACAGTTCTGGCACTGAAAACACTTGTGTTTGTGTTGCCAAAAAAACTTTGAGAAGCTGAAATTCCGCTAGCTGTGAAAACTCAAACCCGGTCACAGCTATAAGTGAATTTCGGGTGTGGGAGGAGTCAGCCATTATGTTGAAGTGCTGCTGTGAATGCATTGCGAGAGGCGACGTATAACAACACAACAGCATGTTGACAGATGTCGAGGCAGAAGTGGGATTTGCCGGAGCACAGTGCAGATTAGCGGGGTAGTCACAGTGCGACAACTGTAACAGGGATGATGGTGAAATGCATTTACATTGAAGCCGTGCAGGACGACTTTCAGTTACATGGAAGGTTGACCGATTATTAAACAGATAAAGGGACAGTAATCACATAACAGCGCAGGATTAGATTCAGCAGAACTGGGACAATGTTTTACGAACAGCGTCATCAGGTTGCACAATGTGTCAGGTATCGACGGCATGACCCGCACGGTCGGTGTCGTGTAACGGACATCTGGAACTTCTGGAAGTCAACCAGACGTAAACAATAAAGACAGCAACAAGAGTTACAAGGTTGGCCACAGAAGTCACTTCTCCATTTGGAGGCTCGGCCCGAATGTAGCAACTTGGACCAGCAGGCACAAAGCTCCCTCTGTTCCCATGCATCCTACCCACTCTATTTTTACCCGCTTGCGGGCTCCGCCTCCTTTCCATTCACTCATTCTCCCCTCCAGGCTTCGGCTATGCAGACGTGGGGTACTTCTCGTGTGCAGCGTGGAGCATACGGGGAGTTCCGCTTGGCGGTGTGACAGTGAGGAAAGCGCTAACCAGAATTCTGCCATTGGGACATCAGTTTAGCAAGTAGTCATTACTCAGCCCCCATATTGACATTGGCCTCCAGTACGCATTGCAGTTGCATTTATTTGCAGCTTTGTCATTTGGATATGGACAGTAGTTGCACTGCAGGCCTTGAAATTTCAAGTAAGTCAAATCAAATCAAGCACATCATGTTACAACTTACACCAATCAGCCATAACATTATGACCTAATATTTAGTAGGTCTGTGGATATACAGCTCCATTTGCAACAAATTCTGATTCACTCTGTGGTCTGTCAGAACTGGCATTTAAATTTTTAGCAGTTTGAGTTATGGTAGGTCCTTTTTTGGATCGGTAAACACGGGTCATGCTTTGCCTCCCACATGCATCAGTGAATCTTGACCGCCCGTCACCCTGTCAGTGGTTCACCAGTTTTCCTTTCTTTGGCCACTTTTAGTAGATCCTGACCACTGGAGCCTGGGAACATCCGAAACACAAGAGCTGAAGTTTTGGAGATGCTCAGATCCAATCTAGCCTGCACAATTTTGCCCTTGTCAAAGTCGGCTAGATCCTTACACTTGCCCAATTTTTATGCAGTACTGTGCAAAAGTTTTAGGCAGGTGTGAAAAAATGCTGTAAACAAAGAATGCTTTCAAAAGTAGAAGTGAAAAGAAGTGTCAATCATTTATTTTCATCAATCAACAAAATGCAGTGAATGAACAAAAGAGAAATCTAAATCAAATCAATATTTGGTGTGATCACTCTTTGCCTTCAAAACAGCATCAATTGTTCTAGGTACACTTGCACACAGTTTTTGAAGGAACTCGGCTGGTAGGTTGTTCCAAACATCTTGGAGAACTAACCACAGATCTATAATCCTATAATCCTACAAAATAATATAATGACTACAAAATAATATAATGACTATAATCCCACAAAATCCCTGACTTTGTGCAAGTGTACCTATAAGAATTGATGCTGGTTTGAAGGAAAAAGGTAGTAACACCAAATATTGATTTGATTTAGATTTTTCTTTTGTTTCGCTCACTTTGCATTTTGTAAATTGATAAAAATAATCAATCATTATTTATATTTCTGAAAGCATTCTTGGTTTACAGCATTTTTTCACACCTGCCTAAAACTTTTGCACAGTACTGTACATCGTCTTCATTGCCAGGTGCCATTGTAACCGGGTAATCAATGTTATTCACTTCACCGCTCCTAAAATTATGTCTGATTTAAGACATCTTGGCTGGCTGATGTGTTTCCATCATCAAGGTCATCGCCACGTAGTTGGATGTATGTGTGCTAAAATGTGTGTGTTCATAGTGTGACAGAGAATCTAAATATCTGATTTTACAGTACGCAGTGTGCAATGGCATTGACCACTCGGTAATGAGCCGCTGCTTCACAGACGTGATCGAATCGTCATTACACGCCAAGCGCAGACTCGCTCAGCCTCCCTCTTCCCCCGAGAATCCCTCACATGCAAGCCGACTCTGAAATAACATTGCAAACTGTTGCGCTCCCTAAGAGGGAAGGGTGTAACCCAAACAGCTGAGCAGACAATGGGGCAAAACCAGAAAGCCAAGCAGGCCGAGGCAGTGGAGAGATAAAAGGAGAAGGTGAAGGTGTTGTTGTTTTTGCTTAGCTGCAGATCTGGCCCTTGTGAAGCACTCTTTTAAAAGCCTGAGTGATGTATGTTGCTCCATTGCCGTGGGAAACACAGAAGGGATGGAGGGAAGGAGAGAAAAACAATGAGGAGCGTTTTGGCACCTCTCGGGGGTCTCCATGGTGGCCACTGCTGCGATCCCAGTTTTTAACTTAATCCAACTTTGAGACAAGCAGAAAAACAGTGTAGTAAAGCCAAGACTGTGCACAGTAAAAACAAACGCAGATTCTGTCGCTTGTTTTCGAGCATGTGCACACTCACACTTGTTCGCACACAGTCTCAGCGCATTGTTTCAAAATTCTTCACCATCCGTATTGTCAATATTCTCACTCCGTGTACTTAGTGGGTCAGTATGTTTCTTTGGTGCAGCTGAGCGAACAGATTTCTCAGTGTACCCATGGACCTTTGTGCTTGTGAGCTTACAAATGTGTGCGGAATGGCCTTTTCAACTCCAGTGAGCACGCACCTGAGCACTTGTGGGAGCTTGTGTGCTGACATATGCACACACACTTTCTCTTTGCATTCGCCACTCTGTCAACAATGCTGACACACATTCTCCATATACACGGATTGCACATTGCATCTCAGCTTCACTGTGCGCCATGCCGCACTGACAACTCTTTGTGACATTTCTTTGGCACAAATTCTGTCGAAGGTCATTATATTGCTCTCTCTCCTACATTTATATTCAGATGATCATATAGTTAATCAGGCATATAATTAATATAAAGTAAAGATGCACAGACACAGCTTTTTCAATCTCATGATTGTTCTTTTATGTGTAAGGCAACATCTGGCTTGATATAGAGCTCTAATTTATTGTAATTGCTGGAAACCAACAGTCACTTTGTTCTCTTCATTATTTCGTCTTTCTACACACTTTATGTCTGCTGAAAAATGCCTTCCATAGTTTTGTCTTTTCATGGGCTAAAATTTGTCAACAGCTCAACTGCAACTCTTTCCCCTCTTTTCCTTTTCTCTCTCTTTTCTTTAAAAAATAAAATAAAATAAAAAATTGTGGTTCTCTTATTTGGCCACAAGGTTGCGCCACCTTTAAGACGTCATTTCCTATTTTGGCCTCTAGGGCGGCGCTACCATTAAGTCTTTTTGCCGTTACTTTTTGTGTGAATGGCCCCTTCCTGATGTGAGCTTAACATTACTTAAACAGTTCATAGTTTAACAGCGAGGTCAACTGTAATTAGCAGAGACGTCTATAAACAGGCTTGATCAAGATTTTCACTCATTTATCCTTTTCTATGTTTTCGTTTATCCTTTTCTACGGCAATAAGCTGTTTTTTTTTCAGGAATTGTCTGTCTAGTTTTTATTAACATAATAAATACTCCTGCAACAGCAACTTGTTGCAGGACAAGTAATTACAGTCCAAGTGAAAAGCTTTTACCACAGCAACAAATTGGTTGGAAATGAAAATTCATGGATTGAAAGATGCAACCGTATTAAAATAGAAAATAACAACAGAAGTCACAAACGAATGCAAATAATATGCATTAGATCATAACTCATAACAAGTAGCATAAACAAGTAATTAAATAGTAGGTTATGGATGGTTCTTGATGTCAGAACCATATCAGACTGATAGCAGGGCCCCACAGGTGCGACTCTAATGTAAAAAAAAAAAAAAAAAAAAAAATTATCATCTGTCCAATCTGCAGGATAAGGCAGAGCTTAGTCCACCATGCAAGAAAGTCTGTACTTGTGCTGTTCCAATACTCTCTGAAAGATTGTGACGGAAGAATGTGAGTGAGTTCAATCAGAGGGAATCAAAGCAGCCAATTAAAGGAAGGTCACTGATCGGCTCTACAGGCGTTTGGTTTCTCAAGACTTCTCCTTCAGTGAGAAATGATGAACAGCTTGTGCAACTAAGAACTCGAGTGTTATTTTAGGATAACTCCGAAGACAGTGCAAATGTATGAGAAATTAGGCAAGTAGATAAAGTCAAAAAAATGCTGGTGGGTTGTAAAATATGTGGAAAGTATCCTCCCAAAAAGCATCAGTGTTATAAACATTTCAGTACAATTTGCAATAAATGAAACAAAAACTTAAATGATAAAAAGGTAGATATATAATAAAGATCCTACTGTTTTTCCTGGCTCTATTCACACAGTGCAAGATCGGATTTGTCAGGCTGTTATTTTAAATGAAGTAATACTTGTTGTTCCTCGCATGTAATATATTTATGGCTGGGACAAAATCTCGGCTTGGCCACTTTTTCCAGACGGGCCTGAGAGTAAATTTGTAGACCTTAAATACATGCACAGACTTCATAACCCCAGAATAGCTGATTTCTCAACACCTCCTAGCATGACTAAAGGGTCTAAATAGCACCTAAGACTTACACCACTGACTTAATGATAGCAGCCTCGTCCTTTAGAAATATCTTCTGTTGTGACTGAGGTGCAAGTGATCCACAATGCCGAGCCTTATTGAAGAGATTTCGAGCTTCAAGAGTCCTTTTTGAAATATCTGATGGTTTTTAACCTGTATTTAAATTAGCAGACGATGGAGTGTGTGTATAATGATAAATGATTGTGACTACATTTGTGTTGAATTGACCTGAATTGAGGCTTTAATGGTTTCTCTTTTACGCCCTCTTTTTTGAGATGTCCATTTTTTGACTGTTACTTTTGTTTTTCAGTATTAGACTTAAGCAAGCCTTATCCACCGGTTGATGTTTTATGGGTAGACGTTTGCTTTTCGGTCAGTTGTTGGGCCCTGTCCGTATAAAAACTGCATAAACTATTCATTTGTCTGGGCTAATTCCAGACTTGATTGAACAAGACGATACTGCGTCCCTAATTGACCTGATATCAGTGTTAAAAAAATGAAGTTTTTATTAGGAAAACACACAGCTGCCCATGGGAGTAATGGTCATTTAAAAAAAGAACACTAAGAACTTTGGAGAACTGTGGAAAAAAAAGCATGGAAATCAGCAGCGCACACAGGCCCTAATGACAAACAGAACAGGATGTACAAGAACAGGACGTGTGCGAGAACAGTGTGTTTATATCAGGAATACACAATATCACCTCTTCAATACACAAAATCACAATATCAGCTCTTCAGTTTTGCCCCCGATACATCACATTATAATTTATCATCCCAGCCCTAATAGCCCCACTCTGTTTACCACTTATGTTCCCTAATGTTTTAACTGCGTAAAACCCTCGTTGTCTAATCGCTTGAATTCTTGGCTCCGGCACGTAGTCCACACACCGTTCATAGAAATGCTCCTTGCTGACCTAGAGCCCGTCCCAAAATGTCATGGAGTAACACCCCCAAGTGTCCCATAACAAGAGCCCCAAAAATATGGCCCTATATATGGTGCTGCAACTCGAACTGGCGGCCCAGAGCTCGGGCGGAACGGCAAGATAGAGGGGCAGTGGCTCCTCTTCACTGTGCTGAAGGTCATCACAACATGGTGTGTGTTTGTGTAGGTGTGGGAGTGTGTGTGTGGTCCAGGCTGGAGGGGCTGGTGAAGCTCACAATGCCATAATAATCCCTGGAGGCTTAACACACACACTTCCTACACCCCGGCTCATATATATATACCCTAAACCCCCTGCTGTGCTCATATACTTTAATCTCTCTCTCTCTCCCTCTCTCTCTCTCTATCTCTCTCACACACACACACTCATCCTTGCCTTGCTATCTCTCTCTCTCACTCATCCTTCCCTTGCTTTATCTCCACCTCTCCATCTATCTAAAACGTACAGATTTCTAGCACACACTTTGTCCCTCCCTTCTTTGACTTTCATCCTCAGTTTTATCATTTTTCTTTTTCTCATTTTCTCTCTAACGTGTTTTTCATCCGTTCATATTCTGCTTTCGTTTATTCCATGTCTCATACTTTTTACTTTACTTTCTGTTTCATTATTTACATTCTCCTCCTCCTCCACTCATACTTACTCACTCTTCCGTTCTCACATCTTTCTATTTCTACTAACATTTTTTTAACTTTCTGTCCCTCACTCACAATTTTTGCCCTCGTTTATCCTCACGCACTCTCATTTCTTTCTTTTGTCTTTTTTTCTTTTTCCTACACTTCATATCTCTCATATTCTACCTCTTTTGCTTTTCTCGTTCTGGTCTCTCCCTTGCTTTTCAGTCTGACTCCGTATCTGCTCTTCTCATTCTTCCCCTCGCTCTTTCTCTCTCTTTCATCCTGTCACACCCTCTGTCTTTGTTTAGTTGTTTCTTTCTTTCTCCTCATTTACTCTCTTTTTCTCTCTTCTTTTTTTTTAAATCTTTTTCTCTGTATCTATTCTCTCATTCTCTCTCTTTCTTTCTCTCGTTTGTCGTTTTCTTTCTAGCACTCATTGATCCTTATTTTGTCTCTGTCACATCCACATTTTCCTGCTTTTTCAAAATTCCTTACGTTTGGCTTCTGCCTCTTTTCCTCTCTCTCTGTTTCTCTTGTCTGCTTTTCACATTTTCACTCTCTCTCTCTCTCTTGCCCCCTTTTCCCCCTACATTAATTATTCACTGCTTGACCTTCCTCTGAATCATTGTTTGGACTGACTCTGATAAGTTCTTGGCTGCTTCCCGCTCCTCCCTTCACTTGATTTAAACCCTTCAATATCCTCGTCTCCGCTCCGGTTGCTGAGGAAGCGAGGTCGCGCCTCTGCCACTGATCCGGGGCCAGCCGCCGACCGCAACCGCCGGAGAGAAAACCTCCGAAACAGACCTCAGACCGCCGCAAATCACAGCCAAGCGCCGCAGGGCTCCCAGCTGCTGCAGCTTATTGCTGAAGGAGAACTTCAATATTCCTGAGAATCTGCTCTCCGGACGTTAGCATCGATCCGCGACGACCAGATCTAGACAGACGCATCTGATAAGTCAAATATTTACCAAGTTCCCTGAGCTCCCTAACAATTAAAGCTCCAAAACTGATCGTTTTGCATATTGACGGGAAAAGAGAAACACCAACCCTGACTTCGATTTCAAACTCCATTGCGTAAACTGAACACATGCTTGGAATGAAGTTGCACTTTTTTGTACCTTTTTTTTTTTTTTAATTAGAACCAAAACCAAAAAAATGTTTATTTAATATTCTTTTCCAAACACCAAAATGGAATGTGGAAAAAAATGGAAAATGCTTTTATATTTCATATTAGTTTTTCACTGTTTGTGTGGAATGGTCACTTGCGTTCAATAAAAATGCAGTGCACATTTTTATTTGCAAAATGGGAAATCCAAAAATCCAATCAATTGTTCATTTTTTGATTTTGTTTTTGGGAATATAAACAAATATTGAAAATGTGGAAAAACAAAGCCAAAGTCAACCAATTTCTCATTTTGTGTTCAAATAAAAAGACTGAAAAAGCACTTCTATTCCCAGTCATGAGATTGCTGCCAAACAACACCACTGTGTTGCCGGGCATTAGCAAGCAGAGCCTCGTATGTCCTTGTGTTGCGGTCTGAGGTGTCCCTCAGGTGCTTTTTGCAGGCCAGAGATCGAGAGAGACGCCAGACCACAGCTGCACCATGAACAGACCGTCCAGACAGGGCACTGATGGTCAGCTTAGTAGCTTGGCATGAAGTCCAGTTGGCTCTCGGAGTGTGCCACATCCATACATATTGTTACGTCTCATTTAGTATTGATAAGGAAGTGTTGAAAGGAGAGATACATTAACAGATTGACAAAGAATTTGAAAAATTCAGTAGTAATTTTTTTTAAACTTTCTAAATTCTGGCAAAAAAATTAAGGCAAAAAGTAGGGATGCACAATAATATTGGAATCGTATATTTTTTAAGTCATCAGCATCGGACCGATACTTAGATTTGCGCAGTATTTCCAGCCGATATTTTATTACGAATTTATTGTATGTCGGAAAGGTAACACATGTGCCAGGCATGTCCAAAGTCTGAGGTGGGATTTTATACGACCCGCGTCTTAAAATGTATGGTGTTATTTAGTGCCAAAATTCTGATCATGCAGTGGAACATTCACGAGCTAAATTTCTTGTCTTTACGCGCTCAAATCTGCCTGCATGCACAGACATTTTATTAAATGATTTAAACTGCATGCTTGCCTCACTTAGCGAATGTGAGCTCGCACGTGGGCTGTGTTCCGAGCCGTGAACTGCTGCGCTTAATAGGAATGATATGTGACCCTCCACGGCAAAACCAGCCGCTTGTCGCAACATGTCAAAATTGACTTATTATGTTATGTTATATTATTATATTATGTTGACTTATTATTCATGAAAGGGCATAAATCAAGCTTCAAAACGATACTTATATCGAATGAATCGGACGACATATGACTGAGATATCAACATTCAAAGGAGTCGGGTTTCTCCTGTCACGCCAAGTGAGAAACGGAGAAATCTGCCTTTGAAGTTGACTATCACCGTAGCACTCACAGACGCTTGGTGCGGTCGCGGCTATGTTTGTATTTACGCTAGCCTACGCTGCATTCACAGCCACACGGATAGCCTACCTGCGTTAGGTTAACTGAACTCGGGAGACGAAGATGGATTCCGGAGAAATATCTTCACACTAGTCAACGAGTGGATTTACCGTAAATATTGAAGTAGAGCGGTCAAAACAGAAACTTTTAACATTCTGCTGGAATTGAATTTCTCACCTCAAGAAAGTCACGTTTTTAGGATGGAAAGGGTAAGTTTTTCAGCGATTTATTTATTTACAGCAGTACAGTATAGACCTTCCACTGTTTCAAAACACTAAAAACAAAAAATCCAAAATTTTACCCCATGCAACATAAACGGTCGTTTTTCTGGGAAACCTCTGTTTTTGCTGTGGAGGGTCACATATCTATAGTAGGTAAGGTGCTCTTATCATACTTTACTGTGTGGTAGTATGCATATTAGGGCTGCTCGATTATGGAAAAAACCATAATCACGATTAATTTGGTCAATCTTGAAATCACGATTATCTAACACGATTACTCTGACTCTGGAAACACATAGCATTTATTGCACATAAAGAACAGCAAATGTAAACTTTCCTTTAAAATAACTGAAAGTATAATATTCAAATATTGTATAAAATAGTAAACACAAGTAAACAAAATCAGCAATGTAGTGCAGTTCTACAATCTCTTCAAAACAAAAAATACAAAATATATAAATAAAATACAGATTAAATAAAAATAGTTATGACTAATAATACTACAAAGAAAAAATAGGACCAAGTTATTTAGACCAAAATAAATGAGCTCTTTTAGTGCACTGTCGTAAGTCACTCGTTGGTTGAATTTTAGGTGGTTAAAGAGATTTGTCGTGTTGTGAATTGCAGACACCACACAGTAGCAAAGCTTGCACGCACATGCGTTTTTGATCCACGCCTGTCTCTTCAAACTAAAAGTGTTCCTGCACACCAGTGAACTTACTTTTACTTTTCTTGCTGACTAAACGATGTTGCTCTCCTCCTTCCGCTCTATCTTTACCCGCTTTCTGACTGTACACCGCCAACAGAACACACACACGCTCACATTTGCAGAGCATAATGTGGCAAAATAATTGTAATTATAATTGTTTTTTGTTGATTACATTGTTTTTGTGATTGATTGGAGCTGAAATTGAAATTGAAATAAAAATTCGACTAATTGCACAGCCTTAAAGCATATCAGGAAGTAGCCAGGTTGTAGCTAATCTGCTGTCTCTGCACTAGGTATACCCCTATTTGACTTGGTATACTACATGGGGCGGGGAATGACTTTTTCTTAAAATGCTGTGCACTACGCTCAAAATACTTCAATTCCTCTAGTCGCGGGATGAGACTTCAGAGAAAATGTAGTGGAGCTAAAAAGTAAAATAACAGTCTTTAAAATGTAGAAATATTTTATGCCACTACAAGTTTCCTCATGTAAATAAACTCTCACAGCCCAGGATTTGCTGATACCGTGGGTATATGTCATGTCATAAATACTTCCTAACAGGTGTAAGACCTCATGAAGTCTACGCTTGTGTACATTGTAAATAAAGAAATGACTCTATTTTAAAGGGGGGGGCGGGGGGAGGTTGGGGGGGTTCTCTCTTCCCCAACCTCCATCTGAGACAGTGATGGTGTAAGTTAGCGGTGTAAGAAAACGATATCCCCCTAATATTTGAGTTAATTACAGATATTGATGGTGATAATAAGTAGTCACACTTTTTACTGTCTAATTCAATTAATTTTATTTAGCGCTTAACAACAGTCACTATCACAAAGCACTTTACATATAACCCGGCCCGAACCCCCAACAAGCAAGCCTGAGGCTATGAAAAGGAAAAACCTCTAGTAGGAAGAACCCCGAGGGAACCAAGACGCGGAAGGGGATGCCAGCCTCCCTCGGGGCGAGTGGGGTGCACGAACATTTAATGCGCAATTCGTTCAAAAGACGCTTTCTAATCCCGGGTGGCTTGCTAAGATCCACTCAGCAACATTCTCACAACAAAGCTAAAATTTGGATTTGGCTCAAGTCCATATAGTCCGAAAGTCTGTCTTCTTCCTCTGGTTCTAAATAGCTCTGGTAAAACCGGTGTTAGTTTACTGATGGATTAAACTTGCCTCATCTGCCACTTGATGCATTTATTATAAAGGAGAACTGAGAGGCCGTTGTCCACATGGAACTCGTTCGCTAAAAGTGCACCCAAAGGCTTTACGGCAAGTTGCGATGCTTCACTGCACCAGCTTTGCCCAAAACTGTTCATGTTATAGTTCTAGCACATTCTACAGTCGCAAAGCCTTCCATCCATATAGATTTTCCTTTTGCTTCATGAGAACGGACAGACAGTTTTGGGTCACTTTAGCTTTGCGTCTGGAGGTCTGGAGTGTTTGAAGGCTATTTGACGGCGTTTAGCCTTTAATCTTATTAATCAAAGCTGTTAATCTAGTTAATCTGAGTCGCGCAAATTTATCGGGCGTGGTTTGATGAGCTGCTCAATCTTTATTTAGATGTAGATGACGTGGTGTCCCCATCGCCAAGTGAAAAGTTGTTTTTCCAAACACAGCTAAAAGCCAGGACTTGTGGACCAGAGGACGCCGCTGGACATGCTGAATATCCGAAGGTCATCCGATGGAACTGTCCGCCGCTGAGAGTTCTGGGGCACTAGAAGTGTAGATAAGTATAGTCATAGTAAGTGTAGTCAGACAAAAAAGACAAGACAGTCAAATATCATAAATATTACATACAATTATACAAATATAAAACATGCCTTAGATTGATATAACACATTAATGCAGTTAAGTGTGAGGGGGAAAAAGAGTCAAAAAAGGCAAGAACGTCAAAATTGTGAAAGTCAAAATTGGAGGCTTAATTTTGCCAAATATCATGGGCAAGAATTCAGTAAAAGTATTGCAGATCTTGAGCAGATGTAGGAAGGAGTCGAGGCAATTCTTCCTCGAATTCTCAAGTTTTTTCTATTTTTCTTTTTTTTTAAAATACCTGTCTATCATCCAAGTGTGATTCTCACCGGTCTTTTTCCCCAGAAGTGACAGTAATGAATATGCATGAATCCACGCTTAAACTATTTTACCTTTTGTTATTTCTCACACCAGAAAGGTTTGGTTCCTGTTGGTTGTCAGTTGAGGTCATGGGTCGGTAGGGATTTTTTTTTTCCTCCCAGTGGCAGCAAGTGATGGAAATTATCGATTTTTATTTTCCTTTACAGTGATGTTATTTTTTCATAACATAGCCTACCTGGTATGGCGTCACATCAATGCCAAAACTAAAGCGCGCAAAATGGCTTGCTGTAAAAATTTTATGGATGAATAAATTTGAAGTCGTGATAAATGAAACTCGAGAGCACAAAAAATTTAGAATCGAAAAGTGCTGGGTTGTGATAATATTGCGAAAGTAAACTCAGATTTTTCCCCGTCAATGTCTTTTTTCCTCTCGATGTGTTAAATGTCCCGCCAAGAAGTATCAGATTACCGACGAGCGGTTTTTTTGTTCGAGTGAGATTTCTACGCTTTTGAAAGGGGTGGGTTTTGGCAGTTTGGGGGCGGGGTACTGGCTGTTTCTGCCTGCGAATCCTATTGGCTGATGGCTCCTGGTTTTATGATTGACTGCCTGCTACAGGAAGTTTCTACATACTCATTATATAGTTATAGTTATACTCATCCCTACACAGGATGGAGGGGTGTTGTACAAAAAAATAATTATAGTTCGCCTCAAACTTTTTATTTGTGGATTTATTTAATTTGTATTATGTCTTAACCAAGCTCATAAAATAAATTTGGGTCGCACATAAATTGCCAGGGTCGTTCGGAAACCGGAACCAAACTTTTATTTTTTTTTAGGCCCTGTCTGATTGTGTCTTTGTGAGCCCCTGGAACCGTCCAAGTGCAGGAGGGAAGGAGCGATCTAGAAAGGGAGGGCACCTCGGCGCAGGGCAAGACCCGGCACGAATGAAAAGAGAGAAAAGAGCGTAGGGAGGAGGGGTGGAGGAGGTTGGAGGGGTGTTCTGGCGCATAAACGAGGGAAGGAGCTGAAAGGAAGAGAAAGTGTGCCAATGAGTTGTTTATCTCTCCTGCGCTAGAGCTCTTTAAAGTTTGTGTGTGTGTGCCTGTGTACTATATAAATGTTAATAGAACTCAATGCCCACAATGTATTAGGACAACGATGAAAAGGAGCCACTTAAATGAGCCCACTGGAGATTAAATGCTTAGTCAGAGTCGTTATCTTGGTTAGAAGGGCAAAACATTCAAACATTAGGGGAAAAGAAAGTATTAAAACCTTTTTTTTGCTTATTTTATAGCACATTTGTGGACTTTGAAAGTGCATTTGTGTGTATGTGTGTGTGTGTGTGAGAGAGAGAGTACAGGGAGTCCCCGACTTACGATGGAGACGCATTCCGATGACTTGACCCATCGTAACTTGAAGACATCCTAAGTTGAGTCTTTGAGCTTTGAAATACCAAAAACACATGATACACGCTCTACCACCGAAACGGAAATCTGTTGATCGCTGGCAAGAGCGAGGCATCTCACAAGGCAGGAGATGCATACGTCCTGACAGCTTACCAACGTAACGTAACGTAACACATACGCTGCTACGTTTGCCAGCCGCGCAAAACGTAAAATATTTTAAAATATTTTGGTCGTATCACTATCCTTATCGCGAAACTGAAAAATCGTGTGTGTGTGTGTGTGTGTGTAAGCGTGTGTTAGAGAGAGAAACTGAGGGTTATTGTGTGTGTGTAGTGTCTACATGCTCTACTTACTCTTTGACCACACTCATAGTTCAGCAGTGTGTTTGTGTGTGTGTGTGTTTGTATATGTGTGTGTGAGACTTGTCTACTTACAGTGCAACTGTAACAACTGCGTCACATGTTTGTTTGTTGGAGTTCCTGGCTAGTTATGATGTGTCTTGTTGCTGGTCAATGTAATGATTATGCTTTTTGTCCAGCCGCCAGCTGTCTGTCAATATCTGTCCTTTTACGTATCTTCAACGCCTGCTTTCATCCTCTCGTAATGGACTTACACAGCCTTTTTGAGAAATGTTATACCATGTAGTGCCGACTGATTGATGGATAACAATTCGTATAAATGTAATTGATTTTACGGAGGTTTATGGTGGCTTTTAACCGGTGATCTGCGGCCCACTGGTAGTCCGTGGCAGCAATGCAGGTGGTCCGTGACATGGCATTCAGTACTGAAATCACTTTTTAAATATTATTTCATTCTGTATATTCTTCAAAACATTTCCAAATGATATGGGCATTTTTATGAATAATGCATGCAAATTTCTATTAAAATAATTTTTTAAAAATAATATATTAGTGGTTGACCGATGTTGGTTTTTCAGGGCCAATATTGATAGCGATTATTGTTCGTTAACGGGGCCGATAACCGATACTTGGAACCGATACGCAAAAAAAAGAGAGAGAGAAATTTCTGTCAAAATTTGGAATTTTACAAACACCACACAAAACTTTATTGTTTATGAATACTTTTTACTTTAACAACTTTTCTCCTTCTCGGAGCTTCACGCTGCACTTGTGTGTGAGTGTGGTGATTGACAATAAGCGAAGGCCATTGGCTGTAGTCATTACCGCGGTGACATGTAGCCAATCACATGTTTAAATGAACAAACAGCACAGAGAGAAGAGACGGCAGTGGAGCCACAGTTGCGCACCTTGTAATTACTTCTAATTACTATATTGGTGATAGTCAAAATTAAACACTGATACCGAGTAATCGCAGCAATGCTTCATTATCGCCGATAATCGGACTGGCTGATAACGTCGATCTAAGAACACATTCCCCAAATAATAGCATTATTGGTGAATGTCAGAATCTTGTAAAAACTGCATAAGTGACTTTTTACATCAGATTCTTAACAACAGTCGGTGTGTATGAGGACCCAATGTCTCTATAGCAAAGCCTAGTCTAAAGTTTAGGGCCATAACTCATGTCTTTTTCAAACACAATAACGCAAGAGCTGATGGCCGGATACTAGAAAGAATTTGTTGTTCACACAAGACGCATTTCGCTCAAATGTGTATGTGTTCATAAAATGCTGTTATAGGAAAGTCTCAAGTTTTATGTAAAAACTAAAAAGCGGTTAAAGATTTGCTTTTATTGTTTCAGGTTAAGAGTCCTTCACCAAGATAGCGCAGAGTGTAAGTTAGCAGTGTAACATTCTGTGCACTCATAAGAAGTGTTATTCCTGATTAGTCATTGTATACCTTGGGAAGAATGCACTGTAAATCACTCATTTGTATCACTGCAAATTTTCCATGTTTTTACAGCTTTTCCCTATTTGATATTCACACTATAATACTGTAATTATGAGAGATGAAGTTACGGATAAATTACTATCCTTCTCTCTGTCTTTCTCTCCTTCTCTAACTCCCTTCATATCTCCCTCCAGTGATAGATTTGCCCGGCTCTGTTCAGTTTAGTCGATGTTACATGCTCCAGAACACACTGACTCAGAGAGAGCGAGAGAGAGAGATTAGCATCTTTGAGATGGAAGATTCAAGAGATTAAGAGTAATGCTGATGGCTTATAATCGCCAGTGAGCCGGTTACATGAGCTGCTTTGTCTGACGTTGGCAGTCGTCGTGACACAGGCCATTGTTTAACTCATTTGGCACACGCACACACACACACAGTCGGTTCTTACACAAACTCATGTTTTTTGACCAGTCGATCAATAGCCGGCTCTGCTTCCGTACGCTTGCAGACATTCGATGGTGCGGCACCAGATGGCAAAGCCATAACAAGTCTAAGTTAACGCGAAAGCGAGAGGCTGTTCTACACCATTGCCTTCTCCTTATTCTCGGGGTGCTGGCTGCAGAAATTCGTGACTCTGCAGTGTCCCGCTCTCGCCTGTTACACGCCGTTACAGCAGCCAGCTGCGGTTTCTTAAAGAGACGCTCCACCCGAGTGTAACATGGCAAACACCATACGAATTCTAATGAATGCTGCCTTTTAGCACAAATCCCAATTTGCTACAACGCGGTTGAGGCTCAATAATAAAATAAGTGGATGAGCTGGAATATAATCAGTCTCAAATATTTTGCCTTTTAAGCAACAACGGCAAAGCAAATGCAGTTACTAAATAAAAAATATTTTATATTAAAGATTCTTTGAGAAAAATGTATAAACAGTGAGCAGTAACAAGTTGACGGGTTTCTACCTTTTTTTGTCATAAGCAAGAGACCCTTTTGGTACAGAATGTCATCACATCTTATTAGCACTAGTTTATGGCGTGTGAAAATTCTTATGAACGGTTTATATCATTAAGTGGTATACAGATCAGTATTAAATGTATGCAGTTGTAGAAATTGCCTTTAGGGAGAATGGGTACTTTTTTCATCAGGCTGGAGCAGGTTTGAACCCCAGTAGAGAACACAGGGAGTCCTGGCAGTGTTCCCAAATCACCTCACTCTTGGGCTCGATCCTGACCCAGTCTTCCTCACTGGTGCATCTGCGGTAGTCTGTACCGCTAACTTTACAAAACAATGGCAGGTTAGTATTTGCTCCCTTCACCTGCTCCGGGCGTGACTACCTGTTCTCTTAGTGCCACTGGCCTAACCTTACCCAAGCCTGGCATCTGTGACTCAGCAGTAAAAGGTTGCAGCATCATTTCGCTGTGTAAATCACATTAACAGGGTTGAGGATAATCTCCAGCCTTCTCATATAAGTAGGGTCCGAATGAATGAGTAAATGAAATTAGTGACAGTGAACAAGCCACAAGTCTAAAAAGCTACAGTTAATATCTTACTGTGTAATTATTTTACGGTTAAGTGATTATTTGTCATTGTGAACACAGGACAGCACACAGTACACCACAATGAAATGTGACCTCATCCGTGAAGGACCAGTGGGCAGCTGACACAGTGCTTGACTCATAAGTACCTCAGTGGTACTTTTACTAGTCCGGGACTTGAACCGGCGATTTCGCTCAGGGTTAACTCTATAAACTGCTACGCTTGCTAACTGCCCCAAGTGATCACTTCTATAACTGCACACAATTACAACTAACAGACCACTCTTGTTAGCGGTCCCATATTTCTTGTTCTTCGACATCCATTTGGGTCTGTTTGATAAAAAATGATCAATTATGTTAGTAATAATTTACGAACGTCAGAAATCGTGTACTTAAATGAGCTGGTTAGATTTCTCCTCTACTTCTACGTCACAGTAGGGGACATTTGAATAACTCCACCCTCCTGTCTGAGAACCTCCACCCACCAGGTAAAACTGCTAGCGCTTCCTGATCCGCCAAGTTTTTTTGCAAGTGTTAGCGTAGGAATCGCAATGAAGAAGTCTGTCAAGCGTAACCATTGTTTTAAGACGACACAGCTAACATTACTGTAGGTGGCTCGTTTTAAGTTTACACTACTAACATTAACTGACTAGTGTTTTAAGTCTACACAACCATCACTGAATGAGTAATGTTTAAAGTGTATATAACACAATCATAACATTAAGGTGACGTAAGTATACACAAAATATCATTAGTTGATCTGTTCTTTAAGAATGTACAAATAGTATTATGACCACTAAAGTGTAACAACCAGTAAAACCATAGATTCACCCAGCTTTAAATTCTAGTAACATTAGTGCTTTAGACAAGTAACATTAGGTGACACTGTCTGTATTAGTGTACAACTAAGGTTAGTTGGCAACTCTTTTAAAGACATTGTCTCCTGACATTAGCCTTTGCAAGTACACAACTCACTTTAGGTGAAACTGCTGTCTTCTATTTGTCAACCCTTTATTTGCATCAGGACATTTGGGAATGCCGATGCCGACATCCGATCTTTTTCATGCTTATATCTGACGATGCCGATAAATGAGGAATGCAGAGTTTCACACGTAAAGACGAGATTTTGATCGCAAACATTCCATTGTATGCTCAGAATTTTGCCACAAAATAACACCATACAATTTCGGACCTTGAACTTTGGACATCCCTGGTATAAGCGCTACCTTTCAGACTTACACAATGTGTGTCATCAACATTGGCTGGAAAATATCGGGCAAATCTATCTGATGCTGATGACTTTTTAAAAAGCAGCATGTCGTATTCCCCATCCGATATCATTGTGCACTCCAGTGACTAGCTTCCACATGAACACACAACTAACATAAGGTTACATTTCTTTAATGAATACACAACAAGTATTTAAATCTGTTTTACAAGTACACAGCTTTGTAGAGCACACAACTTAGAAATGACAACTTCCGCAGAACAACAATAATATATATGAACTGTCTTTAAATGTACAAAGCTAACACTATGTAACAATTCTTTAACGTTAACTGGACCATGTTACACCATCTCGCCTCACTGTATAAGTGTATGTGACTGAGTCTGTTGATGTTCAATTTGACTTACGCTCCAAAGTTTCTCTAACATTAAGTGACATTAAGTTCTTTAAGACTACACTCCGGGTGGTGGAGGAGGTACTGAAACTCAGTACAAATAAATCAGCAAAATATATAATTTTCAGGTGCGAAAGTGAGTGATTATTTGTCATTGTGAACACACCACACAGCACAGCACACTGTGCACCAAAAACGAAATGTGACCTCTGCATTTGACCCATGCGTGACACCACGCAGTGGCAGCTAACATGGGCAGCGCCCGGGAGCAGTGCCAGACGGTACCTTGCTCATGAATACCTCAGTGGTAACTTAACCAGTCTGGGATTTGAACCGGACAACCTTCTGATCACAGGGCAACATTTAACCGTTACGCTACATGCTGCCCCTTAGTACAAGTAGAAGCCACATCAACAGCCAACCAACGAAACTTAAGTAAAAGTAAGTAAGTACTTGGTTTTAAATACTAATAGTACTAATAGTAACAGTACTTGTGCAGTATGTTGTCTATTAATGTCTATATTTCAATAAAAAACAGTATGGACTGTGCTTCATTTTTTATAAAAAGGCAGATGTCACTACTAGAATATTTTCATTTCAGCAACATTTCTACATATTTCTACATATGACATAAGTTACCCACCGGGAATGATCTGTAGAATTAATATCATTAACCAACAGAGCAAACATAATATTTCTTCCATAATATATACAGTATATAGTATATTCCTATTTTTAATGTTAATTTAAAACTAATCTAACAACCTCAGAAAGGCCCTTACAACAGTCGTTTACATGGATTCTTGAGATCACCATCTCTACTCAAGTGTGCCCTGACCGCAGACAGGGAGAGCCACCACACCCAGATGGACATCATGACATTGCACTAGCATGCACAAGAAGCTAACCTTCCATCTTACTCCTTCCCACCATTACATACATTGTAAATAAATAAATAAATAAATAAATAAAATAAATAAATAAATAAATAAATAACAATAACAATAACAATAATAATAATAGTAATAATAATAATAATAATAATAATAATAATAATAATAATAATAATAATAATAATGTCCTAGTACATCCAGTCAACCATCTCCAATCTAAGTGTTAAAGTGGACCGTGACTGTGAAAGCCCGACCTCAGATCAGGCAGAGGTTAACCAGTTGAGACATCTGGCCAAAATAAAGCCGTTCTTTCCAGGCAACACTTTGAGACAGTAATCCATGCCTTTGTCACCGCTCGACTGGACTACTGTAATGCTCTCTATATGGGAGTTAGTGGTTCATGTATATCTCCAGGGGGTACAAAATGCTGCCGCACGTCTCTTAACCGGCACAGGTAAATATGAGCACATTTCCTTTTAGCCTCACTTCACTGGCTGCCTATACATTTTAGGATTGATTTTAAGATTCTTTTATTTGCTTTCAAAGCCTTCAGTGGCTTTTCTCCTTCCTACCTGTCTGATCTGCTACCCCCTTATACACCCACCTGCTCTCTCAGGTCCACCGATCAGCTGCTTCTTGAGTAAAAGCAAAAACTAAGCCGGAGGCTGAGAGGGTACCGGCTTTTCTGTTGCAGCTCCAAAAATGTGGAGCGCATCTGCCTTTTTGCATCGCTAGACAGGCTTCTTTCTCAGTCTGTTTTAAGTCTCGCTTTAAACTCATCTCTTTTCCTTGGACTTTGACACCTTATGAGATGTTGACTTTGTTATTTTTCTTATTGATTTTATTCCTTTTATGTTTTACGTGGTATGCCTTTGTTTTAATGTATTTTTTACTGTTGTATAGCGCTTTGTGACTTGCCCGTGAAGGCGCTTTATATATAAATATTTATTATTATTATTATTATTATTATGATGATGATGATGATGATGATGATGATGATGATGAAGATGATGATGAAGCTGTAATCGCGTTTGCTATCACTAAGCTATTGCTGTATATCAAAGCACATGTCGCTAGATTGAACTATAAATACCACTCAAAATGTCAGAAACCAAAATTAATATATCATGTGCAAGTCAGGGACATTAGCTTAGCATAGTAAGTTACTTACCTCAACTTGTCCAGAGAACATCTCAGTTGTCCGTGTTTATGCTGCTCTCGCTTGCGCTCTGCTGTAGTTGGAGGGATCCTACCTGATTGGTGTAAAGTTCCGAGGCAGCTACGCTACCCATAATTATACTCTAGGCAACATTTTGACAAGAAAAGAAGTGATAATAAAATGTAACGGAATGCATAGTAGAAATGTAGTGGAGTAGAAAGTACAGATAATAGCTGCAAAATGAAATGGAGTAAAAGTCAAATGTATGCATTATTATTTCTGCTTAAGTAAAGTATAGATACATGAAAAATGTACTTAAGTACAGTAACGAGGTATTTGCGTTTCGTTACATTCAACCACTGTACACGACTAACATAAAGTGACCACTTCTTCAACTGTACACCATTAACATTAAGTGTCCACTTTTCTTAAATCGCACTAGGTGGCCATTTCTTTAAATGTACATAACAGACATTAGGTATTTTAGGCAATGAAGCTGTTCCCAAGACTTAGACTACTGTTCTACTGCTTTGGTAGCAGTTTCAAGGCTCAGACTGCCGAAGCTCTTGAATATGTAAAAAATGTACTTGATTTTTCTGTGAGGTTTGAGATCTGACGTGTAATTCTGATGGATTTGTCAGCATTGTTTCCGGGATGTGCTCTCTCTAGAGACTGATCAGCCTGGAAAGGCTTCAGATCTATAAATGGGAGATGGAGAGAACTGGAGCAGGAGAGAGAGAGAGAGAGAGAGAGAAGCTGTGGTGATTAATCATTTTCATTTGTGATTCAGAGAGACAGTGGCTCCCTGAGGCAGCCCCCCATCACACACACACAGTCACACAACATGTCAAACTAAAGCATGGGGCCATATCACAGATAGACTTTTAACGACATATACACAAATGTGTGATTAATATACATTTAAAATGCCATATCTTGAGCCAGCATGCATGAAAAGGTCATGATTTGAATAATAAACCGTGAGGATTTTAATAAAGCAAATGTGCTGGGGTTTTTTTTAATTATAGTTGAATAACGCCACCATTGCTCTCATCTCTCTCTTCCTTAATGCTAATGACTTCTTTTGCTAATTTCTAATTAAAAAAGCTGATAAAAACCCGGTGGAATTAGGCCGGTCCCTATGGACTAAGAAGGAGATCTCCTTGAAAGTGTGTGTGCGTGTGAGTGTGTGTGTGTGAGCTTCTGACTTTAACAATTTTCTCTCTATCTTATCGTAGGACACAGGAAGGAATCATGACGACCGAAATGCAGGAGATCGCCATCACGGAGGACAAACCTTTACTCACAGGCCAAACGGATGCTGCAAAGGTCACGAGTTTCCCGCAAATACACACATACACATGTACGCATAACAACAAACAACAAAATAGTGTGCCAAAGTAAATAACTGAAAAAATGTCTTGACAGTCCAGAAATATAGTTTAAACTTCTCTATCTAGGCTTAACTTGTGTAATTACTTGAAACATTATACCATAATATAATTTAAGTTTACAGTTTAAACATAAACATGAAAAAAAAAAACATATGAGTTTTCTGGATGCTGTGCTTAAAACGTCAGAGCTGTTGAAAACTCTGTTTTGCGCAGAAGGGCATCAAATGAAGTGTTTAATCAGCACCTGGCAGCAAACCACGTGCTTTGAATACAAGGACCTAAATTTTGAAGGAAATGATCTTGCATGGTCATATTGCAACCCTTAAGTTACAAGCTTGTAATGTCTTTTCTAATGATTGAGCAAAAAATCATTACACAGTTGTTTTGAAATGTGAGCATGTAAATCATTTTTTGAAAAATGCAGCAAGCAAAAGAAATTGTGTAAAACATAACTACTGTCTATATCTGCAGTGAGTCATGGTGGCGGTACAGTCATTGTTTAAAGCGTATCAAATTTTAGTGTCAGTTAACTGGGATCTGATTGCAGGAAAATGATACGGTCTTTCTGGAAACTTTGTAATTTGGTAAACAGCTTAGGGTACAAGATGTTTTTGCATGTGCACAAAATGTTTTCTCGAGTAAATGAGATTGTGATGTTGTCCTGAGACTTCGGGTGTTTTTGCTTGCTAACAACATAATTTTGCCTAAGCACGAGCACAACTGATCTTTTTGACCTCCAGAATCAATAAAATAATTCTGAGAAATACACTCGAGATTTGTTTCTCATCACACAGAGAGAAAACTGAGACTTTAGATTGGTAAATAATAGTGTTCTGAGGTAAGAAAAGCTTGCTCACAAATATTTCATAATCCCTCTACACATCTGAACCACTCAGTCGACTTAAGCTTGTTTAACTTTAAGATTGAGCTTTTAGTATGGTGGCCCAAATGGTTCAACGGAATGCAAAAGATACAACACGCATAGAAAAGCCACAACGGAAGTGAGAAGCAGTCCAAGTACGTTAACGGTCCAGGTTTCACTGAGAATTTTATTGCTTGCAGACAAGTGGATTAAGGGATAGATTTTGAAAATGTTTTAAGAAGTAAGTCAAATTTAGTTGCTTGTAAACTGTGATTATTGTCGCTCTGTGTTTGTCACAGATATTTACATTAAACCTCCTGCAGTAAAACTTTCCTGGAAACCCAGACCACTATGTTGAGCCGTTGGTGTCACAATATTTTACCGTTGTCACAAGTTGTTTGTCTGTACTGCAATAGGTAACAGACGTAGGGAAGCAGGTTACTATTTTGACTTTCTTTTAACATAAAACCAAACACGTCACTGGTCAGTGCTTTGAAGCACTAAACAAAACTGGAGAACCCAAAACACAGACTTTACAGACGGGGAAATAACCAAACAGCAAAGGAAACAAACCAGTATCCAACATAAACAAAAGCCCAGACTAAGGGAGCAGGCGTTTAGAGCAAATCAGTTTGAGCATATCAGGACAAAACAGGCATCGCCATAGGGGAAGAAAAGAAAATCTTGCTTCCAGTGATCATAGTGATTATTTAGACCAAAGTGAAAAACAATGCTGCCAGTTGACACATATTGGCTTAAAGCGTCACTTTCAGTGCTGATGAGAAACATTTTAACATGAAGATAAAATACTGTTTGAGGAGCTTACAATCAAGAAAAGTACACTTAGCAGTAAAATGTGGTTAAATGTGAATATGGTTAAATGAAAATGGAAATGTACGTCTAATGGAAATTTCAAGCAATCTGATAAATTGAGGAATCTTTATAAAGCTTTTATTCAATTTCTATACAACCACCACATTTAGACTCTCTCCACATATCCAGAGTTTTGCATGGAGATCTTTATTTCCGGGCTAATAGAAGCACGAAATAAGCTTGTCTTTTTTTAGCCTAGGGATTTGTGCGTCACAGTGGATCTCGCCATCAGAGCTTTTTGTTCACGTCATGGCTCCGCACAGAGTCACATGAATCCGCGGTTTGTGAACTCAGATGATCTTATTAGCTTCGGTTCCGGACCTCGCTGCGCTTCACGCTCTCTTACACAGCTACGCTTCAGTAGGCTGACTAACAGTGCTTTGCAGTTACACATGCAGTCTGTGCTCTCGGGTCTGTTAGAGCCACCTGCTGGTCGTGATCAGGACTGCCTCTCCAATGTCACTCCGACTAACTGACCAGTGTTCACTTCATGTTCACAGAGGGCATTTAACAGACCCTTGTTTCTAGAGTGACTTACTTTCCTATTTCCTAATTAAAGAGAGAGTCTTGATGGTGCAAGTTGGGGTTAGGAGTCTTGCTCATGGGGCTCAATGTTAGTAGCGATGAAGATCTTGGTCATAAAATGAGTATCTTACCACTAACTGCACCACCACCACACCTTTAGAAACTCAAGACATCCAAAAAAACTGAATGCATTTAGATAATGGAAATTTGGATTTGGGTATTTATATATGGTTTTGGTAAATCTCAGTTTGGTCTAATTAATGGTGTTTTCTGGATTATTTTGGTTGGTTTGGATCATTCTCAGATCTGATGCCAAAAATTTTCTTCCATCTTTCAGTTATTGCTGAAAAGCACCTTGTTCCCTTCATCATTTCCACAGATTTTGTCCTGGCGACACCGTTCATGGCTCAAAATTATCAGCTCATTGCAGAGAGGGTGTTGTGTTTTTGTCAAAATTTGTAGTTAAGGCTGCCATTCCTTATTTTGGCCACAAGAGGGCACCATTATTAAGATCGCAATTCCCAATTTTGGCCACAGGAGGGCACCACTATTAAGGTCCTCATTCCCTATTTTGGACACAAGAAGGCCAAGTAGACCTCCTTACATGTGGTTAGCCCCTTTCCTGGAGTGAGCTTTACATTATTTCAGCTCATAGTTGACTAAATAATTTTTACAGTTTTCTCCCTTTCTAAATTTCTTCCACATACAGTAATCACACAGTTCTTCAGGAATTGCCTGTCTAATTTTTGTTGCCGTGATTCTCAGATCCAGATGTCCAAAATTTCCAGGATATTCTAGTATGGTTGATGAGTTTTAATGCCTGGTTATGAAGATTTGACAGAAAAGATGTGACAGAAATACGAAGGTGTTATAAAAATGATGAAAATGTAATAAATGCTGGTGTCTGTCTGTGTAGGAGGCTGAGCTGGCAGCCAGAATACTACTGGACCAGGGCCAGGTAAGAGACAGTAAAAATGTTATGAAATGTGATATTATGATACAAGATAATTCTTTGGTCTATACCTGTGCATCTCAAAAAATATTAGAAAATGTGAATATTGTTATTAAAAAGGTAAGCCTTCATATATAAATATGATTTGGATATTGAGGAAAAAAAATTAACATTCAAATTTTATAATTTCATTCAAATTAGTTGACTTGATCTTGATGATTATGGTTGCTATCTCACAAAAAAAACGGAATCAAGTATCTCAAATGATTAGGATATTAGCTATGATCAATTGGAAAGGATTTTCACCTTCTGAAATCTTAAGTCTGTGGCAGTTTGTGCAGCAAGTAGATTCCAGAAGAGGCATTTTCTTTCTCGTCTGTTGTAGTAGGCAGCTGTGTTTTCCCGTCTCCGGAATGTAAACTGCTGGCAGTGGGAGGCAAAGAGTCTCTTTTTTCGTAGTATTATTCCGGTTACGAAAAGTGTTTGTGCCAAAAGAGTGTCATTTGAGCACTGTGCTGATCTGCTGAGGTTAAAATCTTGGAAAATCTTAGAAAAGTCTGAGAAAAGTATATAAACAGGGAGCAAAGCGCGGAGCAGTAAGCAAAAGCGTCCGACCAGTAGCAAAGCAGGAAGTGATGTCCTATAGATGTGATGTCCTATAGGTGTACATTTATTTATTATTGCTACATTATGTTTAGTTATATCATCATATACTTTATATTTAGGAGCACAATATCGAGACTCCACATGGCGTGCTCCACGTGACTCTGCATGGAACAGCGAACACCCGCAAACCAGCCATACTGACCTTCCACGATGTAGGAATGGACAGTAAGTCTTGTACTCACACATAACCGCAAAAACAGTACCAAAATTATATTGTTTCCATGTATATCAGACTCACAATTTCATTCTCTCCATCAGGCAAGAGCTGCTTCTCCACCCTCTTCAGGTTTGAGGAGATGCAGGAGATTGTGAAGAACTTCAGTGTGGTTCATGTGGACGCTCCAGGACAGGAGGAGGGTGCAGCTCTTTATCCTGCAGGGTACGACTGGATTTTGTGTGTGTTTTAGGCATTCGCCAGTGTCCAGTTTCAAGGTATAGCACAGTTTAAGAAGTCTGAGGTTCAAAAAACACTACAGTTTTCTGTTGAAATAATACATAATACTTTTTTTTTTTTTTTACTTTTTTGCTTAAAGTTATTATACAGTCAGACTCTTATACTAGCCCATGACTTGTGTAGTTACATTTTTGTGTAATTATTGTTTGCACCTACACTTGCAGAATGACTTGAATATTTGGTATGGCAAATGATGTGTCAAAAAAAGTTTCACATCAGTTTAGTATCAGAATTAATATATAATACTTTTAATCCCGAATCAAAACTCAAATTGCAGCTGCACATTTATATGTAAGTCAATTTCTTTTCCAGGTACCAGTACGCCTCCATGGATCAAATTGCCGAGATGATCCCTGCCGTCTTGCAGCACTTCAAGTGAGTCAATCTCTTTTCTCACAGAGATCCTGAATTCTGTTTGTCATGTCAAACCTGTTGCCATTTACCCACTTCTCTGTACAAAAACTCAGGGGTACCTCAGGGATTATTTATCATTTGTCACATAATACACCACAGTCACATATAATGATCCCCCTCAGTGGGATGTGAGCAGCAAAGTTTGGGGAGCAAACCTCACATTTCATTTTTTTATCATATTGGTGTTGGTTGGAACCGGTGCCACTTTTTCCACAAAAGTCAAAGTCAAAAGTCAAGGTAAACTTCGTCATGTCTAATATATACATGTATATAGAGACGAGACTACAATGTGGCTCCAGTTTCAACAGTAAGAACAAATAAGGCACATAGAGTAAGCAAATATATAAATACAAATAAGTCATATAGAGTAAGCAAAAATATATAGACTATAAAATAAAAAACTTTAAACTAGTGGTGGAAGGAGGTGTGCAATATAGTTATGTGGAATTTAACTACAGTTTGGTACTGGAATTTCTTTTTGCATTGGATGTGCATACGATCTGGGTCACATAAATATTTTAGAAAATTCTAAACAGGCAGTGTAAAATAGTGTACTGTAAGACAACAGTCAAGTGTAGGAAATAAGATCACAATCAGTGCAAAAGATGCAAAAAAATGGTAAAACAGTAAAACCATGGATATTACCTGTGTTGTTTTTGGCTTTTTTTGTAGCGCCAGTGCTGAGTTCTGGTTTCTTTGTACCATAAATTTGTCAGCACAAAAGACCTTTGACTGGTACATTATATTTTTCTAATATCACAGTTTCCGCTCTGTGATCGGAATGGGAGTGGGAGCCGGGGCATATGTTCTCTCCAGGTTCACGGTAAGCCCTTCATCCCATTTCTATCCATCAGTCATCAATCATTTGTGGTAAGCTAATGAAGAATTCAGGTTCCACAGTAAAAGAGAACGTGAACTGAGAGAACCAAACTTTTCTACTGTCTTTTCTAAGAATCAGCCAATATCCTTTTGAACAAAATGTTAATAGTAGGATCTTTAGAGAGGCATTATGAACATAAACTATGTTTATGAGAAACGCAAAAAGCACAATTTTTTTATTTTTGTACTTTTGTACCTTTCTGTTCCTCAGGTCATCACCAAACATTTAAACTCGTAATACATCTAAAAATAGAACATTGTGGAAAAGGGTCATTTGTTTTCTAAAACTAAAGCTTCACATATGCTTTATTGATAAGGAGGTTAAGTCAAGTTTCCTCAAAAACTGATGATCTTCATCATGATATTTTAATTTATTTACATGAACTAGTGGGCAGTCATCGAAGGTACAAATTTATATGAAAATGAGTAATTTTTGCCTTTCAAGAACCATACTGATATGGACCCAAGTGCAGGGTTCAAAACCCAGTTCCTTTATTAGTAAATGGGATGTAGAAAAAAAAATCAAGCAAAACAGACCCAATAATCCCAAACCATGTGACGGTCAGCAAAAGCCCAAATCCAAATCGTCAGTGACAAAAGCGAGTAATCCCAAAAGTGTAAAGCCAAAGTCGATGCAGAAATAGTCAGGACAGAAACACTCAGCGTGCTAAATGAGACAAACAATACTTCACAAAAATATGCAGCTAACATGTTATTTATAGAAAAGGCTAATGACATAAGTGGCTAGAATTCATCTTTTAATCAGAGATCTTTCAGAATACCTGAAGCCGGAGTATGGCTGCATATGCTTCGATGAACATATTATTAGCGCAGTATTTGCAGGTTAAAACCAAATTTGAGGTCAGACCAAATTTGCATTTCAGTACATTCAGGATTTCTTCTCACCTTTCGCTTTATTTGTCTTGCCATCCTTTTATTCATCGGGATATGGGTGGTGTTAGTCTAGTAGTTTGGACACTTGCTTTTAGCAGTACCATCATTGGGTTCCCGAGCAAGACCCTTAACCCTAAGTTGCTCCAGTGAGACTTTCACTGAAATTTGGAAATGGAAGTCGCTCTAGATAAGAGCATCTGCTAAATGCTGTAAATGTTAATGTAATTCAGTCACTCGAGTCTTCTTTATAATGACGTTTCCCGCAAGCTGCCCCTGTTTATTCCAAAATTATGTGAATGCAGCCAGAAGGCTACTTTAAAGGCTTGAAGGTATTAAGTAGAAATGCATTAAGCATGAACCAGGCTTCAGTCATATATCTGAGGTATTGTATATTGAGGTTCTGGTTTGTGCTAATATTGGTGATGTAATTTAAAAAAAAGTAATGAGTTAGTTTTTAGATTAAACATGTGTCAGGCCTCGTCCACACGGACGTTAGAAATGAACGCCCTCTGAACGGCATACGCGTTTTTGCTGCGTTTTGTAGCTGCGTTCGTTTGGCGTTTCACTGGCGTTCGCAATAGCATCGTTTTCCTTGCGTTTGTCGGGATTTTGACGCTGAACATTTTTGTGCCTTCTGGGGGAACAACTGTATGATTTGGACATAAAATGTTCCTGTTAGTCAGCATAGAAATCCAAAAATGTGGAGTGATTTCAGTTATAACAGTGAAAATAATCAACATGCATTTGGAGTTCTGGTATAGTTTGAACTTATATCATTCTCTCTTACACACACATATAGCTGAATAACCCAGACGCTGTGGAAGGTCTCGTTCTGATCAACATTGACCCCAACGCTCGTGGCTGGATGGACTGGGCTGCTCAAAAGGTAGCATGGCTTTCATTTTTGCATTGTTGTGGATTTTGAGGCCCAACACTACTGCTAACTTAACTACGTTTTTTCAGTAGCTTATCAGCAGTGAAGCTACCTTTAAAATGCTTTAAAAGTAACTTTTGCTAATAGTTTTGGAAGTAGCAGGCGTTTCTGAACCCTTTCTGATTGTTGGATGTAGTTAGCTACTTTTTCTCTGTTCCTTGTACTGTAGCTAACTACTATATTAAAACAGTAGCTTGGCTGTAGCTTAGCTACTTTAAATCAGATGTAGCTTGTAGCCTGAACAGAAGCAGCCTTCTATTGTCGCATCAACCAAATCAACTCATTCCAGGTTTTTTTTAATCCCTCCAGATCAGCACGCTGACATCCTCACTCACAGAGCAGATTCTCAGCCACCTCTTCAGTCAGGTGTGTGTGTATGTATGTGTGTTTGTGTGGGTTCCTGTGCATGTGTGTTCCATCCAGAGTTTTAGATTATATGTGTATGTGTTGTGTAGGAGGAGAACTCTGCGAACACAGACCTCGTTCAGAACCACAGAGACAGAATCTCTAAAGCTGAAAACCTGCAAAACATTGAGTCCTTCTGGAAGAGTTACAACAGGTATACAGACACAGCCACACCTATAATTCTACATTTAAAATACAAGCAGTTCTTTAAATGTTGAAAAAGTTTTTTTCTTTCAATTCTAGTCGCCGGGATTTGAACATTGACCGCAACAGCACTCTCAAGTGAGTGTCTGAGTACTGGTTAATTTTTTAAAAATCATGTTATTTCCACATATTTATCTGTTTTTGTTTCTCTCTCTCCTTCCTTGCTCTGTAAGGTGTCCTGTGATGCTGGTCGTAGGGGACCAGGCGCCATATGAAGATGCTGCCGTAAGTCTTTTTTCTCTCAAACCTATTGTAATTGTTCTCTTGTCCAGAGCAGATGAAAGCCACAGATTTTTTCTTTTCGTCCTCCAGGTGGAGTGCAACAGCAAACTGGACCCAACTACAACCTCATTCCTAAAGGTTGAGCACTTTGCCCCTTATCGTTTCTTCAAGTAGTGTAATATTTCAATGCTGATCTGGAATCAGGTTTAAATTACACCAACATTTACCTGTATATTTCATGATGACAGCATGGTCTGAACAAGGTTATTTTCCAGACTTTTTTTCCAGACTTAAATTTTTGGACTTCGTAGACTTCACCGTACACATAACTACTCATTCTGTAAATAAATTATTTAAAAATCCAACTGTAAACAAGTACATTTATGTCACACTGTGGCATATCACCATATAATATGGCGAGTCATATATTCATCATTTTAGTCTCACCTTTTTCAGAGCAATTTATAGTATAAATGCTTTCAAAATAACTGCTAAATGAATACCTGTGACCTATTAATATGTTATCTGCCCTTTGCAGATGGCTGATGCTGGTGGAATGCCACAGCTCACTCAGGTAATGACGATCTCCAGTCTTTTGGCAAAATCAGTAACGTGAATTTATACGACATAGAATGCATATAAAGGCATGTACACCATCAACTGGTGATAATCTTATGGCTGATCAGTGGAGTTGTCTTATTTTCTCACTTTTTACTTGTTCCCCCCCCTTTTTAGCCAAGCAAACTGACCGAGGCGTTCAAGTACTTCATCCAGGGGATGGGATACAGTAAGTAGCCCCACTCTCAAGCTTTTGCAGTGATTGCATTTGTCCGATTAATAGATCTGTTGGCTTCGAAAAGCAATATCCATTATCTGGGGATAAACCGGGTTTATTGCGCATTGTCTGCACCAAATGTTTTCTGATCTCATTTAATTTAGCCTAATCTTTTCCTCTAAAGTCCTGCTTACCTTGTCACTGTTCTCCTCCCTGTCCTTTCTGTATGGTGTCCCAGACGGTTTAACAGAACCGCAACATGAATGCGAAGGCCGCAGCAAGAATGAGAAAGGCACAACACAAATGTGAAAGTCGTAACACAAATGCCAAAGCCGCGACGCGAATGCAAAGGCCGCAACGCAGATACGAAAGCCACAGAGCGGATGCGAAAGCTGCAACGTAAATGCAAGGGCCGCAACGTGAATGCGAAAGCCGCAACGCAAATGCTAAGGCTGCAACGCAAGTGCAAAAGCCTCAATGCAAATGCAGAAGCCATAGACTGACTTCTGTTGTTGCTTTTGAATTTGTATTGAGGGATTCGAGGCTTTGTGACTTTTGCGTTAACATCGTGGCTTTTGCATTTCACGCATGTAGTTTCTGTTTATTCGCAGTGTCGCATTCATGTTGTAGCTTTTGCATTCTGTTGATATATTTGAATCCGCAGCACTCACAAAATCCTTCTTTTCTCTCTCTCTCACTCTCTCTCTCTCTCTCTCTCTCTTCCAGTGGCTTCCTCCTGCATGACACGGCTGTCGCGCTCCCGCACCACCTCCCTCTCCTCCTCCTACTCCATTGAGGGCTCTCGCTCACGGTCTCGCACCCTGTCACAGGGCTCGCAGGGGGGCAACCTGCCGCCCAGCCCCTCCAACACCATGGAGGTCTCCTGTTGAAGGGGGAAAGAGAGAGAGAGAGAGAGAGAGAGAGGGTGGATGGATGGATGGATGGAGGGATGGATGGATGGATAAAGGGGGAGAAACTACAGTAAGAGTTATAGCAATTAGCCATATCCATTCGTCAGCGAGAGAGAGGGAAAATCCAGAAAGCGAAATTTTAGAAAGAGGGCACCGAAATTCCTCTTACCCAACTTAATCTCATTCTTCATCTGTGATTCATTCGTCCCGCAACATGGAACGAAAGCGAGAGTGGAGAGGTTTGCGATCGGAGTGAGAACGGAGGGGAGAGAAGGAGACAAATAAAAAAAAGAAAAAAATACAACCTCTCTTCCCCTCTGTCGTTGACTTGTCTGCCAGACGTTAAAAAACCCTTTAACCTCTGCAGCATGGGTGGTGTCTGTAGAGAGACCTAAATGTAGTGCTAACCAACAATAATACTTCTAATATAAATATTAACTATAATGTTATATTAATAATGACAATATTGTAATAAAAAAAACTCAATAACAATGCTCTTAATTACATGTGGAAACATAGAAAAAAGAGAATTAGAGTAGAAATACTCATTATATGTGCGTGTGTGTGTCTGTGTTCTTTTGAATACTCTTTGGTTTCTTTGTAATGTTTTTTTTTCTTCAAAAAATTCTTTTCCAATCCTGCTGCTGAAACGATGGCAAAGTATTAGCGGTCTGTACTTAAAGGTCACGTGACCCTCCTTTTTGGGGAACCGTGGCATCCGGTCTTGGAGAAAAACTGGTGTCGTTTTTTTGTAATTAAGCGACACCCTGCTCACGTCTTCCATTTGTCCTGTTTAGGAGACAAAAAAAAAGATGATTCTGGGTTGGTTCGAGGTGATGTGGGGACACTCCGGAACTGCATGCCTGAATTGTGTTTTTGTCCTCGTCACGTTATGAGCGTGCATTTCTGCTTTTCTTTTTTTTCGATGGCGAGTGAGAATGCGACCGAGAAGTAGGTTGATTTGGACGAGGACACGTGATGTGACTTGTGACGGAACTCTTGCTTGGTTTCTGTGGATGCTGTTCGGTTCTCAGCCTGAGTGGGGTGGTATGTTAGTCTTTTGGTTGATGAGTGACCAGGGTAACCCTTTCTTAACCTAGAACCCAGCTCCATTTCGGCTTGAGAGAATCAGTTTTGTCGGGTAGTTTTGAACGTTGAATGTGGCGAACGTTTGATCCTCGTTTTACACCTTTCTTTCCTTTTTTTCGTATTGATGGGATTGTAACTGGTACTGTCTGGCGCTAGGTTGCTAAGCTGGTAGCAGCTTTATAGATAAAAATAAACATTAATTAGGAAGTTCTGGGATTCCATTACCCTGGAGAGGACAGAAAAACTCTTCTTTTGGCTGCTCCCATTTGAGGACTGGTTATCGTCGTCCACAGAATGATTTGGCCAAAGTTGCCCACCACATCCCCTTCCTGTGAGATAATCTTCCCATTTTTACCAAGAAATACACTCACTTGTGCGTCCCCAGTGGCTGAGAGAGAGTCTGAAGTGAAAAGGAAGGAATTTCAGTCCAATTAGCCCTCGGTTTTTACTGGTCACAATGGTACACCAACAATGTACTTGTACATATTTAGAGACTCAAGGTGTGTGGTTGGGTTTTTGTTTGCGAATGTTACCTACCTTTTTGCCCTTGAAAGCACAACTGAAGGAAATTTGAAGGAGTCACTCATCAAAATGCTTCCATTTCAAACCCAGTTTCTGGCTATGAAATCCCTTTGTTGCTTATTATCCAGCCACTGCACTGCCAACATGGTCTAGCTACTTTTAGCACTCGACCCAGAGGCCTCTGATAATCGCTTGAATCACTGTTCAAAAACTTTGTCCAAAGTTGCTCAAGCTCCAAGCTAACTGCCTGATAAGCTAATAAATATCCCAGTTCACTAGCCAAATAAAAGACCAGCGCTGTTGCTGTTACTTTTGCACGACACGTTGTAATTGCGTTGGAGAAGCCGTGCCTGTTCAGCACAACACTGCCCTAAAACATCCAATCACTAGCCGACTCAGCGTCGAAGCAACTTTCGTTTAGCGTTCGTATACGATAATCTTGTTCGCGTGCTTGTTGCTACAGCCGGATTGCAGGATTGCAACCCACATTTAAGAACTTGGTCTCAAGTTCCTTGTATTTCTCCCTTTCGTCCCTTTGTTCGAGTTTGAAGCAGAAATTCGTCCTGTTATTTTTCTTTTCCATCTCAAGTGGGTGGGGCACAAGGTATAGTTTCAGTCAGTCGCTATAGGAACACATTAGCGCTGATGTTAAGAAGGGAATACTGTTACAGCAACGTATAGGTGGGGGGCAAATCTGGACATAACGTTGGACTCCTCCCTGTCTTGTTTCTGTCCTTCGTTTCGTGTACCAAAAAAGGGAAAAGGGGTGGAGTCCTGATCAAATGTAAAAAATGGAGAATGAGACGGAATGCGTCCGAGTTGGGGAGGGGGGTAGAACTGTGCGAATGTAAATGCGACGTTTGTCCACTTCTTTTTTTGAGGGACTCTTTAATCAGTCTCCTTTTTACTCTTTTTGGTTTTTCCTCGTTGTGCTAGGTTACTGTCTCAGTGTTCTCACAGGTTAGGCATCAGTGTGCTAGATGTTGTGTAACCTTTTTTAGCAGTAGTACTCGAAAAATGGGGGAAAATTAATATGATTAACAGCAAGAACAACAAAACAAGAAAGGTTTCGAGACGTATAACGATACAATCAGTTCCTTGTGTGGCTAATTCTGTGTAATACTATGAACAACTGAAGATATAAAAAAAACAAGTATTAATAAAAGAGGTTTAAAAAATCCTTTCGGCCTCCTCGAGTTATTATGACGAACCAAAAACCGGTTTGACATTTTTGACACCTGTTTCCATGACCCCCGTTTAAGGAAGTGAGTGCCACATTAGTATCCAATTTGCACACCTGCGGCTAGGTTCCTGACCATGCTGGGACAGCCTTGTTTTTGGTTGCTAGACCGCAAAATATCATGAAAAGCATTTCTCCCGTGAAGACAATAGCTATGACGGAAGTTTGGGGAGGTCTAATTTGAATCCCATCTTCCAGCCATACAATTGTTACAACACATCAGAACACAATACCAGGCAGCAACAAAGTTGCTAACCACGTGTTGTACGCTAGTTTTTTAGGACTTAAGTTCCGCTGATTGAGGAAAGTTGTGCAGTCTCTCAAAGTTCTTCAAAGAGAACAGTACATGGGATCAGGGAGCTTAGTTGGCTTTGGTCTAAATAGTGATCTTGATTTCAGCGTTTAAATCTGACGAGTTTAGCGTAGTTGTGAAACCACAGAAGACGTCTACGATATCAGATATTCATCAAGGGATTATAAGTGTTTGACAATTTGGTCTAAATCTAATACATAAGGGGAAGTTGTAGTTTTGGAACCGACTTAAGGTGATTTTCATTCCGACAAAATGAAGGTAAGTTTCCAGACAGTACATTTTCATATGGATAGAAATCATGTAGTAATACAGATTATAATTGCTTTAGAGCAATTTAAAGGTCAGTTTTTGAAGCTCATTTTTGTCAGTTTCATACTCAGGTTGGACGTAAGTCGGTTACTCGCCCATCTTCTCACATTTTAGAAAACTAATTATGCTCAATTCCAGTATACAATCGCAACTTCCTCTAATGCTGCTATGTCCCTAATAAAGTTCATCTGTATTTACTGTCTCCACACATCACATCACGGTTCAGGCTGTGGTGTTGAAGATGGAGAGCTTTTCTCTCGTTCTTTTGATCTGCGTGGCTGGAGCTGCTCCACAAACAACCTATTCAGCGTTCACCACTGACTCCACAGTCACAGAAGCTTCCTCAGACACCACGGTGACCTCGTTTCCCACAGACACTTCTGTCTTAAGCACGTCCCTGGTAACTGGAAATACAACTACCATGGCAAACGTTACAGAGAATCTGACTTCATCCACCATGGCATCTACAGCTCAGGCGGCAACGACTCCGGGCACAACGGGGGCTACGTCACTTAGTGCTTCTTCAACGACTAGCGCCACATTGTCTGGTTCAGCTGTCACCACTGCGATGTCAGGCTCGACTACAACAAATCCTCAGCTCAGCTCGACCGCTGCCTCCAACCAGACGACTATAACCAGTTCAGTGGCATCTGCAAGCAGTGCCACAACATCTGGCAGCAGTGCTGCCACTTCCCCCAACAGCTTGAGTTCCACAGCAACGGGGAATGGCAACACTTCCACACCAACAAGCATGCCCCAAACAACAAATTCTGCAGCCACAGTCTTAAGCAATCACATCCTCGTTGCAGGTAAAAATTGTGTCAAATTAACTAGGGAATCACTCTGCAACTTCTGAATGTCAAGAATGTACTACAACTTTGTATCGAGGATGTAAATAAATAGTTGTACATCATCTATGAATTAGGAATGTATCAAGATTGGCAGTAATAATATTTGCATTTTGTGATATGAATGGTAATGATTGCGTAAAATCAGCATAAGATATTATCCCATATTGATTACTGTAATCTAATCAATCAAATCATAGCAGACTTTGTGATACTGGCACAAATCAATTTGTTGAATTGATATAGTATCATGACTAAATTTGTAATTTACACCCATACTAAATGGCAACTTGGTACATAGATTTGTTTCAGTTCACCAAAATTGTGTGTGTGTGTGTGTGTTGCAGGTGTCCTTGGATTGGTGCTATGGTTCATTCAATAACAAGAACAACAGGCCTGGCTAAGCCAAACGTTATGGGAATCATGATAGACAAATGAATAAATAATAATGGGTTTTAGTCACATCGTAGAACCAGAACAACACCTTCTTAAAATGTCTTATCTGTAAAACCTTAACTGCATTTCTCTTTCAATTTAAGTTACTGTTAGATTTAAGAGCAAAAGTTGTCTGCTTATTTCTAAACCTTTTCCTGTCCTGTTATGAGAAAGTTACATGCTTCTGTTCAGATGAATTGTTTCTATTCTTAATTCCTCCTTTAGATACAAACCAACTTATATGATGGCACTGTAAGGTGTGAGTCTCGAACCATACCATTGTTCTCTATGTAGTGTGTTACTATTTACGGAACAAAAGCGCCCGGATTAGGTTGCGGAGGAAGAAAAGATTTACTGGAAATACAGCGTGGCAACTAAACTAGTTTCAAGCAGTCACATCATTTCATGTAAGAATAGTTTTTTCAAGTGAAAAACATTCATAATCAAAAAATAAATAAATAAAAATGTTAAGTCTTTACTTTTCTTTGTAGTGGTGATTTCTGTATGAATCACTTTTTCCCTTCATGGCATCATGAGGCAAATGATTGAATCAAAGTAAATTCATTTATAAAGCACATTTCATACACCGACAGTTGAACTAAGTGCTGTACAATCTGCATAAAACTAGCCTTAGTATTATACAGACAACTAAAAAAGACAACTCCTGCTTTAAACAAAAATCATCTTACATTAATACTGCCTTTTACTTATCTTTTTAGAGTTTATTTTAATGAAGTAATGAAAATATATGCTTTGAATAATTATGTCAGTAATTTTACTGATTCATGTCTGACTATTATAACTAAATTGTGACAAAAGGAAAAGACTGGAGATTGAGGTACTTCCCAGCAAATAGAACAATGTGATGATGCTGTGATGACCTTAATTACTAGGGATACGTGCGAGGCTGTCTGCTCCCCACTGTGTTCGCTCTTGCTCATTTTTCAGATAAAGAAAGGTAAGTATCTAGACAATGATCCTGAGCAGGGCCGGCCCGCGGCATAGGCAATATAGGCAAATGCTAAGGGCGCCATCCATCCAGGGGGCGCCACAAATGGAGGAAGAAAAAAAAGTGTAACATTCAACTATTCATAAAACTAGTTGGTATTAATGTGTCTAAATTTGAAAAGAATAAGCCCACATGAATTTACTGCTTAGCAAATCCTATTAAGTAGTAGTAGTAATAATAATAATGATACGTAACTGTCCTATGAGCCCAAGCCTTTACCTGCTACTTGGGGGGATGGTCATTTTTTGACGTGCCAACAAGCTCAACATGTCAAAATGTCCTAAATTATCTGGTGCCCAGGGGAGGAAAAAAAGAAAAGAAGAGGAGCAAAAACACGACAAAGACTGAGGTAATGTCACGTTACAGTAAAGATGATGTCATGACATTATTTCTTTATACCAATATAATTTGCATATCAGAAAAAAGCACATTGTATACAGTACAGTCTACATC
The DNA here is from genome assembly GCA_032718565.1 of Distichodus sexfasciatus. Lineage (NCBI taxonomy): Eukaryota > Metazoa > Chordata > Actinopteri > Characiformes > Distichodontidae > Distichodus > Distichodus sexfasciatus. The sequence goes on along the minus strand of JAVGVS010000052.1, from coordinate 1,919,313 downwards.
ATGCATGCATCTCTGATTTTTTTCTCATTTATGTTATTTCATTTTATTTTATTTTTGAAATCATGTGTTTATTATTAGCCTGGTGTCACATACTCCTCTTCTGTCTTCAGATGCGCTGGTGAGGTTTCTCAGTCCCACCCCAGAGGTCTTTGTAAGATCACCTTTTTGTTAAACTGTTTATTTAAATCCTTGTAATTTTTTGTGCATACTGGTTTCTTTAATGTCTTATTTTGTGCAGTGCCTCATTTATATTGTATTTATAATATAAGTTGTCACTTTTTATTCTGGGAATATTTAACTCTAATACTTTATGTAAGCTATTTATATTGTATTTCATATATTCAGTTCATATTTTTTGCATTTCTTTTTAAGTATTTTGAATGTGCTATTGGTTTATTTAAATAAAGAATGTCTAAGACAAAGCTATCCAGTTTCTTGTGAGTATATGTACACTAGCAGTGGAATTTACTGCGATGCACGGGGGTGCCACCTAAAATCTTGCCTAGGCCTCCAAATTTCTTAGAGCCGGGCCTGATTCTGAGTGTTTATGTTACTATATTCAGATCCGTAATATATTTAACTTTAAGTGTAAAGTGAAAAATATCTCACATTACATTCTCAGGTAAACCAGGCCTTCAGTCTGTATTGGTAAAGTCTGGTAAATGTGAGACATTTTTCTGTACAATTTGTTGTAATCCAGTTTACTGTACGAGATTCACACAACACAAGGTTACTAACACCTGTACTCATGCTGAAACAATTAACAAATACACAATGGCATGATGACAGTTTTCTGGAAAAAAATAGGTAAAGTGTTGTAAACATTACTAACAAAATTCGGTCATGGTCTTTTTTTGAATCTGCTCGTCTGAAAACGCCGAGCGTCGTTCGCCTTCCTTACCACTAGGGGGCGCTCGCGTCTCAGAAACGAACGGAACACAGAACACGTCAAAGTCTTACGTAATAGGGGCGCCCCCTTGTGGTCAAACAGGAGAACTACAGTGTTTTGGGGGAAAAAAGAGTTGACACGAAACACAATATCCAGGATCTCCTCAGTTAACCAAAAATTGTAAAGCCGTAAACGGTATTTCTACAACACAAACTGTGCAAAGAATTCGCATGACAAAAATGAGAAGAAGTAAAGAAAGGAACATGGTAATAATAATAATAATAATAATTAATAATAATAATAATAATAATAATAATAATAATAATAGTAGTAGTAGTAGTAGTAGTAGTAGTAGTAGTAGTAGAAGAAGAAGAAGAAGAAGACGAAAAATAATCAAAAGAACAGGATACTCACAATAAGTCTTTAAAAAGGAATAAAGCAAAATCCCAGAAAGCTATAATTCTGGTTGTGAGCGCTCGGTGGCAGCATCAGATTCAGACTCCAAACAAACCAACCGGAACCGCCGCAGAGCGTCAAGTAAAATATTTTCAAATTCATGTGTTAAATCTTGTTCTTATAAATGGCTGAAAGGTTTGCTTGTAATTGTTTTGCAAATCTGAATTATATCAGTCTTTGTGTGGATGAAAAGAAAGATATAGTGTCACTTTACCTTATATTGTTTTAATAAAGGCAGCTGAAATGGCAGTCTGTGTCTGTTTGCTTAAAATGTGATTCACGCAGATTGGGAAGCCATACTTGATACTGGGATGTTCTTTTAACTTGATTTTTATTAATTACATTGATCCAAGCAATGACATTATGATATAATTCAGGGGTTTTCAACTGTTTCTGTCCCAGGGACCACCACTCAGAATAAGCAGTCTGAGTATGGGTAAAGGGAGTTTTTTTGTTTGTTTGTTTTGTTTTTTACATTACTTCTTAGATATTTGCATTAAATTCATTATTCATAGTAATGGCCAAATATCTGGAAATATTTTGAAAAACGAAAAAATAGAATTATTTTTATGACGTGATTTCAGCGGTGAAACTGGATTGCATGTCACAGACCACCTGCAATGCCGCCGCGAACCACTAGGGGGCAACGGACTGCCAGTTGAAAACCTATATGAAAATATATATACTTTGCTGCCATCTAGTGGTAAATTGCAAAAAAAAAAAAAAAAAAAAGCAAATGATAAATCAGAGTATTTTATTTTAGCCTATTAACTTCAAAGAACTATCAACTAACAAAATGCATGCAGGCTAAATCCACCTGTACATATAATGCTATTTAATGTTACATATTTTAAACCTTAAATTAGTTAACTGTTGTAATACATTACGTATTTTCTGAACCATTACAACAAGACTTAACCTACTTGGATGAACATTATTTCCCGGCGTCATTCTGACGTCTCATCTAAACTGGCCAAACAGGTCCGCATATTTTCTTGCAGATGAATGTCTACCTGTCAAAAGCATCCTCTTCAGAGAAACTATGAGTCTCAAATGGATCCCTAGTCCCTAGATAGTGTCCTTCATTGTGCATCAATCTGCGGTTTACGACGTTTGTAGTGCACAACACGTCAAATAAGGAGCATTCTGAAATGCTTTGTAGAGTCTGAATGTGAAATAGCTCCCAATTTGACATGTTACAAGTGTTACCGTTTAGGTTTCGCATTAATTTTATGGCACTACCTAGTGGGTGGTGAGCCATTTGTGTCTGCAAGGTCGCTGTTCCTTTCGAGCTTGGTCTCCTAATCAGAAGTTTCACGCCGACCTACAAATTGGATAAATGGTAAGTCTGTCTGAGGATTTAAATGTTGAAGTTTTTTAAAATGTAAATGTCACACGCACCTAACCGCTGGTTTAGGTACACATGAAATGCTGCGTATTTTGGAAACTATATATTGGTGAGTTTGCAAACCTGATAACTAAGTGAAATATTTCAGGACGCGCAGGAGGTGAGAGAGAAGGAAAATGCTGCCTCGGGAGAAAGAAGATCGGTGAGTGATCAAACATCAATAACACAAAAAAAAACAAATCAAACTTCTTTCCCCTTCGCTATACTTGTTGCACTTACAAGAAGTAAGAGCTTGTACTGTTTGTTGTTCTTTTTGCATTCTTTTTGTTTAAAGTGGTAGTCATTTATTTTGAATTGTCCGACATGGATTTTGTTGCACATTGAAAATTTGCAACAACAACGTGGCATCAGAACTTTTACATAATCCAGAAAAATAGATTATGTTTATGTAACAATTGCATACAACAGCAATATGTAAAAATAATAGTAAGAAGCTTGTTGTGGTATAATTTTACTTTCCAGAGTATTTCAGAGTTGCAAGGAGTTCTGAAGCGAGTAACACTAAGCCCTTTTCACAGCAAGTACAAGGTAACACACTTGCACACCTCTACATTGTATAAAATCGATGTCAGAGACTCTTAGTAAAAGTGAGTAATTATTTGTCATTGTGAACACGCCACAGCACAAAGTGCACCACAACTAAATGTGACTTCTGCATTTGACCTATCTGTGAAGGACCAGTGGGCAGCTGACAGCAGTAGTGAGCAGTAGGGAGTAGTGCTTGGGGACGGTACCTTGCTTATGAGTACCTCAGTGGTACCTTTCAAACTGGCGACCTTCCACGCACGGGGCTAACACCCTAACCGTTACGCAACCAGCTGCCCCAACACCCTTGGGTCAACTGATCAAGTTCTTCATGAGTTTAATTAAGCGTGTTAACATTGTAAGAGTTGTGTGGTTCACAAAGACCTGCATCTTCCACCCCTGGCCTTGAGATGACCAGAGACTTGTGTTCTGACTTAAGATGGGCACTGGGTCTAGTTCAAATAAAGCTTGACTACATATTAACTCCATCTTAACCATTTAATTCATTAATTATGATCCAAGGACTAGTCAAATCTAATTGATGGTTGTCCAATATGACTTGCTTTGTCATTGGAGAAGAAAAGGATCAGACACTCAAATGTTGACCCATGACACTTTAGTTGTTTTAAACCATTCTTGAAAGATTCAGCTTACTAACTTTAGGTTTCAAATACAGCCTGAAGGAATGCAGTGATAACTGTTTTATTACAAATTCACAACTTACTGGAGCAAAATGATAGCCCATAAATGTCTGAATCTCATTCTCCCATCAGGCACTATTGCCTTCTAACTCGGAGACCAGCAACTCTTCAGCACCTGTCTTAGGCTCCAAACAGGTTAATGTTTTTAGATTTACCACAAATTAATGGGCTGTAACTAATAGAGGAATAATGATATATATTGTTGGTAGATGTAGACATTTAAACTTACTTATTTTAAATTGATTGCAATAGGTGTTGTATCTTCTTTTCCCTTTTTTAGGAGAGTGGTCTTCTCATTGATTTTTCGAATGATGTCAACCCTTTCAGTAGTCAGCCTGCACAGGCAAGATTGTTTTTTGCAGTATTCTCCGTTTTTATGTAAGATTTAGTTTTGTGCTCATATTTCATGACTTTCACGACATACTTCAATAATGTATCCCTCCCTGTTTTGCAAACAGAACAGTTCACCAAACCCTACAAATCCATTTTTACCTACAGTTCAGGTAAGCCAGCTTTATAGACAGTTGCTTTATAGATAGTTACTTGTAGACTGCAGTAAGAGGATTTTTTTTAGATCAGGACAGTATGTGAATATACAAGTGTCTCTTGCGTCATTTAGTTACACCTTGTTACTGCTTCTTGTTTTCATAAAACCTCTGTTTGCTAGAATAACACAACAGTCAAAGCAAGAAACACCTTCCTCTCTGCACCTGAGGTAAGATTGTTGAACTTATTCATGTTAGTCTGACTTCATTCCTGTTTCATGAGTGTGAGAATTTGCTTAAGCTTTCTTTGTGCTTTGGACTCTTAGAGGATGCTTAATGGACTCCATGGCAGCTCTGCAAGCGTTAACCCTTTTTATACTCAAGGCAAAGTAAGTTCTACCAATATAATATCTTTTATGCATAACTTCATAATTGGAAATAAGTGGAATACATAAGCTTATTTACAATTTTCTGTCTGATAGAACACTAACATAAGCGCTGTCGAAGAAAAAAACAACATACGGGCAAGTGTGGAGGATATTTTTTCTAAAAGTAAACCAAGTGATGGATGGCCTCAGGCTTCAACTTCTACAGAAAAAGTCGACCCTTGGAAGGTGGATTTCTTTTCAGCTGTTCCTCCAGAAAACAACTGGGCCGTGTTCCCACCTTCTGTTTCAAACCAGGAAGCAAAACACCTGCCAGACACACACACATCCCCTTCTTGGCTGTCGGAAACTCCTCAAACTGGACCATTTGATCAGGAAGTAGACATTTTTCAACCATACAGAGCCAACAAGGCAAGCGGGATCTCCCGGAATGTGGTGGCTAGTAATAACTCAGAACCTTCCCAGTCCACAGAGAGGGATCATCTCTTGGAATACATTCTTGCCAACCAAAAAAACGAGGATGAAAGTACTCTGCCAACCAATGGAGAGGATATTTTCCAAGACACACCTAGTTTTTTCCCTCCTCCTGTCATAACTCAGGATGTATTCCAAACGCCAGATATGTTCACAGCAGTTCCTTCGTCTGAGTCAAGTGATAAATTTCATGCCCCTTTTTCCAATTCAGAGAGCAAACCTTTCCAAAGTAGCTTGTCATTTCAAACCAAAACGTCCCTCCCAAGTGATATTAAATCCTTTGATCCATTAGCTAATGATTACATTGCAAAAGATGATCGGGTTGAACTACCTGAGTCATCTCTACCAAATGCTCCACTAAATGGCGGACTGGTAAGAATAATATATGTTTCAATAGTTTACTATTCTTCCTGATGTATTATGATTAAATAATAAATTGATATTCAATAGAAACTTAAATGCTTCTTTAACCTTCAGATGTTTAGAAGACTTCATCCCAAACCAGCACCACGCAGTAAAGTGCTGAAGAATCCTATTCAGGTAAGTTTAAGACTACTTTTGGTTTTTTAAACGTTTTTTTACGTCGACAACTGCTTAGGAGCCTCCCGCATTTACACATTCATGTACTAACAATAATATGATTTTCCTAATGTCCCTCCAGTCAATTCAGACTACTCCAATGTCCACTCCACCTCTGCCCACTTCACCTGTCAGACCCAGTTTCCAGGTCAGTTGTGTCCCTTTAAATTTAACTTTAAATATTTAAGTTTAATATGTGCCCCTCCACATCAGGCTTGCTCCTAGTCTGCCTTCTTTTAAGTCTCAACTACAAACTTATTTTTTTCTTTGGCTTTTAACCAGCAGTGAGCCTGTATATTGTGCTGTCTTTATTTTATCTTCATTTTCTATTTTTTACTATATTTCATTTGGAGTTTATTTTATTTTTTGCTAGTGTTTTGTATTAGTTTTGCATTTCAGTTGTTTTATAGTCACTATGTACAGCACTTTAGTCAGTCTGGTTGTTTTTAAATGTCCTCTATAAATAATGTTGGTACGGTATGGTATGGTAAATTTGTTGTTCTCTCTCATGTCTTTTGTTACAACTGCTTTCAAATCTTTGTCATTTTTTGTAGGCTACAGACCATCAAAGTTCATCCCAACCTGCTAAGGTGCCTCCAAGATTTACACATCCAACATCCTTCCGGTCAATTCAGACTCCTCCAACGTCCACTGCACCTCTGCCCACTTCACCTGTCAGACCCAGTTTCCAGGTCAGTTGTGTTCCTTTAAATTGAAATTTGTCGGTCTTTCTTATGCCTCTTTTTTGTTGTAACATCAGGGATTCTCTTGCAGGCTGTTTTAGCTTGCATTTAGTCAAATATGAATAACAGTCACTTTTGATTGTGGTTTGATTTATCAGAATCAGATGAACACTTCACCTGAAAATAATGGGCAAGTTTATGAGGACATTCTTTTTATCGGTCAGGTAGGCATCTTTTGTGATGTGAGTTCATTTAACAATCTTTCAGAATATGTGTTAATTGTGTATTTGTGTGTGTTTGTTGTGTTACAGGAGAGGTGTGTAGAGGATTGGCCAGAAGACAGTCCTGAACTTTCTCCTGAATGGAAGCCGGTATGTAACAGACTGGTTTTTAACTCATTTTTTTATTTACACAAATAACGCTGCTGGTCATAATTATTATGTCTTTACATTTACTATGTTGTAAAGTCTAAATAACCACAGTGTCACAACAATTCACAACAATGTCACATAATCCCAAAAAAACTTGTAATGTTACTTTCTGAATATTGAATGTTTATCATATGAATATGTTTTACAAACAATGAGTGCTAATAAAGTGAAAGTTTATTGTCTTTTTAGTTTTGAAAAGAATAATCAAATAAGCTAATTGCATGCTTAAAATATTGAGTTTGTATTTTTTTTATTAGCAGACAGGAAGATTAAAACTAAGGAGGGAATCTATGAAGGTAATCTATAGACCTACATGGTTTACCTTTGAATATATAAAGTTTTATTTACTTTTTTGCCTTAAAAACATTAAAGCAAGTGGTGGGCTTAATTAAAGACATATTTTACTGTCATTACTCATTCACATTTTTATGTTTTTGTTAGATCTCTGAAGATGCTGCAGGAGAATTGAATCATTCAGAAAGTTCTGGAAAAAAGCCTGTCAAACTGGTTAATTACTTAAGTGAATATTCTCCTCATAAAAACTGTCATATAGAATATTTACTGATACAATTTCATTTAATTCTTTGTTTTTAGAAACTCGGCAAGAAATTGAGGCACTCCATTTCTAGAAGGGGGTCAAAGGTAAAAGCATGAAGTTATTATCAAGTTGTTGTTTTTTTTATGGATAAACAAAAGTTGTTAAAAACTCTCTGGATATTAGGACAAACTTGGAAATGGCCCCCAGGTTCCACAAACAGGAACACTTGATCGAGAACCAAAGGTACAAAGCCTTCTTTTGAGTGTTTTATTTTTTTATTTTTTGTTACACATTCATTATTCTAATGTCATATGTTTTATTTTTACTATTGTCAATCATCATTTTCTTTTTTATGTCTATTAGGGAAAAAATTTAAACAGTATGGATGGTGCCCGCGGTGGGACTTTACCTTGGGGGACAAAGGTGATAAAAAGTGTTCACTTTAATACATCATGGACTCTATACAGATTTTAGTTGTTTGCTGATGAGAAAATATTTTGCTTGTAGTTTCATGATGGAGCTTCAGACATTTTTTCATCTGATCCTGATGACCACAGTGCAGCAGTGGACAGCAAAAAAGTCAAGGTTCCATTCATTTACATTGAGTACCTAATCATTTTAACATACATGTTGTTTATATACTGTACATCTTCATTAATTATAATTATTGTGGGTTAATTATAATTACTTTCCTTCACAGAAGAGGACCAAAAGCAAATATTTTGTTCCCCAATTGCATTACAAAAATTCAAAGGTAATTTTGATCGTATTATTTTTGCTTTATTTTAAGGATTAAAACAGTAGATGTTAGAACAGTTGATTGTTTGATAAGAACATGTTCATAGTTCAGTTTGTTTCTTACCCAGAGAAACTATCTTAATGATGTCCCTGAAAATGGATTAGACCAATCTGGCATATGGCACACTTCCAAGGTAGTACTCACTCTCGAGACCAGTGTTTAAAAGATTCGTTCTTGTCTTGGACTCGGACAAAGAGTACTCAGGATTTTATTTTGAGACCAGACGAGACCACAAGTCTGAAACTCTTTGAGAGCGAGGCAGGCATTTTGTGTTGTTTATTAATTAGTGTTTTAATAGTTCAGAATCATTTTAACTTACAGAAACCACACATACATACCGTCAGAATCATAAGACTTTGAACTTACCGGCCGCTATATTCATTCCTCTGTATGTGTTATTATTTTATAGTAATTCCATGCTTAAAAACGGAAGTAATTGCATAAAAACGCATTAATTACATTATTTGCGATGTAACCCCTCGCGTTAGCGCTGGCGACTCTAATATGGAAGGCCATCATGCACAAAAATGTAGTTCTCTTTCAGAAATGCCAAAAGCAGCTTATTTTATAGGCCAAAATGAGTCCAAATTGTCTTTAAATAGAATGTTGCCACAGAATGTCTCTGCATAATAAAAACTCTGCAAGTCATGGTCTTCAGGAGTGTTCAGCCACTGTGGTCTAATGTATGATGTGATCAGTTTGGTCAGCTGCCTCCAGTGAAGCGATTTCCTCCTTGTAGATAAGTAAGAGAGAAATATTGAATAAGCATGTTTAATGTTGCTTAGGCTTTGCATGTTCCACTTATTTGTCATGTGGTGTAAAACGTGCATTGGCCCGGTCTCGTGCTCGACTCGGTCTCGCCCCACCCTGGTCTTATGTCTGTATATATGTATATATATGTATCTGTATATATATGTATATACTGTATATATGTCAAAAACCTATTTTCCCCTTCCCCCCTGTTTTGTAGGATGATCTCCTGAGAGATGTGTCTAAACTTCAGAAGGAAGGAAAGCTTGGGAATGGTGAGGAGAAACAGCAGGAAATGAAAGACAACCAACTGGTACATTTTTGTTTATCTCAGAAAACAATTTGATTCGATTGTACACATTTGTGAAAATGATGGAAGATTATTCTTTTAAAATCAAGGAACACCTCCAATTTCAGCCCTTTGGGCATCACCAGCAGTCAAAGGCTAGTTACCTTTCGCCAAAATGGGCATGATAAATGATAATTGCATTTACATAAAATAGAAATTCTTTGTGTTATTTTTTTATCTAACAAACCTTATATTGATTTTTCAAGATATCTTATTACATTTGTATATCATCTTATATTTAAATCCAGTAGATAAATCCAGGATGACTGATAAAATGCACTTGTGCTTCGTATAGGGAACTGAACCTGGACCTGTACCTGAACCACACTTGAATGACTTTCTGATTATAGAGGAATCAAAGGTTTTTCATTTCTGGTCTATTGGGCAAACAATGTTCATTCAGTGTTCCTGTTAATTGTATAAAAGTTATTTGCTACTAGGATATAAATGCAAGACTTGCATTTGTATAGTCTCATATATTCCAGCTGTTTTTAGCGGAGGTGCAGATAACAAGTGTATTTTTCTGTTTTTAGGAAAACACAAATATGAAAACTGATGCTGAAAGGAATCACTCTGCTGCTGACTTTTCGGTGCATACATTTTCTAAATTAAAATTTAGGATTTAAGAACACATATGACAAAGTACATATTCTGTTTTATTCCATAAAATAATTTTGCCGCTACTTTCATTCCTCCAGGCTTTTACTTTTAATGAAGAAGGTGCAACAGGATACACCCCATTGTGGGAACCGCAAGTGTCTGTGGGTTTTGTAGATAGTTTCATGTTTCTTATTGTATATTTAAATCTGTGGGAAATCTCAAATAAAATGCCGGTAATACCATGTTTAAATGTACAATGCTCAGGTAGTACATGAGGATGAGGTATTCTCTGGGAAAAGTGCAGACCACCTCACCTTCTTAGACAATGATGGAAAGCAACAAGAAATGCAGGATGTTCGACCAGTAAGTAACCCAATTCTTTAGCCTTGTCAATTATGTTTAAATCTGACATGTTGCATTCATCTTCATTTTTATGGTTTTGCAGAAGAGACCTCTCAGACTGAAAGTTCCTCGTTTACCACGAAGAGGCTCGAAGGTAAAACCATTTTACTGTGTCCTCAAGTTGTGGTGTAAAGTACTGTACAAAAGTCTTGGTCATCCCTCATTATTTCTTTTTTTTTGTTTCCAAAAAGCAAGACGTTCTTGTGTTTTTAATGTAGTCCTGAGGAATAGTATTTCCATACATATTTGCCCATAAATCACTACTTATTGTCTTATTTTCCTAGCAAAATATAAGGAAATAAGGTGTCAAGACTTTTGCACAGTATTGTGTAGGAAAGCTTCTGATACTAAATCTTCATTCTAAATGCATGATGGATATTTTACAATGTCATCATCAAATGATTGATGTTCAGAGCATAGCCGATGACGTTCCGCAGAAAGGGGCCGATCTGTTTAAAGCCAGCGATGTTAGGAGCTCAGAATTTGGTCTGGCATCCGAGGAGTATAACCAGGTATCTAAATTAACAACAAATACCAGTACTAATAATAATAAAAACAGTAATAATATGGTGATATATGACTATAAATTAAATAGATAGTAATTATGTGATTAAAAATAATACTTTTTAATTCAGCTGTTGAATGTTGATGTACTTAATTAAGCACATTTATTGTCTGATTGTCTCGTTTTTGTTAGCAAAGGAAGCCTCCCATACTAATGGTTCCACCACTTTCTCGCAGAGATTCAAAGGTGAAGTACAGCATTAAAGTTCTTACTCTGTTTATGGAAAGAGCCAACGTGAAAAAGCCAGAAATATAAGACACATCATAACCCTGAAGACCTTTGTAATTGTGACAATCTCCATTTATTACATTTAGGACCCGGAGGATGCAGAAACACCCATGAAAGGTGCAGATCTATTTAAAGCTGGAGACTTCGAGGATGCTGAGAACTGGATGGAAGAGTACAGTCCGGTATTACCCACAATGCTTTCTTTTATTTCCTTTCCCCCATCCTTTATATCTTCAATACCTGTTTCACATTAATCTCCTTGAGTTAAAACCTTTTGCCTGTTTAGGACACAAAGCCACAGAAGTTCAACTCTCACACACCAAGCAGAGACTCAAAGGTAAAGAAGATCTGTACTATACATGTGCCAGCATTTGCATTGTAAATTCTGGTGTAAAAATGTTAGGGGTGTAAATCACAGGTATCATCACAATACAATAATATATTGATTTGATGGACAATGATTAGATGTCTGCCGATATAACAAAGTCCACTATGAATCGTTTTAATTCAGGATCGATGTGAGACAGTATCATATGCTGATTTATCGCAATCACTTCTGTGACTAAATCTCTCTGAGATCTTTATTCCTGAGCTGTGCCAAACATTTAATTGAAAAGCAGTCTTTCTCTATCTCTCTTCTCTCCTGTTCATTTTAATATACAGTACTGTGCAAAAGTTTTAGGCAGGTGTGAAAAAATGCTGTAAACAAAGAAACTCCAGTCTGCTTTGAAATCTTTGTCTGGGAGAGACCTTGCTGATGCAGTATAACTACCTTGTGTCTTGTTGCTGTGCTCAATCTTGCCATGACATGAAACTGTCTTCCACAACCTCACCTTGGTAGCAGAGTTTGGCTGTTCCTCACCCAGTTTTAAGCCACCTACACAGCTGTTTCTGTTTCAGTTAATGACTGTGTTTCAACCTACGTGTGACATTATCATTAGCATGATCATTAGCAGCTGTTTGGTATAATCAGTTGATCATACACCTGACTATAATCCTACAAAATCCTTGACTTTGTGCAAGTGTAGCTATAAGAATTGATGCTGGTTTGAAGGCAAAAGGTAGTAACACCAAATATTGATTTGATTTAGATTTTTCTTTTGTTCGCTGACTTTGCATTTTGTAAATTGATAAAAATAAACAATCATTATTTATATTTCTGAAAGCATTCTTTGTTTACAGCATTTTTTCACACCTGCCTAAAACTTTTGCACAGTACTGTACTGTACTGTATGTATATGGCCTTTTCACCTCGGATTGTTGATAACTGAATTGATGTGTCGATGTAGAACAATGTATCGCTACACCCTAGAAAAAATATGAGTGCAACTTTGTGCATCCAGATATTAATATGTCTTGTGTTTCTTTGCCCATAACATCCACTTCGGGGCATAAGGTTAAAGATCAGTCAAGGTATTTTGGTGAAGATATCGACACACCAGGTGCTACCTCAGGTGACTTCTACCTTTCAGAGGCTGCTAAGGTATGACACCCTAAATGCAGTTATGATTTTAAGACATTCCACTCAAATATATTTATGTGTAAATGAAGCCTAAGCTTTCTATAAATACAGTTCATTTTTAACATCACACCTTTATCCAGATATGTTAATTGTGAATGAAAATAGTTTTAGGTATTCTATTAACGCAGTTGGTCATATTTTACATCACTTTAAGATAAAAGACATTGATTACAGGAAAAGTTGTGTTGTGTTTTTTCATGTTCGATTTTGTTTGCACAAAGAAATCACAAGGTGACTTGCATGTGAGTTGGCCAAGTCTGACCTTTTTTCTGGCTAAATGGCATGCACACAGACCTGTTTAACTAGTTTTCAACCATATTAGGAAACACAGCTGTTTTTCTGACAGAGTGAGAAGCAGCAATAACTTGCCTTGGCCTTGCACAGTTCACTGCTTAAGTTTGAACATTCTCTAATCTCTCTCCTGCACTCAGGCCGAATGGATGTCCTCGCAGATGGACTTGAGAAGAGCGAGAGGGCCAGAGGAAGAAGAGAGACTTGAGGGAGTGAAGGAGGAAGAGGAAGGGGTTAGTGTCTGTCTTTAAGGTTAAAAGTCCTATAAAACACACCCATACTTGTCATCACAAATCCTTAATGTGCAATATTAGATTGGGACAAAGGCAAGTGGAAATCTGATATTTCACGAAAAATTTTGCATTCTAAAATGATCATTGATGCTTTGTATAGGTTGGCGTGTGTTGTTAAGAGAGTTATCTCCTTTACTTGGAGAACAGATTTGAGGGGCTGGCTCCAGATTAGGAGGGGCTATATGCTACAAAATGTGACAATACTAGCCCAGACTCACACCTTAGAAAAATATCTTTAATAGATAAAAATCGGTCACACACACAAACAGATTACATAGATCCAGATCAGGAAGAAAGCCTAAGTCAGCAGGCAAAGTGGTGGCTTAGTTCAGAGTCAGAGGTTTCAAACACATCTTTGACTGAATAGCAACATCCCAACCTGCAAAAGGTTATTTCAGAGAGGTGTCCCTTAAAAATATATTTGTTAGAAAAAAATCGGAACGTAGGTTGAAAAAAAATCTGAGATTTTATATTTAAGACCTATTGCCTATCTCATAGGGATGTTATAAAATGCTGATATACTGATATATTTATATACACATTTTAACTTGTACTTTGTATTTTTATGTTTTTCTGTTTCATTCGTAGGATACTGACAGTCTAATGGAGTGGTGGAACACAGTAGAATGTAAGTATAGTTATGTCCTAGTGTGTCTTTTACCTGTGAAAGTATGCAGAAAAGTCACGCACTTGTTCATGATAATTTTTTCTCAGTGTGGGATGAGCTGCCTTCCAATGAGGAAATCACCCTTCAAGAAGATGAAACTAAGTAAGACTTAGTAAACAAAACAATCCCCAAAATCATGAATAATTTTTCGTTCTTTTCACACACCTTTTCTTCTCTCTCCTTCAGATCATTCACTGAGATCGCTGGCAAGGTCCACTATGGCCTCCGAGTCTTTTATAAAGTCTTCACGGAGCAAGCCGAAGTTCTCTACCAGCACGTGCTGATCCTTTACGCCATCGCCGATGACCTCAGCAACTTCCACCGCCGCGCTAAAACCGCCAACATCACAGGCGGCACGACGGCGGCGGTGGGAGGAGTGGCGGCTATCGCAGGACTCGCACTGGCTCCAGTCACGTTTGGGGCCTCACTTATAGTGTCGGCCGTCGGACTAGGAGTGGCCACGGCAGGGGGGATCACAGCGGCTTCTGCTGCGATTTCAGACAACGTCCATGACATGAATGTAAATATTTCCATTTTTTATGTTACATTTGTAAAAAATAATTACTTTATTAAAAATCTCATTACATTAAAAAAACAAAAACAAAAAGATTATGGGCAAAACTTATTTTTAATTATAAAGGCAAATGTTCATTTTGTATTTGAGTATGAACTATAATTTAATCAGGCTTTAACCAAGGCTGTTAACCCTTACTTCTGATTAATTCTGGGTCCTAACAAACAAGGCAAATATGATTAAGCTGTCTTATTACTGTCTCACCTAACATCAGTTTAATTGATGGTTTCATATGCTGAATTTTAAATCATGAAGTTATAAATTTTATCTGATTAATTCTGCGTCCTAACAAATAACTTTCAGATGAACTGCAAATACATACTTAAACTGAAGATTGTTTTAACTCTTATGGTTAGGGGAAAAGACAGCTAAATATGAAACCTTTATCTCCATCAGGACCGCAAGAAGATCGAGGTGGTGGTGCAGGACTATGAGACTCGTCTGACGGAGCTTCAGCGCTGTTTGCATTTTGTTGCCGAGGGCATCCGTCGGCTACGCTGCCACCCGCTGCTGCGGCGCAACAACTACTATGCTGGCGACTGGGAGGTGCGGCGAGCGCTGCAGACCATCAGTCTCGTCACTGAACCGGTGGAGAGGGCCGAGGAGATAGTGGACGGTGCTGTGTTTTCTTTGAACAGTATTTGCACAGGCATAGACAAGTACTTCAGCAAGGACTCGAGGGAGCTGAAGAAGGGATGCAAGAAGGAGGTGACAATGAAGGTGCGGATGCTGGCCAAGCAACTGCACGATGGATTGGTAGAGCTCAACTCGATAAGAGAGCAGCTGCTGGATGCAAGTGGAAACATTTAGCACCAATCCAACAGGGCCAATAAGCCTCCAAGTTCAGCAACTTGACAGGACGTACTATGGATCATTTACTGATTCATGGCATCGAGATGATGGTTTCATAGGATCAGGATGATGCTTCACAAAATTTAAGCTATTATATTATATCGATTCAGTGGGCAACAATCTGACATCTGTTGATATTGCAGTGTGCTATGATTCGGTATTGATTTGATTCAGTTTGTAGCCAGTAATTAATATGAGACAATATCATATGCTGATTTAGCAAAATCACTTTCATTAATATGCAATCACAAAAAAGAAACAAAAATATTTTTTGATTTTTATTCCTAAGCTCAACCAAACATTTAAACGAAAAACAGTCTCTTAATAAAAATGAACAGCCTGGTCAATATAAAGTGTCACACTTGTTTGACAATCGATGTTACAATAAGTATAATTTCTAATTGGTGTTTTTATTTTAGATTGATGCTATGTGCTTGTTGATGATTGATGTATGGATAGAGATTAATATATGTAAGTATCAGTGACCAAGGGGTCACAAATTGTACATGACATGGTTACCTAAACAACTTCCATAATTTTTCTTGCAAATTCAAATCACTGTGGACAAACACAGGCTGGTGCTTATTTTTAGCACAAGTCCACATGTAGTTTTTGTTCTTGACACCTGCTGACGAGTCGGTCTATAAGTAACATGGTCACTATTTATGGTTAGAGTTCTGGTTTCTTACTTTGCTGTTGAGTTCTTGTTTTGAATAATCACTTCCACAATGGAAAATAGAATAGAATACAGTAGAATGCATTGGAGTTTTTTGGGGGGGTCTTCCTGCACATCAGTCAACTTAGCAATATTTTTTGCAGCGAGAGTTTTTGCAAAATTTTTATCTTTTACACCATGTAAACGAACATGAAGTGAAAATGTTGACTGTTTATATAGTCCTTAAATACAATATGCTATAATTTATCTAACCCTCAAAGGCAATATATGAAACACATGGTCATAAAACCCACAAGAATATATCGGCCTTTAATTCCTGTAGCATTCCTTCCCCGTCTTGAGTGTAAATCTGGATGATTATTATTTGTGTGTATGTGTCTATTTAATGACATCATCCAGGCCATATGTGCTCTGTGAAATACTTTATTGCTTTATTTGTTCATTTTGAAGCCGCTACACAAATAATAATAAAGCTGTGCTTCAGCGTTTAAAGTAGTTTACATATTTGACTATTTCATGGTACTGCCGTTATTTATTATTTGTTGATAATTTGCTGTCTCTCGGTCCGCCCCCGAATTTCCTCATTCGCTCCTTTACCACAACATGCCCAAAGAAACGGGAAGACCTTCAGCACAAAACTTAAGTTCGAGACGAAGCGTTTCTTCCATTTATATAACTGGGTAAGTTCCATTTTTTCCAGATTTCTTCTCCAGTAAACTAACAAACAACCCGTTTGTTAGTTTGGGAAAGTCTGTTTCAGCGTCGCATCGGAATGCGAAGAGAAGCGTGTCTCGAGGCAGTTATGTAGTCGTGTTACGGTCACGTTAAGACGTTAGAAAACAATGTGGCAAATCGAAAGCAGTTTCGTGTGTTTAAAAAATACGAAGGAACGCGATTAGTTGAGTGTTCGAAAAATGTTGTGTATGTAGGTGTGCTGTTGACGCGTAGCGGCGTGATTAAAATGACACGCCGCCCGCCGCGAGTCGCTGTGATTACGGCTTAACGTTCCGTGTTTACCCTTGAGTGAAGAACTCGTCAACAACGACCAATTCAGTGCTACGTCCTATAGCTTCGGTGTTTAAAAAAAGATAAAATGTTTTGTTAAATGTCATGAGGTAAAAAGTTTATATTGGAACTTCAAACAAATCGCCGACGCCAACGCCACAGTTTCCCTACATCTTCATAAGCTACAATGGCGGATGAATAAAGTGGAATCAGAACTACAGAGATATTCTTTTAAAAGATTTAACATGCAACATAACAGCTTTTCTTGACTGGGAGTGTCCAGGTCTAATCTAGTATATCACATGATTCTCATTTTTTCATGCCGCATCAGTAACAGTGTCGTGTCTGTGTGTGTGTAGATATTAACTACTGTGGATCACATATGCTCCAAAACGAGAAGACACCTGTGGTCCCACCAAGACCCACTGATTGGGTAAGTGTGTGTGTGTGTGTGTGTGTGTGTGTGTGTGTGTGTTTGTGTGGGTGTGTGTGTGTGCGTTTGTGTGTGTGTGTGTGCAGATTTTACTACTGTAGTTTACACTAGTCTCCAAAACGATAAGACATCAGTGGTTCAACCTCCTAGGCCCACTGCATGGCTAAATGTGCTCTAATGGTCCCCTAAAATAAAAGAACATTCGAGAATTCTTTGAATTTGTTTGGCTTTGTGAGAAGATTTTATAAATAAAACTCTTTTATAGGTGGTATAGGTGAAAACTTAGATGTTTAATTAAAACAATAATAAAAGAGGCAAAAAGCTTCAGTGCCGGGTTATTATATTACAATTGTATATTACTATATTATTACTGTATAATGTATACAGTTTGCTTCCCTGTTGTCAACAGGAACTGAACAACCACATCAAGTCACAACTGCCCAAAGAGACACAGAGAAATGAGAAAGAAACAAAGGCACAGGTCCATTGATGTAGTTCTTTCCTTTTATTTTTTCTTCTGATTTTTGTTTGGTTGTTTTATATAACCTTTAAATGATTAAAAGAGTCTCAGACAAACTGATAGTGGCATCCAGTATCACAAAGTCCTTTTACAATTCAGTTTCTTGTGGGTCTGTTTTTATTTTCTCTCCAAAGTGTAAATCACAAATTGTGCCAAAAGTGTTTAATTTCCAAGACACTATATAATTTGCAAGCACTAGTAATCTATGATCTATATTACGAGACTGCTGTTAACTGAAAGAGTCATTTAAAATTAGTATTAAACTCTAATTTATGATTAATTACATAATTTTGACATATTTCTAAATTACATAGTTTTCTAATACAAACATCTTTCTCTTCTATATATGTATTTATGCTTGTGTTATGTTACTTTTATTGCCAGATGTCTGGGGTCATGGGTGTAATGCAAAAAGTGAACCCATTTAAAACATCTTCACAGGTAATTACACCACACTTGCTTACGTGGACCCCATAACCTTGTTTAATGATCGCTTTTTTATTTCAGGAGGACATGAGCACAGAACTGGGTGTGCATTTTCCTGTTCTAGCCTGCCCATCTTAACGCCACCTAACTTTCTTGCCCTCAGCGCTTTGAAATACTAATTAAAAAATCTTGAGATTTGCAGAGCTGCATATTTCATATGTAATTAGATGAATTAGGGGTGTCAAACTCCGCTCCTGGAGGCAGTAATCTGTATTTTCTATCTTCTAAGACACCTAGTACAACTGTGAAGGATTGACTAATTAGCATGTGAGTTGAAGTAGGTGTTTCAAATTAGGCAATAATCTATACTCTGCAATGCTGTGGAAATCCCAAGAGTGAAGTTTTAGTGCTTTTATGATGGCCAGAAACTGGAAACAGGAACCAGCTTGTGTTTCTGCCTCTTCCAAAATATTATCTTGTTAATTATTTGTTTGGGTGTTATGATGAACCCCAGCCCCAGTTAGTCTTACGCTGACTCAAAATGTAGCCAGTTCTGGCATTTGGCACTCAAATTCGTTTGAAGCTGTTGAACTTCTCTTTACCAGACTTGGCCTTCATATTTGTTTGTTGCTACTAGGTTTCTGCCCACTCTTACTGATGCCAGTTTTTCCACTTCAGGTTTTGCTATTTTTGGTTCTCGTTTGAGAACCAGTATTGTTTTTGGTCTGGACTAGGTTCAGAAGCCAGAAAGCAACTGGTTCTGACATCCAGCATTTCTCTTTAAACACTTTATAGCTCTTAGTAAAATGATATTGTCTGTAAACATCACATCTGGGTATCCATCAGGAACTAAAGTTTGCTGTTCTGCAAATGTAATTTTTCTTATGACACTTCAAAACTAGGTTCAAGAACCAGAACGCAACCATGTTCTAACACTCCTGTAAAGTTCACAAAAAAAGACTATAGTCTTTTTGGAAGTAATTATGTCTCATTTTTGTTTATTTACTTGCTTGTCTTTTTTAACTTCTTACAAGGAAGTGAATGAGATTATTGTTCTGAATTTGACATTTTTGTCTTGAAACTTCAAAACTAGGTTCAAGAAACTAGGCACTGTTTTAAAGCTCTATAGATACTCTTTTAAAGACTATACATTTCTCAGTAAAGTCTTGTTGACAGTAAATGTCACATTGCTGTTTATTTACTCTTGTTTTTGACAGGGAAGTGAAGGAGATATTTCCAAACACACTGTCTCTGATCTGAGCTCGTTATGTGTGAGCAGATCTTCTCTCGGTGGGGAAAGTGCTGAAGTCAAAGCCACTGATCAGGTGAGAAGTTGAGATTGCATGATTTTTCATATAAAGAAGCTGTAACTGTGCTCAATTTAGAGTTTTCACTTATAAACAAAGCTATCTTATGTAGAAAGCGTTCAAGTTGACCACTTAGACTGACCATTTAGAAATCCTGTCCTCCTAAATGAACTTATATTACTCGCAACATAAACCCATTCTGTAATTATTTCTTGAGCGTAGAAGATGTAAACATATGGGAAAGCTTAGAAAGCTTCAGGCTCAAAGACGGTAAACTTCTGATGTTAGAAGTAGAACTGTGCACAAAATAACCACTAGAATGTGGAATTGGGAAATTGTAGGGATGTTCACCGAAAGTTTATTAATCTGTCAGTGTCAGTAACATAAAAAGTATCAAATCAGCAGTAACTTACCAATGCATGGCATTTCAATAAGAATGATAAATAAGGGAAATTATGAATATTTTTATATCCTACCGTTGTCCAAATGAAAACTGACATGGTTGTCAGTTAAAGGGGAGCTATGTCTCTGCAGAACGCTAAAGTTTGGCGACTAAAGAAGGCTTGCTTCCTATCTCATTATTCAGACAATTCCATAGTGACTCAGGAGGAGTTTCTATCCTCAGGCCATCCGTTTTCTGAACAAGGACATGTCTTTTCTCTAAATGTCTTAATTTGTCATACCATACTGCCTCATAACTCCATATTGTTATGATCATTTATGATGTCTGACATTTCACTGTTCAGTATCTGCTGTGCAGCTGCACTTGGCACTTTAAAAACACGCACACTGCACTCATTGCACCTTTTTAATCCATCGCACCTTATTGTATATGTCACAGTTTATTTTCTTTATCTCTTTCCCTTTATCTCCTTATCTCTAAGTTATTTTAAGGTTCTATTATTCTCCCTATTATTCTCCTTGTTATTTTATTATTTTTATTTTTTAATTTTCTGCCTTAATTGCACAGTCAAAGAGCGAATCAGGATACATTTCACTGCATGTTGTACCTGTATAATTTGACAAATAAAGAATCTTGAATCTTAATGAAAATACAGAAAGAATAAGGTGGAAGTGTGCAGAAGAGCTCAAGCTGGATTGAGAGCAGCATTAAAACCATTACTGAAATTCATGCTAATTGACTATATATATATATATATATATATATATGTATATACATATATATATATATATATGTATATACATATATATATATATATATATATATATATATATATATATATATATAGCCAATCTACATAAAATAAACAGCAATACACAAATTTTAGTGTTAATCAGTTAATTTAGTGTTAATGTGATTTCAGAACCCTGGAATGATAAGTGGGTTCTTTCAGAAAATCAACCCATTTAAATCCTCAACACAGGTAAAACATAAACACACACTTCAAATGTCTATTTGATGCAAATCAATTGGCAAGTATTTACCAAGGAAATGTTAACACATTAAGTGTCATCATTTGTATTCAGGCAAAAAAAGAGGAACCTCTGTTACAACACAAGGATGTGACCGAAAAGGTGTGTGTGTGTGTGTGTTGTTTATAATGGTTTGTGCTGACAATGTACTTGTTCTGTCGTACTGTATAGTCTATAATATATCTATACTATAGAATAGCACAAAATATATGAGTAATAAATTCATTGTACATGACCCATTTTATGTTTTCTCTCTGACTAGAGCTCTGACCCAAGCGTCAGTAAATCTTCTCTCACTGGCCATAGTATTGACAATAAAGTCCCTGAATCTGAAGAGGTTAGTTTCTACAGCATAAAGATAAAATCAGATGTTGTGAAGTGTGTATTATTTCAACTTTAATCTTCAGAAACAAAAGTAAATGTAGATATCAGATAATAACAGGCTCTGACATATTATCTTTAGTCAGTTTGTAGATCCAATATGACTGTGATCCTAATAACGGAGCAAATTTATTTTTGTGTGTTTAATTACTGTTCTTTTATATTTTTGTTTATTTACAAATATAGTAATTACTGATTATTAGTAGATTACAAATGTAAACTGTAATCTGTTGATTTGTAAAATGTTTATCATATTGTAATCATGTTTCATATGTTTACTCTTATAAATTGGGTTAACTTTATAGAATGATTATGAATGTATACTACTACTACTATTAATAATGATAATAACAATAATAATAATAATATCTGTTATCTCATAGAGTCCTGGACTACTTATGGGATTCATTCAAAAAGTTAACCCTTTCAGTTCTTCCTCGCAGGTAGACTAACACACACACACACACACACACACACAGTAGTGCCTGTCCTGTGACCTCAGCACAATTCACCTGTCAATTTGTTCCTGTTACTCAGCACTAAAGCTTTTGTCTATTTCAGCACTGACTCTCGCTCTCAGTCTTGCCCTTCATCCCCCTCTCTTCTGCTACAGGAACAGAATGACCACATTTCCACCCAGAGCAAAGGCGAGTGCGAGCAGGTAAGACGGGTTTGTGGTTCAGCGGGGGGAATGCGGTCTTCCTCTAGGACTTCATTTTTGAAATGTTTGGTTGGCAAAAGCTTTGTGATCTTGTGCCATCTCATGGCGTGTTTTGTTCATTTCAGAATTCTGACATGGCCAAAGACGTGACGCGGGAAGTTAATATGGTTAAAACCAGTGTTGAGGTAATGAGTGGTTAGTTGTGTATTTGATCAGGTGCCATATCGAGTAAAATCTTAAATAAAAAAAATCAGTGCTCTTATTTTTGTTTTGTTGGATAGGAAATGTGGTTGAGGTTAGGTGATCATTCAGAAAATATATTTTTGATGAGTTAGCCAACACCCAGCTCTGTTTTTTGTACTACTTATATTCTTATGTTCTCATTCCTATTATGTTTTCAGGAAGACACATTACCATCCTCTCAACCTGGTTCCCCCAAAGTGCTGGGCTTTGAATGGGACCATTTCAAGGTAACTTTATTAATATATCATTTTCACCATGTTTTTTAGGATGGTTTATAAGGGTTTTCACTGATAAACTGCTGTTAATGCCGATACTGATTACAGATACATGGGTATCGGCCAATACTGAGTACCAATTTGATATTTAGATTAACAGTGTTAATAAACTAATTAATAAACTGCATGTCTCACTGTTTGGAAGAGACTGGAATCATTCCTTTATGTGGAAGCCATCAGGCTGAACTTAAACATTAAGCTTCCCTTACTTTGCCAATTAACATGTAACAAAACTACATACAGAAATGTATTGACTCATTCATTATTAAAATGTCACATAATCCTTTATCATCAGCAGTTGGTGGCGTAACGGTAGGGTGTTCGCCCCGTGATCAGAAAGTCGCAAGTTCGAATTCCGGAACCCGCAAAGTTATCACTGAGTTACTCATGAGCAAAGTACCGTCCCCAAGCACTGCTGCCCAGGAGCTGCCCTTGTTAGCTGCCCACTGCTCCTTCACTGGTGGATTAAATGCAGAGGTCACATTTCATTGTGCACCATGTGCTGTGCTGTGGTGTGTTCACAGTGACAGATATATCACTCACTTTCACTTTCAGCTTAATTCAGAAAAGCCCAAAATTAAAAGGACCTACAATTCAAAGGTAAACTCGGGGTCAGAAATTCCAAATTCTAGTATTAAACAATACAAATATGTTAATGTAAACAGTTTTTGTAATGTACGTCATTGGATATGAACTTCTTGTAAATGCTGTAGACATTTTAGACATTTCTAGTGTAGTTGCTCTAAAATATTTTTGACTGACTTTTTGTCTGATTTTAAAGAGCAAAGAAGGAGACTTTGTTTAGTAATTGAGTAATCTGTAATACCATCTGTAATTATATTTTGCTGTTGCAAATTATTTTTGAGTACTTCAACTTGGTAAAATGTTCTGTTTCTCAGCAGAAAGACTCTGTCGAGATTCCCACTGTGGCGGAAGAGTCTGTACCCCATGAAGGCAGCTCTGTACACAGCGATGATGTATGTCAGACACACTTTACTACATGAATAGGTGTATTTAAATATTGCACAGCGGTTAAATACAAGGTCTTATGTGCTACTGTATGTCGTTTCCAGGATTACGATGGTTTGTTGGAGTGGTGGGAAACTGTGGAAGGTATGGGTTGAGACGACAGACAAATTTTGGGTTTCTTATGTTCTGTCACAAATGTGTGGCTGATTTTTCTTTTTTACTTTAGGTTGGAATGAATGGAATGAGTCAACAAACTTTGAGGGAGAAGATGCAGAGCAGTAAGAATGTACAATTTTAATAACAGCTTTATATGGCATTTACAAAATGACGAATTAAGCTGACATTTTATACAATAAAGCAGAGACTAGGTTTAAGAAAGATCAACAAGCAGATAAAAATCCTCTAAAACAAACATGAAAGATTTAAACTGATAAAAGATTAATATTTTCAAAGCATTGATTTTTGCATATTTTGAATGAAAGTCCAACAAAGAAAGTTCTTTAAATAGAACTGTCTACAGCTACAACCAGCATTTACAATCCTTGGGCATCATACAGCATAATTCACTCATAACTTCTCCATCTTTTATGCTTCAGAGCGGTAGAGGAAGCGGCCGACCGTGTCTTCATGGCCGCCCGCTTGTTCGTTCGTTTGTTTCACCAGCGGGAAGCGTCTCTACACCAGCGCGTCGCGGAGCTGCTGGCCATTGCCGAGGCGGCTGACCGGTTCCACAAGAAGACGGTGACGGCCAGCGTTGGGGGAGGAGTGGCCAGCGTGGCTGGCAGCATCACCACCATCACCGGCCTGGCGCTCGCCCCCTTCACCTTCGGGACGTCGCTGATCGTGACGGCTGTGGGAATTGGCGTGGCGACCGCCGGGGGTGTGGCCTCAGCCTCTGCCAACATTACCGACACCATGCACTCGAGGACGGACCGGACCAAAGTGGAGCAGATCATACTCAACTACCAGGAGGAGATCAAGGATATTAAAGAATGTCTCCAGTTCCTGCAGGTGGGGGAAACGTAACGCGTAATTGTTCTTAGACCACTGCCCATCCTATATTACCCCTGTCCAAACTTACTGAGGATACCTTCATCCTCCTACACTTAGAACTTAGCACCCACTTGAATGTTTTTCCCAATTTTAAGTCACTTTGGATGTAAGCGTCGGCTGACTGTAATGTAATAATATGAAATTAGTCAGTGGAGAGGTTTTTTTTACTACAGCACTCAGAGCGCTTTAAGTTGAAATCCATTCAACTTTTAGAACAGTGCTAGACTTGTCAATGTCACTTGTCTCTTGCTAGCCAATCAAAATCGAGGAAGGGGCAAGACATAGTCAAGAAATCACTAACAGTAAATATAATCTCTTTTATGTCGGCTAAACTACCGATCTCAAAGGAACGTTACAATGTTTACATGAAGTAGGAACAAATGCACAAGTGCCCATTGACGCTTTTCGTAACTTAGCAACTACAAGCGCTGAGACAAGCGCTCTGGAAGTGAGGTTTTGACCACTCTCTGCACAAAAAATGTGTTTGGTGGACACAGGCCCTTAAAGATGCTTTAAGATGCTGTCCTAAACCAGATATTCAAATTAGTTGATAAAATCATTTTATCGCCCAGCTCTATTTTAATGTATTTTAATTACAAAATGCTACTATTTCAATATCTTTATTTAAATGATGCATGGATATTGTCAGGCCTTTTTGGCTCCAGTCATTTCTCGTTGACGCTACATTTTTGAAAATTGTAGCAACTGCTGAAACAGATTCCAACTCTGTCACTATAAAGACGTTCAGCGTTAAAGTTTCCCAAGACTCCCAAGCTTTGAAAACATGGGAGTGCTTCTGGATGATCTGGATCTGTTGGTCAGTTGGTTTACCGTCATCTTCACAATCCCTCATGCAGTTCTTTATCTTCACTCACAACTTTTCTTCTTAAAACGTTTTTTCCCACCCTCGTCTTCCAGACAGGTATGGAAACTCTGGAGGAGTGGAACTTTGAGCAGTACGTGGACAGCATCTCCAAGCGTGCCATGAACAGGAGCGTCAAGCATGTGATGAAGGAGGGTGGCCGGGCAGGTAAAGCGCTCCTTATCAACACAGAGAGCCTGGTAAACACCGTGCAGGTTCTGGGCGCAGCTGGCGGGGCTGCCAAAGCCGCCCAGGTCGTCACAGTGGCCAGCGGTGTGATGTCCGGCCTCTTCCTCGCTCTGGACGTCTTCTTCCTGGCCAAAGACTCGGTGGAGTTGCGCAAGGGAGCCAAGACGGAGTTCGCCACCAAAATCAGGGAGGTGTGCAAAGAGCTGCAAGATGGACTGCTCGAGCTGAGGGTCATTAAAGAGCAACTTCAGGCCATCATGGAGGAGGAAGAGGAGGAGGAGGAGGAAGAAGAAGAAGAGGAGGAGGAAGAAGAAGAAGAAGGAGAAGAAGAAGAGCAGGAAGAGGAAACTCCAAAAAGTACAGCAGATAGGGCACAGAGAACTGTATGCGAGAAGTAACAAGGAAATGGAAGACCGGATGAATTAACATTAATCGGCCTCTTTCACCAGTATTTTCTTAAAGTCATTACATTGAAATAGTGTAATATACTGAATATACTGAGAGTGCTTTTCAGCGTTTGTAGCGAACTAGTATTGGTGAATGAGGCCCAGTGTCCTTGTTATCAGGAATATTTTTTTTAATGTTTCTAAATTCACAAGCACATTTGCATGCAAAAACAAATATTTTCTAAAGTGCCAAATTCACAAACTACACGTAAAATATCAATTCAATAATTCTAGATTTTATGAATTACTTCCTTAATCCCGGTCGGGCTTAAATTTTCAGCAATGGCACAATTAATTACAGCAATTAATGTGTTTCTACATAAAGCTTGTGAGCAAAACAACAGCCACAGTGTTGAACAGCACATACTTTGCATCAGATCAACTGCACATTGCCTGAATGCAGTCCTATTTATATATTCAAAAGCAGCATTGGATGGAACTGCTTTGTTACATCCATGGAATGTTCTTGAAAAATGTAATTTCATTTTTTGTATAGTTATGAATCTAGTATCCAAGGTGGTAACACTAATAGTGGGAGGCTTAATGTGTTATTTTTAAACATCTTTTCCAAAACATTTTGCATTAGCACATCTACATTGTAGGTTAATTAAAAAATATCACCAAACACAATGTGCAGTCACATCACCAGTTATTTGCACATATGATTTGGTCATATGAACAGATTGACCTTACTATAGAACTGATAGAAAAGTTTCCTTCTGCAAACATTTTACACAAATGTACTGTACATTTAACTGTTTATCAGTGAGAGTTTTTCAGGTTGGGTAATGCATTTGTATAAGCAGATTTAATGAATCCTTCTTGGAGGCTTTATATTTAGACTTGAAGTTCTTGGGGTATTTTTTGTAAACTTCAACTTTACTTAAAGGTCCAAAATGTTTTAATGGTAGTTTTGTTTTGGGTAAGTCTAAAATCTGGGATGAGGGTTTTTTGAGGGAAGCACTATTAAATTGTCATTGTTTATAGAATAAAGACTGTTAAACTTCAATTGGCTTTGATAAAACATCAAAAAGATACTACAATATACACTGAGGTTCGCTTTTTCAGTTTGCACATTTAACAAAAATGCAATATGATTCTGTGGATGTAAACATTCAAGTTTTCCAAGAAACATTTTGCACCAAAGCATGCTGCTATAACTTTAAAAAATTCTTTTTGCATTTCCATTCAAAACTGGACTGCTTATAGTTTGAATTTAGTAGTTGTAATTAGCTAATTTTGCTGGAAACTTGGACTATGTTCCAGACTTTGCACATGTATTTGACATTTCAGACATCAAGTTTAAACTAGAGACATTCTGATGTGGGGAGATTAGGAAAAGGTTTAGCAGATATTAACTGCAGATATGAATTAAAATATTGGTAGATTGCGTACGTTTCAGTAGATAATTATTTAAGAAGCTTCTCCTAAACAACATCCGAAATGCTGATGTTAAAACTTTAGTTTTAGTAGTGGCTTTGCAGTGTTTTATTGACTTTCTTGCCTTTTAACGCCATTAAGTTTCAAATGCACAATTTTGCACTTGCTGTTCCCCCAAAAATCTGTAAACTTAGATTCATTAAGTAATGTAAGAAACTGCTGCTGTACAAAATATATAGCAATTGAGCATTCAAAATTATGTCTGTTGAAAAAAAAAACATTATTGTATTGTTTGATGTTCTAAAAGTGGAGTAAATTCATTTGCTTCCTATTAATAGCTGTCTGCTTTTTTCCTGACCGTAATTATTAAGTGTCATGGCCCCCGGCCTTCGGGCTGACCGGCCACTAGATGCCGCCATTGTTTTGTCTGGTTTAGTTCTGTCTTGTGCCTGTCTGTCTGGTCCTTGTCCCGCCTCTGCATTGTGTCTGACAGGTTAATCGGTGTTCTGCAGTTCATATACCTGTATCATTTAATGTTCAGTTCAACCCCTTCTTCTGATTGTTTAATTCTGCTTATTTAGTGTCTGCATATGCATTGGTTCTCCCTGTCTAATTAATCCGGTTCCTCGTTTCTGTTTCCCTATATAGGGTTGCCTTTCCCCCCATGTGTTCCTTGTCCATCCGCCATCACCCGACTCCTCGTGTTGTCATGCGTCGTGTTTGCGGTTCTAAAAGGAGAATTTCTGTTTGTGGCCGTCGCGCCTCTCTTTCCTTCAAGTTTTCAATAAATGGCTTGCAAAGGTACAGTACCATTCCTCGTGTCATGCCAACCGGATTCGTGACATTAAGCTATGTTTAGAGAGTGATGCTTTTATTGTTGGGTTAACAATGGTATTTGAATAATTCGCATTACTAAATAATCTCAATGTAAGGCATGATATATTGTTTAATGACAAATGGAGATAGATTAAAAAATTAACCACAAGATGCAACATATCGCCAAAAGTATTAGGACATCCGGCTTGACACACACATGAACTTATCATACCCATTCTTAATCCATAGGTTTTAATGTGGAGTTGCCCCACCTTTTGCAGCTATAACAGTTTCAGCTCTTCAGGGAAGGCTGTCCACAAGGTTTAGGAGTGGGGTTCTGGATAATTTTTTTTGACCATTCTTCCAGAAGAGCAGCGGTTCTCAAAGCGTAGGGCGCGCCCTACTAGTGGGGAATAGAGGCATGATATGTGGGGCGTGACAAACCGAAAGAAGTTTGCCTTTCATGCCTGTCTTTATCACTGATGGAAATAACATTACTTTTTCAACCCTGATATCTTAATTAAGCTTATTAAGGCTGTTTTCATCCGACCAGGCTCGCTCAGTCACGGGAGGTGCAAAGTTTATTTTCTTATCTTTGGTTGGTTGAGGAGAGGAGAGCGGCGGGACTAGCGAATAAGTGATGATTGGCTAAGGAAGAGAACAATTTTATGGTTTGCCACACGTTAACGAGCGAGAGCCGCGCAGGGAGAGCAAGTTCAGAGAATTCAAAGGTAGCGGGGTTTTTTTTTATTAGAGGTACAGACATTAATTTTCCCCGAGATAAAAGCAAAAAATTAATGTGTGAAATGTAGATCGTGTCCAGGACGAAAGTTTTTCTCCAGGTCGGTTATAAACTATTGTAATCTCATGTAGCACCTCTCATCGTCAGACGCTTCCATTAAAGTGGGTTCCAAAATTCTTTAACAATATTAGCTATAACGCAATAGAGTTACAATAAAGTTGTACTCAGTTACATTTTGAAAGTAACTAGTATTTAATTACTTTTTTAAACTAACGTGCCCAAACACTGATCTTTGTTAATGGCTTTCTGTATTGACAATAAAGATCACACACTAAAAACACTCAGTCACAAAGGAATCAAGAATAACCCACAAACATCTTAATAGAACATTGGATAGAAGACGGAGAGAAAAATGTCTTTATATAGTGCGCAGTGATGTTGGAACAGGAAGAGGCCATCCATCTCCGAACTCTTCCCACAAAGTCGGGAGCATGAAATTGTCCAAAATCTCTAGGTGTGCTGAGGCATTAAGAGTTCTTTTAACTGGAACTAAAGTGCCCAACGCCTGAAAAACAACCCCCATTGGAATACCTGAACTCAATTACTTGGAGGGGTGTCCCAATATTATTAGGCTAATGTCTGTTTTTCCAAGCTGTAATTACGTTTTTCAACAGCAGGTGGCATTGTTTAGACAGCAGCCGTCTAATGTAGAATGACAAGCGCATACTGTGGTCAGATAGAACTTGAGGGTTCTATAGGTGGCCCATGGTCTTAATGATTAAAATTTTGTATTAATGACAATAAAATTAGTGATTGATGGAGATTCTCCCTGTACATAGAGGTTGCTCTGGATAAGATAAATATTTAGACAAAAAAGACAACTGGTGAAACATAAACTGTAAGCAGATTTTGCAAGACAATAATTGTTTTATTATAAAGTGTTTGGTAAAATGCAACATCAATATTTATCTTGGTAACCAGTGGGATTGTATTTATTATATTCACTTATTCGTCTGAATAACTGAAGTTGGCTTGTCATACATGTTTGTGTCTTGTAGATGTTTTATAAGATTCAGTTTTGTTCCTTCTCACCTGTTTCAGTTTCATATAAGGAGGGTGTGTTACTGTTACTGTTACATGACACTTCTAAGACTTTATCAAACCACATCAAAATCAAAACATAAATACACATCAAAAACCCAACAAAAGAAGGGGTCACGCTAACATGTGAACAGGTTTTAAACTATTATTCCTTACTTTTCTGAAAACAACCAAAAATTGAAATCAAAAGTCTTTAATAAAATAAGTGCAGGAGGCTTGTTTCACTTTCACTTCTTGATGCTGGAAATAGGGATGTTTTGAGTACAATGGTGATTGCATTATCTGCTTTAAAACAAAATTCAGCCAGCATTTCCAGCAGAGTGGAGTGTCTAAAATAAACTTAACTATTTTAGTTCAGTTTTACTCTCAGTTGAGTTATACTTTATGTTTTTCTCTTGAAATCAAACAATTAGACTGGACTCACCATCTTTGAGAATTAGGATTCAGTTTGTATCGCAAGATTTAAGTCTTCTTGATGATAAGATGAGCTGATGAAAAGTGATTAACCTACTTGTGATACTACTATTTTATTTGCGCCTGTCACGTGATGAACTGCAGCACAATTTTAATGTCCCACAAGTAAAAGGAAATGAAAACTGCGATCATAGCAATGACGTCAATTTTTACTCTTACGCCTGTGTTGAATAACTTGCGGAACTGGCAGATCCAGCTTGCTTGTGTAACTCATTGCATGGCGGGTTGGTTGTCTTGTTAAAACTGAAAATAAAATGTAAAAAAATAAATTGAGCAATTCACCACAAAATTACAATCACCACAAAATAATCACAATCACCACAAAATAATGACATCAATTAGAAGAAAACTAAGTAGCTTTTTTCAGGAAGGAAGAAAATATTTATAATACAGCTCAGCACAACACATTTTTCTGTTCTTTGACTTGTGGTTGTGTGTGTAAAATGTACAGGTTGCTATTCATTTATGAGCTATTACAGTTGCAGGTCTGTGAAAGCAATCCATATTTTAATATAGAACTGCAATTCTGTTTTTATAGCTGCTCTTCCATGTGTTATATTCCGACACCTATACACCTGATTCATATTTGCTGATTTGAGGAAACACACTTCAGCAAATGAGGATACCGTGGACTTGTGGACCATATTCTTCTAATGACATAGTTGCTTTAAATAATATAGTAGTATTGCAACTTCCAGGTTAGATTAAGATCATTTACTCCACAAGATAAAAGATGAGATAAATTTCTCCAAAAATTTTTGGAATTTTGAAACAAGCAGGGTAAAGTTATAAAAGAATATTGACTTGTATGTTTACACAGCAATATATCCACAACTTGTAAAACATATAAAAATTAAGTGATGTGATGTCTCTTTTTCCCCCAGAGCTGTATATGTTTATTTATTTAAAAAAAAAAATCCCTGTCTAGTCTAAAATGTATATTGTATATTGTCTGGTCTATTGTTTAATGTGTATTTTACTTATTTATTGTTTATTCCATGTGCCTAGTCGTGCCACTGCCTATTTATTCTCTGTTCTACTGTTCTTTGTTTGTTTGCACTGGAAATAACCTGGAGCCACGTCGTCTCGTCTCTCTATGTATCTGTACAGTATATAGCAGAGATGACAATAAAGTTGACTTTGACTTGATTTTATGTTTATATTAACTAATATGTTTTCAACAACAGTTGTAAAGTATCTAATTATTTTGTCTTTTTTTTAGTATCTTGGGTGGAGTACCATCTAAGCAGGAGTGTGAACAGGTTTTCCCTCACCAACTTTAGTTTGGTGACTTTTGAGTGCGGTGACCTGCGGTTTGTACAACATGGCCGGACATTTGTCTCACTTTATCATGCAGTAAGCCAGGTATAAAAACTCTTACCGCAAATGACACAAATTTTATTCTCATAGTCACTTCTTCAAGTCTGCAGGTCCATCCCATAGAATATATCTGGTAATTCTACTAAACATACTTTTTGATGGTTCATGCTTTTTTTTTTGGCTCAAATAAACCTTGTATTTCTCCTGTCTTTTAATAATTGTTTGATAATAAGAGTGTTTTTATAAAATTTAATAACATGGATATTATACTTGAAAACAGTAGAAAATAAATGATGAATATTTTTGGTTATATGTGAATATAATGTTTCGTTCATATATGAAACTGAAACAGGTCTGTTGGGTTGCAAATGAAACAAAAATAATCATGTTAAACAGCTACATGAAACTTCATATTCTTCTACTTCTTCTTCCTCTTTCGGCTTTTCCCTTCAGGGGTCGCCATGAATCCATCTGTCTCCATTTAGTCCCTATCCTCTGCATCCTCTACCCTCCCACACCCTTCTTCATGTCCTCTTCCACCACATCCTAGAAATCTCCTTGCTTTTTTGGCCTTCCTCTCAGCTCCTGCCTGGTGGCTCCAACCTCAACATCCTTCTACCTATGTACTCATTGTCTCCTCCTCTGGACATGTCTAAACCATCTCAGTCTGTAGCCTCTCGGCTTTATCTCCAAAAACATCTAACAGAGTTGTCCACTCTGATAGACTCATTCCTGATCCTATCCATCCTCGTCTATCCCAAAGAGAACCTCCAACATCTTGAGCTCTGCAACTTCAGTTCTGCCTCCTGTCTTTTCCTCACTGGCTTTTTGTCTCCCAAACCATACAACATGGCTGGTCACCACTACTGTCTTGTACCTTTTCTTTCATTCTTGCTGAAACCTTTTATCACATCACTGACACTTGCACCTCCACCATTCCAACCTGCTTGCTGCAGCTTCTTCACCTCTTTTCCACTCTCGTTGCTTTGGACCCGTGAGCCCTAGGTGCCCAGAGTCCTCTACCTTCTTTTGCTTCTACTCCTGTAACTTCACTGTTTCCTTGTGCCCTCTCATTTACACATGTACTCTGTCTTGCTGCAACTAATCTTCATTCCTCTCTTCTTCTCAGCATATCTCCACCTCTCTAGCCTTTCCTCTACCGCCCTGCTCTCACTGCGAATCACAATGTCATCTGCAAACATCATAATCCATGGAATTCCTGTCTAACACATCATCTGTCAGCCTATTCCATCACCATAAACAGAAGGGGCCCAGAGCCGATCCTTGATGCAGTCCCACCTCACCTTGAACTCCTCTATCACTCCCTACAGCATCTCACTGCTGTCTCACAGCTCTCATACATGTCCTGCACCCACTCTGACTGCACTTCTCTGCCCTCCAGACTATCTCATGCAATACCGGCTACCTCTCTTGGCACCCTGTCATATGCTTTCTCTAAATCTACAAAGACACAATGCAGCTCCCTCCTGACCTTTCTCTGTACTTCTCCATCAGCATCCTTAAAGCAAAAATAGCATCTGTAGTACTCTTTCTTGGCATGAAACCATACTGCTGCTCACAGATGCTCACTTCTGGCTAAGCTTTGTTTCCACCCTCTCCCAAAGCTTCATTGTATGACTCATTAGCTATATTCCTCTGTAGTTGCCACAATCCTGCACGTCTCCCTTGTTCTTAAAAATTGGCACCAGAACATACCTCCCATTCCTCCAGAGCACCTTCTCTTTCGTCAAGATCATTGAATTTCTTCTAGTCAAAAACTCTGCCACCTCTCCTAGACACTTCCATACCTCCTGGGCCTTGTCATCAGAACCCTTTGCTTCCCTCTTCATCCTCTTCAGCTTTCTTCACTTCATTCTTACTAATCTCAACTTCTTTGTGATCACGGCAATCTTTCTTCCTACTCCTCCTCTCTCTCATTTTCCTCATTCATCAGCTCTTAAAAGTACTCTTTCCATCTTCCCATCACACAATTGGCACCTGTCAGTACATTTTCCATCCTATCCTTAATCACCTAACCTGTACATCCTTTCCATCTCTATCTCTCTGCCTCGCCAACCTGCTTTAAATCATTCTCCTTCTTACTGTCAACCCTTTGTCTGGTCATCATACACCCTTTGTTTGACCTGGTCCTCTGCTCCACCTCTGTTCTCTTCATCTTCCTCACCATCAGTTTCATCCTACAGACCACCATCCTATGCTGTTTAGCTACACTCTCACCTACCGCTACCTTGCAGTCACTAATCTCCTTCAAATTGCGTCTACATAAGATGTAGTCCCACCTGTGTGCTCCTCCCTCCCACTCTTATAAGTCCCCTATGTTTCCTCTTTTCTTCTGGAAAAGTATTACAATAGCATTTCCATCCTTTTAAAAGTCTACACACCATCTGTCCTCTTAGATTTCCTATCCTGAATACCAAACCTGCATCACTTCCTCATCACCTCTGTTCCTTCACCAACATGTCCATTAGAATTCTGTACCAGTACCACTCTCTCAACTCTGGGATCGCTGCATCAAATCGTCTAGCTCACTCCAGAAATGCTTTGCTTCTCTTCTGGCTCATCCTACCTGTGGGGTACTCAACCACTAACAACATTGATCATTGTTGTAACTTCCAAGCTTCAGACTCGTCAGCCTATCTGACACTCGGTTCACTTCCAGAACGTTCCTAATAAACTCCTCCTTCAGGATAACTCCTACTCCATTTCTCTTTCCATCTCCACCATGGTAGAACAACTTAAACCCTTCTCCTAAGCCTCTAGCCTTGCTACCTTTCCACCTGGTCTCCTGAACACAGTATATCCACCTTCCTTCTCTGCATCATGTCCACCAGCTCTCTCTAGCTTTACCTGTCTTGATGCCAACATTCAGAATCCCTACTTTCCAGTTTCACACTTTCTTGCCTTTCCTCTTCTCTCTCTGCCCCTCACGCTTCCGCCTTCCTCTCTCCTCCGCCGACCAACAGTAGCCCAATTACACGGCACCTGTAGGTCAACAGCACAGTGGCGATGGTTATTAACCCGAACCTCGACCCGATCGGTATGAAATCCTATTTGTGATCCATGTTTGATTTGGCTTAGGTTTACGTGAAGCCTTCCTGACACAACCCTCTTACTTTATCCGGACTTGGGACGGCACAAGGAATCACCTGGCTTGTGACCTCTTATGGTTGCATCAAACATCTACATGAAACAAAAGTACAAATTATGCTTGCATACACACCTACAAACACATGCACAGAAACAAGACTGTCACGTCAGCTCTAGTCCTAGAATCAATTGCTGCTAAATCAAACCGTCATGTTTTGTAATTGTTTATTTTACATTTTAATTTATCTTCTTTTAGGACACCACCGGATATCATACTTTTGACCCATTATCCAGCTCCAAAGCAAAAGCAAAATCTTAACAGAAATGTACAATAAGAAAAAGAAAAAAGCAGCAATTTGTAATAATAATAATAATAATGACAGCGTAATAATAATAAATAATAATAATCAGTAAAACATATAACATTAATAAATAATATTTTCTACATTATCACAATCCTGATTCTGAGGCCATTCAAAATTTAATGAATAACATGAGAAAACATCAATCATTGTCAATCATATATCAGATAATGAATGAATGAAAACTCACAAATATGAACACAAATATTGAAAACAAACATCTTCTTATCAATATATTTAAATAAGGGCCTTTGGCATGATACTTATCTACAGTGAAGTAGAATTTTCAACAGATTAACTGCATGCCTCAGAGCAGATCTATCTTTGCCTCTTTTGCGTTTTCTAGTCAAATTCAGTCAAACTGTACATTTGCTATTCAAACATCACAGCATTGTTTGTGTAAGTCTTAATAAATCAAATTAAAATATGATGTATTGAAACCCGTCATCACGCTGCCTTACATCATGCATTACCATGCTGATGACCAAGCAAAATGAAAGACATTGGCTCATATAGCACATTTCATACACAGAGGTAATTCAAAGTGCTTTACATAAAAGGAAGTAGAATAATCATAAAAACAATAATAAAAACAATAATCACAAAAAAGAAGTAGAACAATCATAAAAACAATGATCACAACAATAAAACAAAATGATTTAAAAATTATTTAAAAATTGATTTAAAATAAGTTCAAGACAGTTAAAAACAGAA
The DNA here is from genome assembly GCA_032718565.1 of Distichodus sexfasciatus. Lineage (NCBI taxonomy): Eukaryota > Metazoa > Chordata > Actinopteri > Characiformes > Distichodontidae > Distichodus > Distichodus sexfasciatus. The sequence continues at coordinate 1,882,969 of JAVGVS010000052.1, read as the reverse complement.
TGCAATCAGTTCGGACGAAGCACAGTGCTCATTCAGTAAATGCACAGCTAAATAGATGAGTTTTAAGTCTAGATTTAAATGTAGCTAATGTTTTAGAACATTTGATCTCTTCTGGAAGCTGATTCCAACTATGGGCAGCATAATAGCTAAAAGCGGATTCCCCTTGTTTTGTGTGAACCCTTGGTATTTCTAACTGACTCGATCCTAATGATCTGAGCAGTCTGTTAGGTTTATATTCAGTGAGCATATCTGCAATGTATTTAGGTCCTAGGCCATTGAGTGATTTATATGTCAGTAAAAGTACTTTAAAATCAATTCTAAATATAACTGGAAGCCAGTGTAGGGACCTGAGGACTGGTGTGATATGCTCAGATTTTCTGGTTCTAGTCAGAATCCTGGCAGCAGCGTTCTGGACGAGCTGCAGCTGTCTAATGGTTTTCTTGGGAAGGCCAGTGAGGAGACCATTACAATAATCCACCCTGCTTGTGATAAAGGCATGAACAAGTTTCTCCAAGTCTTGGCTGGAAACAAAACATCTAATTCTTGCAATGTTTTTAAGATGATAGTATGCTGATTTAGTTACTGCTTTGACATGACTACTGAAACTAAGGTCTGACTCCATAATCACGCCAAGATTCCTGACTTGGTTTTTAGTTGTTTGACCCCTAGCATCAAGATATGCATTCACCTTAAGAACTTCCTCTTTGCTTCCGAATGCAATGACTTCAGTTTTCTCCTTGTTTAACTGAAGGAAGTTCTGGCACATCCAACTGTTAATTTCATCAGTGCATTGGCAGAGGGAGTCAATGGGGCTGTAGTCATTTGGCGATAAGGCTAGGTAAATCTGGGTATCATCAGCATAGCTGTGATAGGCAATTTGGTTCTTTCTCATTATTTGACTTAGTGGGAGCATATACAGGCTAAACAAGAGCGGCGCAAGAATTGAGCCTTGAGGGACTCCGCATGTCATGGACGTCCACTTTGACTTATGTTCTTCTATACTCACATAATAACCTCTCCCTTCTAAGTATGACCTGAACCAATTGAGAGCCATCCCAGAAAGCCCGACCCAGTTTTCCAGTCTCTCTAAAAGAATGTTATGATCGACAGTGTCAAACGCAGCACTAAGATCTAGTAGTACCAGCACTGATATTTTGCAAGAATCAGAATTTAGGCGAATATCATTTATTATCTTAACAAGCGCTGTCTCTGTGCTGTGATGCGGTTGGAAACCAGATTGAAAATTGTCCAGGTATCCATTTGAGTTTAAGTACCTTAAGTACCTTTTCAATAATCTTGCCTATAAAAGGAAGATTAGATATTGGTCTATAGTTGCTCAATATGGTGTTATCAAGATTGCTCTTTTTCAGAAGGGGCTTAACAACTGCAGTTTTCAGTGAGTTTAGAAAAGTCCCAGAAAGAAGAGAGGTGTTCACCACTTCTAGGAGATCTGCTTCTAAACAGTTAAACGAAGGAGGTAGAATTATGCCCTCTGTTGTTTAGATATTAAAATTATTAATGTTATTTTTTATAGCGGTACATCCTGCTTTTATAACCGTGATTTTACCCTTATTTCTGTTTACTCACCATATGCTCAAACTGTGACCCCTACCACTAATAATATTCAAAATTCAGGATTCAAGGGGTTAACCAATCAGAATCAGGGGCTGAACCAAACACTAAACAATGATTGAATTCAGGAGTTTCAAAAAGATCTCAGCAAGTTAGATACTGCAGTTTTTGTACTGGATTTTGAGTATGTGTTAACATTTTAAACCAGGTGATTTCTTTTGTGCTGTTGGCCAGAAACAGACTGAATATGAATCAGTACTTTATATGTCTATTCAGTATAACAAACTTGTTCTTAGTGTGTGACCTGTACTTACAGCTTCCCATCAATCTTGTTAATTTAAGTTCATTTGATTAACGCAAATTCATGCAAAAAATGTTATTTTACCTCTTCTTTGAGGTCGGGTTGGAGTTGGAGTCAGATTTTACAGTAAAAAATAAGTATTCCTCCAATCGTACTGTATCACATATACATATAAATATAAACTGAGGTGTCTTGAGGTGTAGTTGCCCAGGGGCCCCAAACTGTGTTAATCTGACCATGTTTCAGGTTAAGGGTCTTGTTCAGGAACCCAGTAATGGAAACATGTATGTGACAAAAAAATTATCTTGAATCTCAACCAAAAAATGCACCACAGATGATTCATGATCCAAAATGATTCATGAAAGATTAATTAAAAAAAAAAAATCATGTCTAACAAACTGATTAATTATATACTCAGTATAGTTGAAGTAAAAGTTTAAAATAATGGTAATTGATTTGATTTGAAGTTATTTCTCGCAGCCCTGGTATAGAATTTCGCTTTAAACAGTCACAAAAAACAGGGGTTTTTGTTGTTGTTTTGTGCTGATGGACAACAAACCCAAAGCCTGTTCCTAGTAAATCATCACAATATCAATCCCTGTCATTTTTCCAGGACTTCCATTTTTGACCTAAAAGACAAAAGGCTTTACGGGTCCATTAACTGTATAACTGTTATATACTAAAAATAATCTTTAGACACATGAGATCTGTTTTATGCTGTCGGAGATCTTATTTCCTGTATTTGTTTTAAACTCAAAATAAGATATTAACATCACTAATTTGAATACAGACTATAGCTAAAGCACATTTGGCTTTCAAATTGGTTGGCCCACTGTTTATATTTTAGATGAGATTTCAGAGGGCTTGTGTTCAGTTCAATGTTACTGTACCAGAAGAAGACATTCACTACATCCTTGCTGGTCTGTGCTGCAAAAGGTGAGAAATGTCTCCAAAATATTGCTCTAGCTTCACCTACATTCATTAATTTTAAGTTGCTAACTAGTATGACCTATAGAATCACTTCATATTTGGAATAGAACATTGTTGATTATTTAATTTGCTGTTTGTCTCATTTCTGTATGATTTTATTGTAATGTTGTTGTGTTTGCTTTTTTTTTTAGAAAATGAAGATGTTTTACATGTTCCTGTATTTGTTACTAGGTATGTTACGTAATAATGTGGTGTCTGAAGATCATCTTTAAGTCATCCTTAAGTTCACAATGTTTTCCACTTTAGCATATCTCTAGCCTAAATAAACCATAATCTACAATGTTGAATGAAAACCATATTTATCTATATATGATTTGAGTTATGAAGATTTAGTATGTGTTATCTAAATTAATAAAAGAATAAAATATACAAGATGTAAAATAATTGATACATTTTAGGATCATTTAAATATCACCTACACAACCCTGGAAACACATTTCATATGAATGTGTGATTTTTTCGTCTCATTTATCTGCGATAATTCGTCATTGCCTCTGTGTATGTTCAAAGGCCATCATGCTAAAACAAATGCACAAAATAGCTCTTTTGCATCTGCACTTGAGTGTAACGTTGAAGGGTCAGAAACAAGTGAAGGGGACCATTTATTTTGCTCGTGTAAGATGTCACAATAGAAACAAAAAGGCAAGTATAATCCATGTTATATGAAAAATGAATAGCTCTAGAATATAAGTACAACCCCAATTCCAATGAAGTTGGGACATTGTTTAAAACGTAAATAAAAACAGAATACAATGATTTGCAAATCCTTTTCAACCTATATTCAGTTGAATACACTGCAAAGACAAGATATTTAATGTTCAAACTGATAAACTTTATTGTTGTTTTTGCAAATCTTCACTCATTTTGAATTTGATTTGATTTCAAGGTACTTCTGTTAGATTCATTAAAACAAAAACTGAAATCAAACTAACCCTATCTCAACACCTTACTTCCATTTATGTGGCGTTATAAGGAGCATCTTCCCATGTAGCTGCTGTGACGACTGAAGGTAAGAATCCAGAAGACTTCTGTTGGATTCATGAAAACAGAAACTGAAATCAAACTAATCCAATCTCAACACCTCACTTTCAGTTAACCTGGCGTTAAAAGGAGTAGCTGCCCATGCAACATCGTCGTACATCAATTACCCTGCATCTCTTGCTATCGATGGGAATAGAAACGCCTACATGTTCTCCATGTCCTGCTCCACCACAGATACTATTACTGACCCGTGGTGGAGGGTGGATCTGTTGGCTGTTTATCGTATCAGCAGCGTTTCCGTCACGAACAGGGCAGATTGCTGCTCAGAAAGGATAAACGGAGCAGAAATCCACATCGGAAACTCGTTAGCCAATAACGGTAACGATAACCCCAGGTAAAGGTTAAAATACTCTCAATATGCTTCCTTGAATAAAGAAATTCATACTTTATTACCTTGGGGATAAGGGACAGTTTTGCTATATATAGTTGGTTAACATTTCAACCTCCAAAAATACACAGAATAGTACTTCAATCCATAAATTTATCATCAAAACATTAGACAACTCTCTCTTTCTCTAGATGTACTGTCATCCTGAGCATTCCTGCCGGTTTAACCTCCAGCTTCTCTTGCAATATGGAAGGTCGTTATGTGAATGTGTTCATTCCTGGTGATGGCAAAACGGTCACTCTGTGTGAGGTGGAGGTCTATGGAACTCCAGGTCACTTTTTTGTACTCTGCTATTTTTTATCCCTATATAATTTTCAGATAAAGATAAGGAAGGAAGATAAAGAGGCTTTGATATATGACTGGCAAAAATAATAATACATTATAGTCCTAAAATAGTTGTTAATTGTAATACTATATAGATAGATAGATAGATAGATAGATAGATAGATAGATAGATAGATAGGCAGATATGAATATTTGTCATCTCATTTGAGTCATATGATTCAAATGATATGTTTCTGTGTTATACAGGATTGTATAATGTAATCCTAGAGTTTTAAATTCATACTGAGTTATTCTTTTTAACGCAAATGACATTCACCATAATTGTATCTCTTGTCTTTAAAAGTGCCAATTATTAAAAAGGAAAATGTGAGGCTGCAGTTTCATAGCAGTGCAGATCTGACTGATTCCACAATAAGGGACAATGTTCTTCAGCAGGTTTGTTTAAGTTTACAGTTTGTTTAACTGTATACAGTGACAGAATATTGTACTTGTGTGAATAACAACACAAGTGAAATATTCTTCTCCACAGCTGTCAGCTGTTGTGGCTAATGTTTCAGTATGGAAAGTTAAACTACAGTGGACCCAAACACCAGAGAAAGATAAAGGTGAGTTTACTAAACTACTGCGGCCACTATTATCACGTCACTAAAATTTCACACTTTCAAAATAAAAAATCACAAAACCAAAAAATCTGGAGCCCAAAACCATAATCTAAACCCAAATCCAAAATGCCCTTATGGTAGTTACAATTTATTTGGTTGTTTTTCCCTTTTTAGGCATAACAGGTTTTGTTTTGTTTGCTCATTACAGTCATTTATTTTTACCTTTTTATAATCGTATGGATACATCAAGTTACCATTTATATAGTTTAGTGGATGGCCAGTAATGGCCTGCTCTATTGTTTTCACTATGTTTTCAAATAATTGTATTTAAACCTTAGATCTAGCATTTATTGTGACCACTCAAATTCAGATATAAATTGTTTTTTGTTTGCTCAGTACAGTGCAACTGTTTTCTTTCTTGCATTGTAGGCCTCAGATATGCATAATCCTGCATCTAGTTGAAGACTTGAAAGAATAACGGCAAGAAAAGTTCCTGGTGAAATGGGCATATTTGGTTTGGTCTTTTTGGAATTGGAATTTTTGCAATATAATTTGATTACATTCAGCTACCATTTTATTTAGCAAGAGATGGTAACCATATCAGTTTTTACCAGTTAGTACTAATATATTACAATTTTCTTTTAATTATTAAAGATCAGAAACAATGCTTTCAGATGTAATGTAACATGGCTAAGAGCAACATGATTGTAAAAAATCATTGCCTGTGCATGTGTGAAAATGGCAATGTTAGTATAAATGTGATGGGATTTAAATGTAATTATTTGCAACTAGTACATGTTCTTCATAGCTTATTGTGCTACGAGAAATGGCAAGGTCTTTAAAACATATACCAATTACTATTTATTGTTACTATTTAGTATGTATGTATATGTATAATAAAAAAAGTATATAATTACCGAAACATGCTTCCTGACTGAGAGACAATGGAGTTATGAAAGTAAAACTGGAGGTGATAGAAACACCACTTACACTGATTACTTCAAAACTGCCCATGTTACCTGCCCACCATCATGGATGCGTCAAATGCAGAGGTCACATTTTGTTGTGGTGCAATGTGTGCTGTGCTGTGTTCACAATGACAAATATCACTCACTTTCACATGTGGTGGGATGGTGTCTTAGATTAATCAGTAGCAAGCAAGCAATCTCTTTCAAGCAGATTAAGGCAACAGAGAATAAGGAGACATTTTTTCTCAGCTACATGAGAGCTCTTTTCTGTCAGAGTTTACAGAAACTGGAGAGATGAGTTCTCTCTCTTTCTTATATACCTTATTGCTTTTAAATGATTTTTAAATTACTTTTAAATGATCCCTTCTTGCTTTTGAGCATGCATGAGATTTGTTTGGAAAGAGGTGGTTTGTATTTGCTTTTGTGGTGATGTTTTGTAGAAATGATTAACCAGAAGTCCAAAGTAACCTCTTAATGGTTGGACGTACTTGGCTATAAATATGACTTACAGAAAAGATCAAACTGAGATTTTCGCAAATAGTGCTGGGGACAAAAATGCACAAGTGTTTCGTTCTAATTTTCTTAGTGTGCATCTCACCAACTAAGGCAAATGACAAAGACTTGCGCAAAGACCTTGTAGCAAACATTAATTCTCAGAAACATGATGCCGAACTGGTTTGTCCATTGGACCTGTGTACTTCATTACTGCAGGAAAAGGAAGCATTGGATGCAAAACTGGATTCAGTGGAAACAAAGCTTCTATTGATTATGTCCAGACTTAAGGCCATGGAGGATCAGATAGAACTTCAAAGCAAGGAAAAAAAAGGCAATTGTTCACATTGTTCAAACGCACTGTATTCACTTAAAAATCCACAATTATAACCATAATTTTATGCCTCATAATGGTTATTTCTCCTTGTGATGAGGGCTTGTCCATTTCGATGAAGTAATGAATAAACCTTGTTCACAATGCGGTAAGTGATTAATTCTATTTCTGTACAGTGGCATTCTCTGCAGTACTGGAAGCGGATGGAGCAATTGGACCATTTCCTGGGAGCAGAAATCTCACTTTTAGAAAGGTCCTGACTAATGTGGGTGATGGCTACAATCCAAACACAGGTATTAAAAAAAACACCTAACAGGTAGAGAAAAGAATTTACTGTTTTGTATTACTGATACATTTACATCAAGTTAAAAGACATTTTGACAGTGGTCACATACTAACACAGACATTAATAAAAGTGAATATGATGACTATAATCTTTCAAGGTTCCATATTAACTCAGCATTAACCACTTAAATGAAACACAGTACAAGCATCATAGTTAATTTATGTGTTGTGTCTTCTTTGTTGCAGGCGTTTTTACAGCACCGGTGCGAGGAGTCTATTCTTTTAGTGTTTTCAGCCACAGTGGAACTAAACATGGTTCAAAGTTATCTCTGTACAGAAATGAACAACGTCTTGCAACTTGTGCTCATTTTCTAATCATTGATAATGATTATTCAGCAAATGGGGCCAATGGCGTTATCATCATGGCTGAGTCAGGAGACGAAATTTACATTAGTCTTTGGTCTAACAGTTGGGTTTGGGCTGGATACAATTCTCACACTACATTTAGTGGGTTTTTGCTCAGTACAATGTGAAAGCCCAGATTTTTTGTTTATTCTGTATAATTGTTAACATTTGTTGACAGTAGCTATGATTTCACTTAACAAAATGTGATATTGATCAGAAAGTCACAAAATAGTGTTTTGGCATCAGGGGCTATTGATTTCAGTAAATCTTAAATGAATGCCCAAGTAAAGCACTACAAAGACTGAAATTGTGACACACAAGACTGTACAATATGAAGGTTTGAACACAAATAGCAACAATTAAGAATGATCGACAATATACTGTATGTTCAGAGCATTTATTTCATTGATGTGATGCCAGCTATGAACCATAACTTGTGTTACCGATATTGTTCCAAGTCTCTCTCCAGAATTAACTGGTATGATTAAATGAAAGTGCCTGGAATAAACAGCATGATTTGAGTCATTTTAAACATGGCAAATACCACTGTGATCTTTGATTTGTTTCTGCTACATGAATATTCTGCTTTCTGCTCTCATTTGACATCCAGTGGAATGGCAATGGAAACTAATGCACTTTAAATGTAGTTGTTAGACGACATGACATATGTGCTTGACTATGAAAATAGCAACAAATACCTACAATATAAAGATAATAGTGAAAGTGAGTGATTATTTGCCATTGTGAACACACCACAGCACAGCACAGCACACAGTGCACCAAAACGAAATGTGACCTCTGCATTTGACCCATCGGTGAAGGAGCAGTGGACAGCTAACATGGGCAGTAAATGGGGACGTTACCTTGCTTATGAGTACCTCAGTGGTACCTTTACCAGTCCTGGGATTTGAACCGCTTCTGATTGGGTAAACCACTGGTCTGCAGTGCAGGCCCTTATGGAATTGCTTATCAGTTATTCATATTAACATGTTTATTTAATACATCTCTCAAGAAAAAGACTAAATAACAGTTTCCATTTTGTCACAAGGTGTCATGACCCCCCTGGACTTTGGCAGATGCCGCCATTGTTTGGTTTTTTGATGTGTTGAGTTGTGTCATGTGTGCTCCCTGTCTGTCAAGTCCTTGTCCCACCTTCCCTTTGTGTCTGATAGGTAGATCATTGTGTATTAGTTATCCCACCTGTGTTCCAGTCTCACCCTTAGTTTTCATTGGTTATTGGTTTATTGGGTAATCCTGCTTATTTCTGATTGCTTTCTCATTGGTTCCCCGTTGGGTAATTGATCCAGCCCTTCTTTTCAGTTTCCTGATTTAAGTCTAGTTTATCCCAGCGTCTCCTGTCGGTCCACCCTCACACTACCCTCTCCCTGTTGGCGTGCGTTATGTGTTTTTGAAAGCCCAAAGAAGAGGTCTGTTTTGTTTGTGGCCCTCGTGTCAGTTTTGTTTGGATTGTTTAATAAAATGGCTTGCAACTCTACCTAGCCTCTAATCCTAACCTGAATTACCACTTTCCATTTTTGTCACTGAATGAAAAACTAACTGAATGGAAAGCTATCTGGTGGAACGTCTGCTTACAGTTAAGTCAAGCAGTAATACACAGTAGAATTTTTTTCTGAAATTATGAGTTGCATTAAGATAATAGTTAATAAAGTTGCTATTGTTCTGTTATTTACTGCCATTTGCGTCAGAAAATCAGCTTACTTTAATGATTTCTTGCCAAAGGTATTGAGGAATAGTGAATTGCTGAAAACCTTGCTTAACACAGTGCATACAAGTGGTCAAAATATTCACCGTATTTGTTACCGGTGCTCCTGAAAGCCATCCTCCATCCATTTGTTCAAACACATGATGTGCCTGGCTTTTCTATACATCATATGATATTCATTCGAGAAGTTATTCGTCTAAGTAAAGTGATTGGGACAGAAGGGGAGAGAAAAAGAAAAACTCTAGCAATGAGACACAGCTAATGAGTGCTGACGTGTCAAGGGGGAGGACACTGAACGAATCTTTGTCACCTTCATTGTTTTGAAAAGCAGTGCTTCCTGTTTTTGCTTTGTGACTTTAGATTTGCCATTAGACCACTCGTTTTCGTTTTCTTCAGGTACTTTTATCTAGTCAACATCCATTTGAGAATTTTATCTTTTATCCGAGTCATCATATCTGAAAGGAAACACTTGCTCCATTGTAATTACTGGTAAGAAAGTTCCGAATTGATTTCTATGTAGATTCTTTGCTATGTTTTCGGGTGTATGGAAGGCAGCGATTCCTTATCCTTTCGAGGCAAAAACCTACAACCTAGCTAGTAACCTATGGTATTACATTGATATTTTTTTTTATAAATCAAATATGTTATATTGAATGGTGTGGTGGGCTAGTAGTTAGGATTCTGGACCAGGAGGTTGTAGGTTTGAATCCTACCTCTGGCACTACCACCATCGGGGCCCTGAGCAAGTTGCTCTGGATAAGATCTTCTATTAAATTCCGTAAAGGTAAAACGTACCCATAGCATTATCTTTTATATACTGTACAAGCCTGTATTTGCAGACAATTTTGCATTACACTTTTTAGAAGTTTGGTGATACTTTTCATCAATTAAATATTATGAAAATTCTGTTTTCATATTTAGTGGGCTAAGATCTCGTCAAGCCTGTTTTTTTTCCTAGGGTGTTGGTTAAGGTGGGGCTGTTGAGCCAGTACTTTTATATACTGTACATGTGTATGTTGAACTCAGTTTCTGTTTTGTACAGGTGTTGTAGAACTTTTTTTTAAAAGAAAGATGAGGTAAGTTTCAATTTACTAATAGAATTAATAATTGATATTAAAAATGAACTGGGAAAATCTAAAGGTTTTTAATACAGCTGCTGTAAATATTTGCCCCTCTCTGTGTCTTTCTCTCTCCATGTTTCCAGTTTTGTGGACACTTTAAAGAAATCACTGCTTCAGCATGAATGTCATTTCACTTGGAGCCTTAGAGAAGAAGACTTTCATGTCCATGACTTAGTGAACCGTTTAGAAGAGCAGATTCAGTTGGAATCTGGAAAAGCAAGAGTGACCCGAGCATACAACTCTTTGGCATTTGTTTGTTATCTATATGATGATTTCCATTCAGCACTCAGCAATCTTCACAAATCTGAAGAACTTGTAAAAGCACACTATGGTAGTGACAGTGACAAATTTCTGATTGTTACTTATGGAAACCTTGCATGGCTTTACTATGAGATGGAAAATTTTGACTTATGTGAAGATTATTTAAGACAACTGGAGAAGATCAGAGAAAAATTCTCTGAAGATTTTATTAATGAAGTACATTGTGAGGTTCTCAAGGAAAAAGGCTGGGCTTTCCTTAAGTTTTCCAGAAAATATTACAATGGAGCAAGAGAATGTTTCAGAAGAGCCCTTGAAATGAATCCAAAAGACAGTGACTTAAATACTGGTTATGCAATTGCCTGGTATCGTACATCGTTGGACCCTCCAGGAACAAGGAACTCGCAGACTGTTGAACAACTCAGACGTGCCATTGATTTAAATCCAGATGATGCTGTACTACTAATGTTTTTGGCACTAAGATTGCTGAATAATAGTGAAATTTCTGCCAGCCCTAAAACTGCTAAAAATGATCCCTTCCAGCTATGCGACTGTAGTGAAGCAGTCAGCTTGGTGATTAGGGCACTCGAGATGTCACCCGAAAACCCACATGTAATGCGTTATGTGGCCAAGTTCAGCCGCATGCTGGGATCTGTTGACTTTGCCATTAGTCAGATGGAGAAAATGCTGAGTTCCAGCCCAAACTCGGCATTCGTGCATCACCAGTTAGCATTATGCTACAAATCTAAAAAAATCTTTTTCGAAAAGAAATATGGACCATGTGACAAAGTGGAAACTGCTGAAACTCAGCACTGTCTCCAGAAATGTGTCTACCATCTAAAAGAGGCAGTTTCACTGAAGCCTTCTTTCATTGTTGCTCTGGCAGAACTGGCACTGCATTATGGACAAATGAAAAACATTGCAGAGGCTGAGGAGCTTTTTCAACAAGCATTTGAAATGGCTCATAAGAAAAGAGAGAATCAGGAGATAGTTCATGCTTTGTACGGTCAATTTCAGCTGTACAGCAAAAGATCTGAAAAACTGGCAGTTCTTCACTACATGCAGGGCTTGATGTTGCAGGAAGATAAACAAGACAGCAAATGTGAAGCAGAACTGAAAAAAATTTGTAGCCGCCGAATTTCCCGAAATCCAGATGACAGTAAAGCATTGGCAATAAAAGGATTTGTGCATGAAATCAGAGGTGAAAAACTCGAGGCAACAGAGTACTATCAGAAAGCACTGACTAACCAGAAGTTCGGTAAGTGTGATTGTGATCTTTGTACATTATATCTGCAAAACTGTCGAGGAGAGTTGTTCTGCTCTCTTCTTCTTTAACTTGCACACAGAGTGTGTGGTTTACAGTTCCAATTTGGCATCCACATCAATACTTAATGAATATATGGTAGTGGAGTCTGGAAATCCAATATATTCATTGATTATGAAGCTCCTGAATGTTCTTGTGAGCTGCTTGAGCTTCATTATTTATTGCACGCAGTTCCTTGGTTTTTTATCAGCAAGCTTGATTAAATTGGCAAAACAAACATGTTATAGAACATACATCCCCAAGCCACTTTTTTTCTCCTGACAGTGCAGCATATCAGTGTCATTGCAAAATTAATATGCATGCCCTTGAAGCTTAAGTGTAATTTTTTGGCCTTCTGGTGTTGATGCAATCAAACCAATAATTACTGTATAAAACCTCTACAGCAATCTAGGGACACTGTAGGCCCGAACACTTAAAAATCACTTCCAGCATCTTTCAGTGTCACGTTAAATGAAATATCCATTTATGTGAATAAACAGTAAGCTCTGAAGCAAACATTAAGATCACATTTTCTGTATGTCATCCTTAAGAAAGAGAAAAAGAAGAAGACCTTCTGCTGCCACCATTAAGGATCTGGCTTTTAGGATTCCAAGAAGCAGAAAACTTTGCCAGAGATCTGATCTTAGGTGGTCCCACACCTGATGTTCAAGACATGGGTCATGGAAGACCAAAGATTATAAATGGAACAATGTTTAAAAAAACTGTGAACATGGTTGAGGCAGATCTATGCAATGCCAAGAAAACTCTGCTGAGGGAAAAATCTGTTCTCACTCCTGGACCACATGCAATTGTCCTTGCCTTTTTTCAACGTCATGGACAGTTCACTTTGGACACCAAAAAGATGCTGGAGAATTTGGAAATCTTTGGAGAGAGTGTTTGGAAGCATGTCATTGTGCTTTTTACAGAAGACGACACACCCATAAGTAACTATATAGGAGCTCAGGGCAGTGTATTGCAGTGGCTCCTAGAAAAATGTCAAAACCGGCATTACATCACTGGCATTGGCAGTCGGATTGCTCAGTCCATAGAGTTCTCAGAGAGAATTATGAAAATGATATCAAAAAACAACACCATGCACCTGGTGATTCCAGATATTTCAAGCAAGCTGTCATCTTTTAAGATGATAAAAGTATGTATTCCATTTATTCCTAATTTTAGATTAGAATAAATACTACAACATTTATGGCTATAAAGTTGAAAATGAAAGGGCAAATTTATAAGATTTTGATATTCACAGGAATCAAGAATAGAAAAAAGTGAATTGTTCATTCCAAAGATAATCACTGAACAGGGACAATCAGTGTACAGGTAATGTGCATATCTGTATTTTAAAAAATCTAAAAGCAATGTATTTTTAAAGGAACAGGCATGTAATCAGCCAAAATATAGTTGTGTTGGCTCAGTCTATAGCATATAGTTATATAGTTTTCTGAGCCAGCTTACCATCTTAACTATCCATTAATTATTCATTCTTTTTTAAAATTAAAACCATAAGGCAAACCTCAAAACATGCATTTTATCTTTTCAGTATTTGTATTTTGGGAGTGACAGTTATATGTTATTGATTATAAACATATATAGGCCTACCACTCTTTTTACAGCTTATAAGAATGAGTATGATTTTCTCGCTTTCAGTCTTCTGCATGTAATGGTCACTTCCAACTCATGGCACTTGCCAAATGAAATATGACGGCACATTTTCCATTCTTGTTGTGACAATGGATTTTGGGGAAAATGGGAAATCAGAAAAGTTAATTAATATTTTTTAATTTTGGTTTTGGAAACGGCTATTGAAAAATAAATGTTGGTGTTTGGTTTTTAACGTGAAAAAGCATGAACAAATGATTTATGGATTTTTAACCATTGTGTAAACTGTTGGCTTCTCTTTAAAAGACATCTTTACCCTGCGTACACAGGCAGGTACTGGTAGAGAGATTTAGAAGAAATGTAACTTTGCAACATGTATATTTATGGAATTTACAGAATTTGCGGAGCCTGTAGCAATGTACATCAGTGCTTAGCAGTCCATCCAGCAAATCAGATTTTCATACTTTAACCTTGAAGGCTGTTATTCATGTATGTTAATGTCAGTTTAATTACTTACCTTTTCAAACTCTCAGAGAATGAAAATCTGCCCAGTCATTAATACAGACATAGTTAGCCCCCTGGGTGTTCCTTGACCTAGGTTGAACTAGCGGGAGGTCATGGGGAGCCAGTTAAGGTTCTGTAGTTTTATATTATACTAGTCTGAATCAACTGAATTGAATTTGACTTTTTTCTTCCGATTTAACTTTTCAACATTTTGAAAACATTTTTTTTAATCAACAGATTTAAATGCAGCCGTGCTGGTTGGTTCCAGTGTAAATTCACCCAACTTGGATTCAGAATGATAGGAGAAGGAGAGCTGCTCTATACAACTGTAGAGCAGGACAGCAGTTGTCCTGTCTCCACCAATCATTATGCAGCAGGACCTCTGTATGACATCAAATGTGTACAGGGGGAGCTATCTGAACTCCAATTCCCACACTGTGAGGAATCCCCAGGTGAGATGCCAACTCATCATGTAAAATTATAATTAAAACAACTCCAATTTGCTAGTATTTATCTGCATTTAGTATTACATTTTAAGACTAATATACTTAGTTTTCAGAAATAATATGTTTGCAGACATAATTGTATTAACATTTTTGTTAACATTTTGTGTGTATTTTTAAAACCTAGAGAAATGTAACTTCATGACTGTCGTACATTATACTGGTGACAATGTGGAGGTTTTAGAACCTCAGAGTGTCTCACATACACATGTGAAAGTGAATGTCACTGGGACATCATGCTTTTGCCTTCAAAATGTACTGAATTGGTTTACAAGCAAAATCACTGGACATGTTGCACTTATTTACTACCCACGTCCCAAACATTGGCTGCATGTATTCTTACAACCATCCAATGCAGACCCAGAAAAGGTAATGCCTTTACTGAGTATTTTAATTAATATCGTGTTTGTGAGTGATTTTATTTTTGGTTTAGTACTGCATAAACATGTTGCCTAAACAGAATATTGCAGAATATGTTATTCATTTGGTAGATACCTTCTATATAAAACACATTTTCAATTATTTCTATTAGCAGTTATTTCTAATATCAGTTATTTAATTATTAAGGTTCATTTACTTTTCTTTTATAGGTAAAGAAATCTGACAAAGATTGTGAATTAATTCTGTGTCCTAGCAACTTCCCTCTTGAGTATGATACCAAATACAACATTTTGTGTAATCAACACGTATACAGTGAACAGGCAGTTGTTCCACCAATAATACAACCTGAAGTAAGCAATCATACCAAATAAAAAAATCTGAAACATACACACAAAAACAATTATAAGACATGTTTAAAATGTATTGTACTTTGTCTAATCAATGTTATGTGTTATTTTCTTCTGTTAAGTTTGCACATTTCAAAAACAAGGAAGGCAAATATTACACTCCGGACTTTGAAATCAGGTTTCCATGTGAAATGATGAATGTACAATTAGAACTACAACAGCACTGCACAGGTGAAACAGTCTGGGACTATAAACTGCCATGTCTTAAAGGTGAGACTTTAAGTAAATAATAACTTAATGCCATTTGATGGTCAACACCATTTGGTAAAGCACTGCTTTGGTAATGTTACTCCTGAAAAAAGCAAATGTTAAAGTTTTATCAGAATGACAAAGGATCATGTGTCAGAGGTAACATGAAGAGATTTGTCCTAGGTACGGGTGCATAGAATTTCGGCAACTTCCCTGAACCTGAAATGTTCCTGACATACAAACTTTAAATGTACAGCTGCTTGCCAGATTCTTCGCTGTCAGACTACAGTATATTGTATCATATTCTCAGATTAAAATGAAGTCAGTGAAGCAGTCATTTAAAGAAATTATTTGTACAAAATAGATAAAAGATAAAATTGGATTAAAATGGCATGATTTTAAATGAAAATAGACAATACATGTGTATGTTTTAAATAGAAAGTGTTGAACTTTTCCTTTTTCTTTTATCAAGTTTATCAAAAGAAGACAGGAACAATGGACAGAGGAACATGTAAGTGGAATTTTAAAACAATTTAACAGTGTTGCCGGGAATCTCTGTTTTCTTCTCTGAAGGCATTGACATGGTCAAACAAACAAAAAAAATAATTCAAGAAAATTGCTATATTCTTGAAAAAAGTACATGTTGTTGGTCCACAACATGGCTGGTCAGAGCTGTTTTGGTGCCACAGTAATTATGTTAGCTATGACCACAGGACAAAGCTGGAGAATTGACTACCTCTTCTTTTCTTTGGTGGATCACCATCTTATGTTAGTTTGCAGTTTTATACTGTATTTAAATAATTAAATACAATTGCTGACTGAATAAGTTATCACGTTGGTGGTCTTTTTCTATAGAATACACTTTTAAATAAAGAACAATCCTCTTTACAGGTAGGACTTTCCTAAGTGAGAAGCGTGAAGAGATCATCCAAAATGTGATAAATGTGGACCCCATTCTAGATCATCTTGATGGCTATATTCACTCAGAAATTATAGAGAATATTAAAGTTGAGAAAACTCATAAGAAACAAATGAGGGAACTCATTAAGGTGGTGGAAAAAGCAGGTCTGCAGTTAATGTTTATCCAGGCCATTGAAAAAGTTCAGCCAAATCTTCTGGACTGATATTTCAGTAGAATTACTAGAATTACTATATATATTTGAATATATGTCTAGTAATAACAGAAAAGATGGCAGGAGCCTGGTGCTTAGCTGTGCATTAAAATAGACACAACTCAGAACAGCATTTTAAATGTATTTTAATATAAATTCAATTGGATAGAATCTGTTTATCATACTCTATTGAATTAACATAGAGTGTGAATTAAACTTGTTATATGTATATTTCATGATACTTGTGAAAATAAGTTTATGTAAATTATTTAGTCTAATACATTTAGGTGTGTTGATAATGTTCATGTCTTTGTAAATACTTCTACGATAGTGTATAGTGTGTATTTCACAGTTATTTGTAATAGGTAAATAAATATGATGGTGAAATCAATTGCAGTTGCTGCAATATATACAACTCTCCACTCATTTTCCTAATTTCTTTGTTTTTATTCATATGCATATTTACCATTTCCAGAAAGACTTATTTTGAATTGTAAATGTTTATATCATTGAGTTCAATCTCAGACTTATGGACTGCTGTGAGTTGGTAAATATTTTAATATGAATAATTAAGCAATAGACTAAACTGTGACTAATGTATTGAATTTAGACATAGATTTTTAAATATATTTTTAGATGAATATTTACTTTCGAATTTCCAACAGAACACTATCTAGTGGGGCCATGCCTCATTAGCAGTTTATGCAGTAATGAACTTAATATATACTGTATATATTGCTTAAAAATGCCTAAAGGTGGTTGTCTTGGATTGTATGACTGTTTATGACTGAATTTATATGTTAGCCTGCAAAACCCATTGATGTGTGCAAGTGTGCTTGGTTTGATTTAGTTTTCTTCTATTAGGTCGTTATTAATATTATTATATTATTACACAAATGTATGACTTTATAATGTCAGAGTTTTTTAATCTCAGAAATATTCTTTGTGTTTAGTCTGACCATGATCTTTATTTAAGAATGTCTATGTAGAAGGTCAATTTGGAATCATGTTAATACTGAGTTTGTTTAATATTAGTATGTTTGTCCTGAATTTATAATGCTTTTTTAAATGTATCCGTACTTATTCAAAAATTTAATTTCTGCTACATTTACTGTGTATTTATATGATGCTCTAGAATGTATTTGTCACTGAAGTGTTGTACATTAAATAAAGTATTTCTAGGACACTAGAAAAATTCTGTGCTTTTTATTGACGTTAATATTTACAGATATGACAAGCTGATGACATTATATTAAAACTGTGTATTTGTTAATATGTAACACAAAATCCACCTGTTTCAACTTCACGACGCAAGTTCAGTTGCTGGCTTGAAGTTTCAAGTAAAATCAAACTGTACATACTAATTGGTTTAACTCATGTTAAATCTAGTATTATCTTTGTATTGCTCTCTGTAAGAACTCCCTGTTTGGTGTTTTCCTCAGAACTTAACATTTTATGCATGTATAGCTGATTTATCTGTAAGATGTATAGTGCTGGAAGAAAGTAAATGAAAGTCATCACTTATTAATTAAATCATTTTACAGTGTACATGGTGGACTTTGCAGTAATTGAATGCCAGTGGCCATTTGATGACGAGCACCTGCCGTTTAGCAGACTCTTGCATAATAGTGATAGATGAGGCAGCAAGTTGAACGTTTGAAGGTTTTAAGTTGAACTAGATGAACTTTCACAATGTGTGTGGGATCAGTACTTAACCATGGAAGGACCGAAAGGTGGATGAACCCCTTGTAAAAGAAAGTGATATTACTCATGCATACATGGTGTTGCTGTTTCCCTGGAGCCAAAACTCAAGACAAACTATCCAAAACACGACTTGGAAAGAGCTTGACTGTAGTTTTGTGTGATAAAGCCTGTGTTGGAGGTTGTTGGTTCAACTCCTGATACCATTTAACAAGGCCTGTACTTATACTTATTTAGCTATGGCGTCAAAGTTCGAGATGTAAAAGAGGTGGAGCCTCCCTGAAAAGGCCAAGGATCCAGTGCAGGATACGCCTCAAGGTAAGTATAACCCATGAGTCACTTTTAAGTTGTCTTTGAAACTATAAACCAGACAGACAGATTTGCCTCGGCTGAGTGACATGACAGCAAGGTGATGAATTGCGTGGCGATAAATGCAAAACAGATTTACATGCAGTATATCTTAGACTCTAATCCAGAACTAATTTTAGCCAGCTACTCCCCAACATTGCTTCAAGAAATGCCCAAAGGAAAAATGTTTGGAAACATTTCGGTACTTTAATACTAGAATTTGCACCCACAGGCTGATATACAACATCATTACCCAAGAATTTAGACATTTAAAAATAGCAGTCCCTAAAAAGGACCAGGGTGGAAAAAAAACAGGCACACAAATTCACAATCGACCTACGTTTGGTGCATTGCATAAAACATACAGAAGATGTTTAGAGGGGGAAAGGAGTGTTGAGAGCAAAGGCGTGAAAAAAAACAAATTCAGAATTTTTGTCATTTAGTAGAAAATATAAAATATGGGGCTGCACAAGTGAGTGCATTTCCAAGTGCTGACCCCAAGTCTAGGTTACGTTAGGAAGGACATCTGTTGTAAAACTTGCACAAGATCAATATGTGAACGATGATGATCCATTGTTGCGAGTCATAACAGGAGTCAAGACAAGAATTCAAAAATGAAAATAGGAAAAAGTAGTACAAAATATTGGCAAATATTCAAAAGCTCTCTATAACACAAAATAATGCTTAAAAAGAATATAAAAGAAATATAAAATAAGGTTGGTTGCTGAGGAAAAACAAAAACATCGATATTCATTATTTTTATTAATATATATATGTAATTATGCACACTGCTGAGAAATTTGTGCATGACAGATTTGCATGAGAACACTGACATGTCTTGTGCATATTGTGCAAATACAAAAAGTCTGACATGAACCATATACACAAGAGAATACAAAAGAAACGCAGATTATTGCTGTGTACTGTGGAACGTGTGAAGGAGTTGAGTGTGGCCTCTGGAGCTTGGCCCTCAAAACGAGGTGGGGTTTCAGGATTGTAGTTGGTTTGGGGGCCCCATTAATGTCCGTACTTGGCCGACCAGTCGGTGCGACCGTGAACAGGCTGAACCGGGTTACATGGCCTCAGGCCCAGCGCGCTTTTGGTGGGAGAGGCCAGGTTGGGCGACGTGTCAATCTGACTGCTCGACCTGCTTGATTTCCACATTGCATAATCTGGGAAACAGGAGCAGTACGTTAGATTATGTGCTAAACAAACTGCATTGAGGAAAAAAAAAAGATGAGCATTTGATTTAACTGGTATCCAAATAAAATGTATTGGATAAACAATAACAGTAACAGTAAATGTTAAGTAAAAAGTATAATAAATAACAGTGTATTACTGCCATGACTGTAAATTAAGCTGAATGGAAATAATACAAACATTAATGTAATTCATCACCCAATTTATTAATTACTTCCTAGTATACCTCTGTAGCCACAACTGCAAATAAAAGTGAAAATGCTCATAATTAATTAGTTTGTTCTCAGTGGAGTTTTGTAACTGCAAATTTAACTGTAAAAATACAATGAATAACAATGTAGATATGCAAATTCTAGTAGTGCATTTATATAAATATGACTACAAATAGAATTTAATTGGAAAACACAAATAAAAATGTTACAGGAAAAATCCTAAAGTGATACTTAAACTCAGGTTTGTAGCCACAACTGCAAATTCTATTTAATGTAAATTATGTTATAGAAATGCAAATAATCAATCCAAGCCCACTGTCTACACATGCATGCAAGTTAAGAACCACATAAAGCAACTCACTGGATAAAGTTGAATCAATTGGTGCTAGATGTACTCTTTGGCCAGCTGAACTGCTCTCTTTTGTGTAGAATGATGGCACATATCCTCCCTGCCTTGTGCCTTAAAACATACAATCATGAATAAAACTCTATAACACAAAACAGTCGTTTCCTAAACAATAAATCTCTACAACAGAAAAGTACCAACCCTGCTAAAATGCAATTATTTGCAGTGTAAGTAAGTAAGAACCTTAAAAAATGAAAAGCACATGGATGAGCTGAGATTTTTTTACCCAAATTTTCAAACTATGCACAATGTCCTGACGGCTAAGCTCTTCACAAAAACAAATCTGTAACATGCATACATTTGAGGTCAGATCTCTCAAGTAACATGTTATAGACAAGGTCAGGTTCTTGTGTGATAATTAATCTTAAGTGATATGGTTTTCATACGCTAATCAGGATTGTTCTTATTGATATGATAGGATATCAAAAACAAGCCAATCTTCATTTTTAATATAAAATATAACAAAAAGATAACAAATATGATTATATAAAATAAGAAAAATATTAACAATAGATCTTTTATATATTATTAAATAAGTCTTTTAAAAATATGTATTTTTATATTAGAATAGTTTATGAATAACAATTTATGAAATATTTCCTGCTGCTTGTACTGCATTCAGAAAAATAAATGAGAGATGAGAAATAGTGAAACTTTACGACACCACGTCTGAATTAGATCCTATATAAATAAAACTTAACATCAATATTATTTTTGTCCTGTTGGTTATACAAATAACAGTTATTTATTGAACAGTTAAACTGTTTCTTAAACATTTTATAAGACAAAACAATAATGATTAATATTATTGTTAATAAGTGTTGTTAAGTATAGTATATTCCAAGTATATTCTAACTTTTGTAGATAACAGTGAAAGTTAAATAGTTTATATAACATCTATAAATTGCTGGTGTTAGGCTTTATTTATGGTTTTATTTACATTCAGAGTTATTAAAAATTATTAAATCATTATTCAACTAATGATGATTTTCAGCCTAGAGATCCCAGGTTAGGTGTCTTACCGTGGCTGCCTCTAGTAGGAAGGGTCCCTCCCACTGGAACGCTGCCGCCCCCCCACACACTGTTCCCACTCAGGTCCTTTGACGCATTTGCTGCTACATTCTTCTTAGCGCTTAATCCTTACACACGGGAACATACGCCGGTTACTTTGGAGACGGACGAGGCAATTACAGCTTACGTCAAATTCAGTCTGCAAAACTAAAAATACTGCTACTGCCAATTCCTGCACGGTCTCTGATGTTGTTAGCGCCTGACATTTCTCCTAAGGTTTCTGAAATATTTATTTTTTATAAAACTAGTTGGATAAAAGAGGAACATTCCAAAAACTAATGAAACACTGATGGTTTTTGTAATCTTTATTTTGTGTGTTGCAGGTTAGTGATGAAAAATTGTGACTTTTTAATATAAACTAAAAAAATCTAGAATACAAACCTACTATTTAAAAACAACAAGTAACTTTTCATATGTTGAACATATGACTGTAAAACATTCCAAGTTTAAACATTTGACTACAACTTAACATGTTTAACTTTTACAACTGTAATAATTCCAAATCTGAGTCCCATCTGACTAGACTTGTGAGTCTTAATTAACAATTAGCTGAAAAATTACATAATTATGGAAGAACTGCTGTATTCCTGTTTCTTCTTTTTCATCAAAACAGTAAATGGAAATAGCAGTTACACACTTCAGATCTTATTTATAGTATTTTGCGAGTATGACAAGGTTTAA
Source organism: Distichodus sexfasciatus (assembly GCA_032718565.1). Classification (NCBI taxonomy): domain Eukaryota; kingdom Metazoa; phylum Chordata; class Actinopteri; order Characiformes; family Distichodontidae; genus Distichodus; species Distichodus sexfasciatus. The sequence goes on along the minus strand of JAVGVS010000052.1, from coordinate 1,860,578 downwards.
ATTACAAATGTAATGTGTCTTCAGAACATATTTTCTATGTTTTTACATTACCTTAATTTTAGACTTCCAAACTGATCTTTAATTTACTTAATGTACTTGATTGCAGTTTCACAGGGCGCATTTAACTACATATTGCACTTGTATAACGGTGAATGTGACAAAACTAAACCAATTGATTTTTTCCAGTACATTTTGCAGTTCATTGAGACGGCGGTGTTCTGTGAGCTGAGCAGCAGTCACCCTCTTTCTGGAAAGATGAGTGGAATTGCAACATGTTTGAGTAACTAGACTGTGACTAACTTTGTAGTATTTACTCTCTTTTTGCTTTAAAATAAACAGTCCCCCATGTTAGATCATCATAAATAACTAGACACCTTGCCGATCCATAGCATCCTGACCAGCATCGATAGTTCCCCAAATAAGAAAACACATTTAGCATTTTTGGAGACGTTTTTTTACTGCAGTCCTCAAAGCACTTCGAGTTGAAATCCGTTCAACTTTAAGAACAGCGCTGGGCTCGTCAATGTCACTTCACTCTTGCTAAAAATCGAAAAAGAGGCAGGACTTTTTGTAAGCGGTTGATGCCCAGTTGTACCTTCACTCCAAGGGAAGGCACCGCCTTGACTAACCATTTTTCTGCGAGCAACGCTGTAAAGGCTTAAATATATAATGCATATAAGATCCGATCCGACAAGTTTTTTTAAGACTGTTACCTATTTTGATATTTCTAATTTAGAAAAGATTAAAAATAAAACAATGATAAATTGGCTGATATTTTTTTGCCTACGTACTATTATTATATTTTTAAAGAATAGGTCTGAGAAGGTTTTATGTCTCTTTTTTATGTCTCCTTTTAATCCTTTAAAATGAAAAACTGATAAAAATGGCAATATTTCTTGACTGGCACAATATGCATGAAACTTGTCTCAAAACAACCAAATAAGTGCATCGCTCTCCTATTATTTACAAAGTCACAGTGCAACATGCCGTTCTAAATAACTGCTACAATGTCAAAGTGTTACCTGGTAGGTATCTAGATTGCTTCAAGTAATGCTGCTTAGCTGAGGCTGTCCTGGACGGCTCTGCAAAGGCCAGCGCGTTGTTCATATTGGTTATGCCTTCGCTCCGAACACTGGAGGGGCTGAAATCCAGAAGATTTGCCAACCTGTAGATTTTTTTGAAAACGCTGAAGTACACAATATATTTTGAACAGTGCAAACAGTGCCTTTACGACAAAAAACAGAACAAGATAGAAAAAGAGTCGACAGACCTGTTCTCCCCTTGCATGCGCTTCTCACTGTGAGATGGTTTGGCAACGGCCGAGACTGAAGCCCCTGAGTCCTCGTAGTCGTCCCAGTCCTCCCCCTTATAAGCTCCTCCTGCCTGACCCCAGCGCCTGCACCGGCCACCTTTGGGCTTAGGGGCGTAGCTGGAGAAATTTGCGTTCTTGCTTTCTGGAGTTACCTGGTATTAATCACATACACACACAAACAAACACAGCTCTGTTGGTCAGTAATCAAGATGGATTTAATTAACACCAAAAATGCTTGGAATTGTGTGTAATCATTTATACAAAGGCATGGTGTTTTTAGAGCTCCTTTTCCCATGGTCACCCGTCAACTATGTGTTCATGATTTTCTTTATATAACCCCAGACAAAAATGATAAAATCAAAAGAAATTCCCATGTTAGACGACAGGGAGCAGTGCTTGGGGACAGTATCATGCTTACGAGTACCTCAGTGGTAACCAGCGACCCTCTGATCACGGGGGCCAATACCCTAACTGTTACACTACCAATTGCCTCTATAATATTGTAGCAATTCAATGGTCAACAATTCGTTTTCGGCCAATATCTGCTGCGATCCAATTTCAATTAGGTTTAACTGAGGAGCTGGCAATCAATAAGAAGCAACATCATATTCTGATTTAACACATCCATTCATATCAAATCACAAAAAGCAAATAGAAACAGAAATCATCTCTTTTAATGAATTAAAAACTGTTCAACATAAACTGAGGTTACAATATGTATGATATTTTTGATGACTGTTTTCATTTTGAATTGATCCTATCACTGCTTATCATTGAATCAATGTATCGATGTAGATCAATGTATCATTACACTAGCCGATGCCGATATACAATATTTTCCTGCTTACATCTGCCGATACCGATGCTGATAAATGTGGAAGGCAGAGTAGAGCACGAGCGCAGGCAGAGTTGCATACGTATTTTGCCCACTTAAGTTCCACTGCGTGCTCAGAATTTTGGCACAAAAATAACGCCATAGTTCTGACATTTCTACCACAGCACCAAGTCAAGCGAGCATGAAAAGCAGAGTTGAGCGAGGGTGGAGCATTTTGAGCGTAGTCCACACCATTTTAAGACAAATTCACCCACCCTATGTGGTGTACCAAGTCAAATAGGGAGTGTGTGACTCTCCATGTGCACTACATAGTGCGTAGAGAGCCGTTAAGCCAGCACCCCATCTATTTCCTGAGATGCATACTACCACATAGAAAAGTATGATACAAGCACCTTACCTATCATGCTATTAAGTGCGGTAATACACAGCTCGGGACACAGCCCATGTGCGAGCTCACATTCGCTAAGTGAAGAAAACACACAATTTAGTGATTTTATTTTGCACATGCAGGCAGAAGTGAGCGCCGAAAAGACAAGAGTTTTTGCTTGTGAATGTTCCACAGTGTGCTCATGATCTCTGTCACATAATAACGCAATATATTTTAATACAGAAGGCATGGGCCATACAAAATCCCACCTCTGACTTTGGACATCAACGTACAATAAATGAGTCATAAAATATTGGCTGAAAATATTGGGCAAATCTAAGCATGGTTCCAATGTCCATGACTTAAAAAAAGCAATTATCTGCTGGTTCCGATAGGATTCCGATATTATCCCTCATTCCTCATCTAGGTTAAAGGCGCTAGGCTCTGCGTTAAAGGCACATGACTCACCTGGCTCTGTAAGCCTTTGTCGTTTATGAGGGGGAAGCGGCTCTGAGGGACTCTGTCGGTCTCGCCCTCCACCCTGCCGGGCCGATTGGGCAGCTCACCATGGGGCTGAGGTTGGGGTGCGTAGGCCAGGCTGGCGGGGGGCTGGATCTGCTGGAGCGGCCGCGGAGGTGGAGGGTGTGGCTGGAGCTGTTGGGGAGGGTGGGGGTGAGGGTGGACTTGGGGGTGGGCGAGGTGACGAGCATGAGGACGGGGAATGGGCATGGGGGTCTGGCTCTGTTCACGGAGCTGCTGCGGTGTGCCCAGAACCTGGCCCACGTGGAAGTAGGGGTAGCGCAGAGCCTGCAAAAGAACTGCTCTAGGTAAGAAGATACCTGGTCTAACTAAACTCAGTTATGATCATCGACTGATACTACCTTCTAATCTGCTAAAACAGACTTTAGAGCAGCACAGAACAGTAAATGCCTCGAGAAATTGTTGCAACTTAGATGGAATATGTCACCCTCCACGGCAAAACCTGTCGCCTGTCGCAACGGAGGTTTCCGAGAAAAAGGATCGTTTATGTTGCGTGGGGTAAAATTTTGGATTTTTTGTTTTTAGTGTTTTGAAACAGTGGAAGGTCTATACTGTACTGTTGTGAATAAATTTTGCTGGAAAACTTACCATTTCCATCCTAAAAATGTGACTTTCCTGAGGTGAGGAATTCAATTCCAGCAGAATGTTAAAAGTTTCTGTTTTGACCGCTCTACTCCAATATTTACGGTAAATCCACTCGTTGACTAGCGTGAAGATATTTCTCCGGAATTCATCGTCGTCTCCCGAGTTCAGTTAACCTAACGCAGGTAGGCTATCCGTGTCGCTGTGAATGCAGCGTAGGCTATCGTAAATACAAACGTAGCCGCGACCGCACCAAGCGTCTGTGAGTGCTACGTCGATAGTCAACTTCAAAGGCAGATTTCTCCGTTTCTCACTTGGCGTGACGGGAGAAACCCGACTCCTCTGAATGTTGATATCTCAGTTATATGTCGATTAATTTGATATAGGTATCGTTTTTAAGGTTTATGCACTTTCATGAAAACATCATAACTCAATTTTGAAAATTTGGGACAAGCGACTGGTTTTGCCGTGGAGGGTCACATATATAAATATTGTGTGTTGTCACCTGGCTGGCTGAGGGTCTTTTCTTGGGGTCCCACTGCAGCAGGTCTCTCATCAGCTGGATGCCCTCAGCACTAGCGTTGGGGATGAGAGTCATCAGGCTGGTGGGAACGCACTGTGGCCAGCGGAAATTCATATTGCCCGCAAGCCGGTAGCCTTCTGGCCAGTCGTTCTGTAAAAGCAAGAGTCATCTTTTTAAACATTCTAAAGTATAGCATGTATTTTTCATGCAGGACAGAAGCGAGAGGTATGAACTGAAGCCCAGCCGATAAATCGGTGTGCCGGTATTATCATCCGATGAGCTCATTTCAAATAAATCACAATATCTCATTCTGATCTTTCATTAGAACTGTAGAACACAGCCAGAACATAGATCCTTCAACTGTGCATCTTAAATGAGTGCTGTTGTTGCTTAGTTTGTCCACCAGAGGGGAACACTGTAACCGCACTGATTGCAACAGTTTCATTCATACATCTATTTTAAAGGGGAAAACATATTTTTAATCAGATTTATGACTGAAATAACTGACATACAAATTTTTATTTCAGCCAACAAAAAGATTATTAACTGCCTGATCATGTGTCATATCTGATCACACACTCACTCACCCAAAGTGTAAAGATAACAAACCACTGTTACAGTTCCTCTGTGAATAATGTCTTTTCATTACCCTATTATTACCATTTTTGGAGTTCCCAGGACCTGGCAAATTTTGAAGATGGTGTCCACCTCACTGGACCCAGGGAACAGAGGCCTGAGGGTGTAGAGCTCGGCCATAATGCAGCCAACAGCCCACTGGTCAATGGGGGAGTTGTAGCTGGTGGACCTGAGAAGAACCTCGGGAGCTCTGTACCTGAGACACAAAAGATTTTTTTAAATCAGAAAGATGAAGAATAAATAAGCATGGCTGCAGTACAATGCACATGGCAGAAAGGTTAAAAGTTGTGCAGTTCTGCATTTTCAGAGGTTGATGCTGGTGTAACATCACCAAAGCTTTCTTATTTTAGATTTGTTCCTAGGTAAGAACACTATCTGCATATTTTACTGCATGCATAGTAGAAGCACTTGTTGTAGGGCAGCATTGTTAGAGGACAGCAAAACCCACCATCTCGTTGAGACGTAGGCAGTGTACGGGGGGCAGGAGCGGATTTCTCTGGCAAGACCGAAGTCAGCAATTTTCACCAGTTCGGGGCCCATGCACAGCAGATTCTCTGGTTTTAAATCTCTATGGAAAAAGCCTGCAACAAGAGGAGGAAAACCAAGTTTAAGGGCCAGGTGTGATTCTTTTTAAAGCATTAAACCATACAAGAAGTCACTACATGGTTCAACCTTCCACCATGCATTTCTCAGTTTTATACTTTTATCATTTAATTCAATTAAAAAGCATAATGATTTGTTGGCAATTAGCTCTCATCGACAAGTAATATCGCCACAGATTCATCAATCGGACGAAAAATAATAGTTATCTTCTAAACACTTTCTAAAATTACAACTTTATGGTGAAGACTATGATTATAATACATGGTTCCAACAACACCATGCAAAGAGGATGTACTGATACATCCTGATACACTTACACAACATTTTTTGCTGCTTGATGCAAAAAGAAAACTCAACAGGTCCTATTTCCCAATGACTAATTTACAAGAGAAGTCAAACATTTTTAGCAAAACAAAGTTACATAAAACATTACAAAAAGTGATAAAACATTATTCACTCTGATTCAGTCGTACCGTGTTTGTGAATGAAGGCAAGTCCCTGCAGAATTTGAAACATGATGTTCCTGACCACAGACTCTGGGAATAGTTGTGTTCTGGAACGGAAGCCCAAAAAAACCCTTCAAACTTGGGCAGGTTTGTCATTATATTCTCTGACGTATGCTCGGAAACCCACATCTCAACTACCTTTCTTTCATTAGCTGATAGAGGTTCTCCTTCATGTATTCGAACACAAAGTAGAGCTCGTCATTTTCTCGGATCACTTCTTTCAACTTGATCACGTTGGGGTGGTTGAGCTTCTTTAGTGACTGAGAGCAGGAGAAAAAATAATTACACATTTGCCAACTGTGAATCTAATACACTCTCTATAATCACATGCATTGCCAAAAACCTGACAGAAGTGTTACCTTTCGGACAGGGAGAGGATGCAAAGCAAGTGTTTTTTAGGTTTCCATTGACTGGAGTCATTATTAAACCCCAACAATCAGGCAATTCAGCTCAAGCTAAAGGTTCTGAGGGTCACTGGGCTGATCTACAAGGATTGGAGCATCATGCATTAGAATGACCTAAAGAACTGCTATGGCTTCTCTAGATGTGATGGGGATGGGTAAAAACTGCAATGTGTCTTCATGTACGGTTCCCCTAAGAATATATTACATATTACTGCCACGTCCAGTCTGTCACTACATCTGTGTGTTTGGTTTACTTATTTTAAAACCACAAAGAGAAAACAAGCCCTCTTTCATTAGGAGTAAAATAACCCTGCTTTATTGGTTTATTTACTGAACAGACCTTGTCAGTGAATTAGTCCCAAAATATATATATATATTGTTAATTAATTGTGATTATGATTTGAGGTCATATCGCCCAGCCCAAATACATGCTCATTGGTCAGTGAATCGATGTACTATTGATAAATTAAAAGAAATAAGCATGATCTGCTAAAGTGCTACAATTATGTGTGTGGTTTGCTAAGAATCAAGAAAAAACATTTATTCAAAATATATCCTGGAATTGGTTTTAAATAATGTAATTCATTGTCTTCAAACAATTATTTCTACATATGGCCACTGGAGTGTTCACAAAATTAGGCCCTCCTTTGGCAGCAATAACAGCACAAAGCCTCCTGGCCATGCTTTCAACAAGATTTGAAATGGATGGGTCAAGGCTCTCTCGTGTGTGGTGGAACATGTTTCTGAAATGCTATTTGTTACATGGTGGATCTGCTGGGCATGTCCTCCCAATCTTAGCCTAGTGGTGCTCAGTAGGGTTGAGATCCAGACTTTGTGGGGGCCACTCAAGACCTTTCACCTTCTTCTTGGCAAGAAAGGCTTTCAATGGTTTTCTTTATCTTGTAAAATATAGCGACACTTTTTGCATATTGGTTCCAAATACCAGTTATCGGCCCCTTGAACTAGCAATATTTGGTATCGATATCAGCCCTGAAAAAAAAGGTCAACCTTTCCTTCAAAATTCATGATGCCTTCAATAAAAATCAAAGTGCCAACACCAGAAGCTGTCATGCAACCCCAAACCAGTACGCTCCATTTGGATTCATCAGTCCATAAAATGGATTTCCAAAAGCTGATTTTTTAGATAATTTTAGACAGTTTGTACTTGAACTGGTGTTTCTTTTTCTCCCTCTTCACTCCAGTTGACAATTTCTCTAGTCTTCCTGATTTTCTGAATGACGTAATGTACGCTAATGTGCCTCATATCAAGTATGGCGGCAATGACTCCGTCCCTCAGTGCATTAGGTATTTCAGCTGTTTTAGCCAAATCAGACAGCACAGCTAACGCAACAAATACTTGTGTGGAGTGTTACAAACAATTCTTCTTAAATACACCTAATTACCTGCATATTTGGAACGCCTGCTGTTGTGTTTGGTTAAATGATCTCTGCTATAACTGGGAACTCCTCCCATCATCAGACATTCTTTCAACTCTAATGAAAGGCCATGTGTACAAATAATTCTCTGAAGGCAATAATTTACATCGTTTGAAACCAGACCCATTCCCCACACACACAACTTTAGCATTTTAATCACTTTTTAAGGTTTGTTCTGACAAATAATTACTGGCCACACTGTATTGAGTGCTCCACTCAGTGTGGACCAAATGAGAACAAGGCTCGGCTCCTGTCAAGGTTTCTTCCTATTTCCTACAGCGGGTGTAGGAAAGTGTGTAACACTACTTTGAAGTATGTTGTAAAAGTGCTATACAAATAAAATGATATTGAAAAAGGTTTGTCTTTGTGCTAGACGAGTCCTCCATAAATAATCACAAATCCTCTGATTATTGTGGTCCTGGATAGTTTAGAGTTCTGCTTCGTTTCACACACACCCGATTCATTTCTCCAGCTGATTAGTGAATCTGTTTAGGGCATGAGAGAGGAGGCACAACACTAATTCCTGCAAAACTGTGGCTAGTCAAGACCTAAATCTTGAGTTTGCCCCCCTTTTTGGTCAAGCAAAGTGTAATTTGGTAGTAAGTGGATTTTTGGGGGTGGAGGAGAGGATTCAGAAAAGGAGGAAATGGGAATTAGAAACACTGCAGCTCGAAGACACACAAGAATCACCTTCACCTTGCTGCCGTAGCAGGACAGACTTTAAAATTGCGGCCCGCCAAGCACATTTGGACAAAAGCAAAGGGATAAAACATGAGCATTAGAGATAAGTAAATAATTTTTAATTACAAGAAAAAACAAAAATACTATTTACCTTGACTTCTCGAAGATTCATGCACTCTTCCCAGGAATAGAATTTTTTTTTCATTCTGTAAAAAATAGATAAATATATTGAATTGATGATTTACAGTATAAATGAATGGCATCTTTCCTTTGAGCAAAGCTAATAAGCCATAAAAAATCTTAAGATGTAAAAAAAAATATTGGGCCTCATTCTCCAACCGTTCTTTAGAGGAGATTTGTTCTTAAAACTCATAGTTTTCAGAAAGACGCTGGCATTCAACTCCGTTTTTTACTTTACACAAATTTTATTGCAATGCGTGTAACTGTCTAAATGTAAACAATCATCTTTACTAAAAAGGAACTTGTGATGAATTTAAGATCATGAATCCAACATAGACTTACCTACTTAAAACATTTCTATTGATATCAGCAAGATTTCCCAATTTATTTAGTAGTGTCCATGTACCAATCTAACAGAGTAACAATAATGAATATTTTAATATGTATAAAATGAATGTATCTCACGTTTCCTTATCACCTTAATTTCACTTTCACGTTACACATTAGGCAGTAATCAGCTGCTCTGCCAGCTGTGAGCACAAACCAGCAGGATGCTGAATGCCAGAGTAATGGATGCCTTATCTCCCACACGTCGCTCAACCTGCCGTAAACACGTCCTGTCTGCGCTAAAAACAGAGCTGGCTATCGGAAGCTGTGGCACTGTGGCTTTCAGGAGCTTAATTCATGGCTTAGTAACGTGGAAATGGGAGACAAACTGCTTCCTCTCACTGGTGTGATGTTGCCAAAACCAGCTGCCAGGTTGAATACAATCAATATATAGCGGCTCAACTAAGATGTGGGGAAAATGTACAGGAGATTTTTTAGTCATACTGGAACCAGAAATGCATTATTATTTGATTACATTTCAATGGCCATCACTTGCAAGCGTTAAATGATTTACATATTTTAAGCATGCAAAAAAAGGAAACAAAATGATAGACTTACAAGGAGGGCTGGACAATATGCCTTTAAATATTACAATTGCAATATTACAATTATACTAATTTACTGTTTGTTTAATACATTTATTTTTTACTCTGATGAAACAGCGGTACAGGGCTGAACCTTGTATTTTTTATTTTCTTATACCTTAATTAAGGTTAATGAACAATTATTCATTTATTTAATTGTTTATTTATTAATTTAGTTTGGTGTGGTGGTGGTCAGTAATTAAATCTTGGGTTTTTGTGTTTTTTTAATTAGTTTTTATCATTGAATTACTTTTCTTATTAATTATTAACTGACATGAGCAAAGTGATATGAAGTTATACAGGCTGATTTAGATATATTTTGATCAGCTGCCCAGCCCTACATTACAAAGAACAAGTGCTTCAGCTAAAGAAATTAAGAGAACATATCACTTTAAAAAATGTAGTATATTGCCTCAAAAACACCAATGCAGAAAGTAGGGTAGTGTTGTGCATTATGAAGAAGGTGAAAAATTATATGTAAAAGACTAACAAAACGTAAGTTCATAAATAAATTTGGCTCATTTGGCAGTAGTTAAACATTTAGGAATGCTTAAAACTGAATTTCCGAATTCTGCACATCGGTGGGGTGGGCACTGATTAATCATATTCATCATAATAATATTAATTATATCACCTCAAGTTTGTTAAGAGAGGCTGACACAGTGTTGAGAAGTGTCCGTACTCACTTCTTGATGGCGACGAGCTCGCCGGAGTCCACGTTGCAGCTGAGGATGACGGAGCCGTAGGTTCCTCCGCCCAGCTGCGTGATGGTCTTGTATCTGTCCATAGAGCCTTTTTCTATCAGGCTGGTCGCTGTGGAGTCGCGTGCAACCTAATTTTGTGGTGGCAGCAAAGTGGACTACAGGCACGGCTGGGGGGCTCATATTGTTGTAGGCTCACCACCACCTGTGTACCAAAACAAACAGGAGAAGAGTCATCAGTCCTTTTGGAAAAAATTTCCTTATTTGAGTTCCTGTTAGAGCTGCACTATGTACAGTATATAGAGACATGGTTTCAGCATCGTCTTTGAGATATTAGCAAGTGCCACAGTCAAATTGTAGGATGTGAAATGTCAAGCAAGATAAGTGCAATTAAACAGCTTTTTTGTTGCTTAATATAAAAGGTAAACTCACCTATATCTCATTTTGCATAATTCGCAAGATTTACTACACTGTCTTAAGAGTTCATGGTTTCAGAAAGTTCAAGAACACACAAACAAGTATTTCAGAATGATTTTTTTAATTGATTTATTTTCTTTGCAGGTCCATTCCCCTAAAAAACTCCACAATCGTTGTACAATTGCTCATTCTTTCCAAAAATCAAAAAGTAAAAAAAGCTGTTTTATGTAAGTAAATATATACAAGTAAATGTTGAAATTGTTTTAATAATTTAATGTATTCTAATAAATGTACTTAGCAGGAAAGGAGGAACACTGAAGCTCTAATCAGCTAAACAACAACACTGGGAGGAAGTGTCATGTCAAAAACATGCCATTGTGACAAAACAACACTGCTGAAAAAAGAGAACATAAAGGAGCAAAAAAGGGGATTGAGAGAGACAGTGTTTGTTACCATTTTTCCTAGACAAGATGAACATTTTAATGAAGCATTTAAAAGAGGCCGCATTATCCACAAAGACAGAAAACAATTTTTTTATTAAGCCTATTATTAGGTTAATACATAGCAACAACCTAGTAAAATTGCATATGGCAAGCTAGCAAATACTATATCTACATAAACCCTAAACATTTTTCATCATTATAAATGGAACTAATAACAAAGATTTTGTTCTGTATACATGATAACTTTTTAAAGACTATTAGTGTCGATATCGGAATATATAGTATGTCTGGATATCCCTTGAAAATAAATTCAGTCAAGAATTAATTACAACAAACTGAAAAGGAGAGACTATTCGCGATTTTATAAATTAAAGCATCTCATGTACGAAGCAATAAAATTTTAAAAGGACACCGAGCTCAAATCGCGATAGTAGATTTGAGCTTCTTCAGCTTCTTCTCAGTAAATATGGATTTTTACATCAGATTTATTTTTCCAAAATAATCAGCGATAAATCAAGGCCGAGCGCAAGATAACGGCACGCTATGCGTTAATACCGAAATAACACCGTTTATGACTCGTAATATTTATCAGTACATACTGCAAATGAAAAACCTTAGATTACCCAAAAAACAGACAACCGCCTATCCTCTGAATAAAGCTTATATAAAAAGATATTTGTTATCGGTACTTATCCGGCTGTTTATTTACTAGTTTATTCTTTCATTTACCGCTCTCCTTTCAAAAACAGCCTTTTCTTACCTGTCGTACGCATTCCAGAGCGTCGGCTCTCTCCTCGTGCTAAAGCCTCGGGGCGTGCAGACTCACAACAACAACAACAACAACACAAACGCGAGTGAACGGCGAGGCCGCGGCAATATGGCGGACAGGCAGACGAGTGACGTTGCTCCACTTCCGGGTTGCGCTTTGGCCTCTAGAGGGCGCTGCTTTCCTCACTGTTCGTTCTCGCCTGATGATGTCAGTAGGTGTGCTCTGACGTCACAGTGGTCCGGCGCTTGGTTATTTTTATTTTTGCGTGATTTAAGGGTGACTTAAGGGAGTGTTTTTTTCTGTTGTGGGAATGAATTAAATCTGATTGAAATTAGTCAGGCACTTTTTGTAATTTAAAAATGTCCTACTTCCGCAGTTATTTTGGTGAAAGTAACTCAACAGTAATGCAGGAGTCATGTAAAGTATATCAATGTTCAGCAGCTCTCTGTAGATCCTTGGCGAGTACCCATCTCCACATAAGGAAAATGCCAGACTCCTGGCTCCTTTGGAGACAGTTAAAAAAAACCTGCACCCTTCTGATGGAAGCTTTCTCCTCCTCCTCATCCTCTGACTTGAATGGGGAAGTGTTGTTGTGTGCTGTCAGTAAACAATATGCAGGACACCTCAGTTCACGCTTCATAGTTCTGTATCTGTGTGACAAAGGCATTGTGTCTCCTGATTCCTACCTCAGACTATTTATAGTTTGTCCAGTGCCATTCGCAGTTGCTTTTGGAATTGGCGACTTAACGCACATCTCCTCTTCCAAATCTCTAGGCAGAGGCCTGAACCTGTGGGTGGGCAAATAAATAATTATTGACCCGCTGAGGAACAGATGGATACAACAAATTTGCTTTGGCCTGCTCCGAACAAACTGAATTTGACAGATCTTACAGAAACGTGGGTCATTCAATTGTAGACTGTACATGGTCAAGGCAAATTTAAAGGTTCATCTGCAAAACAGAGCCTAGTTTGAGTGTGTGCACGCAGAGCTCATTTTTTAGCCACAACAATGGAGAGTATATTCTAAAAAGAATGTGGAATAGAAGGAAACATTGATTGAACCTAAAAACAAAAGGCTTTTACTTTAAATTTCAGACATTAACTGCAGACATTTAGTCAATTCTGTGCAACGCTGCAGGCTGCTATATGTGTACCTGCAGCTCTGATGCTACCAATCAGCTTTGCAACTTGTCCTGATTCAACAGGGTGGATGCTCTCCATCTCATCTCCATTCAACAGAACAAGCACCAGGCAGAGGCAAAAAGAACATGGCGTTCAAAGGCAGCAGAATGTGACCTGGAAACAGCGTAATCTGATTGTAGAGTATCAACTGAAGAAGAGGAGGCTTTTTGCCAGGCTCCAGGAGGAGATGCTCAGGTCATTTGAGCTTCAGAAACAGAAACCACATTCCCATTGAAATATAGCCTATAATGTTGGGACAAACTAGCTTATCTGAAGTTGTTTAGCATAGAATTAAAGTAGCCACAAATGGGGTTTGTTTGCCAAGTGTACAAGCTCAAATTAAACTCAGTTTCACAGTCTACATTAGCCTTGACCATGTAAAGGCTGTAACCGAAGGACTCACGGTTCTGTCAAATTGATGTTTGTTTAAAGCCGGCCAAAGCAAATTTGTTGTATCCATCTGTTCCTCAGCGGGTCAATAATTATTTATTTGCCCACCCACAGGTTCAGGGCTCTGCTAGAGAGCTGGAAGAGGAGAGGTATGTTAGTCACCAACTCCAAAATCAACTGAACACAACGCTGGATAAACTGCAAAAAGTCAGCCGTGAAGTGGTGAGACTGCAGTCAGAGGTAAGCATTGGTTGTCACTAGAATTATGAAACGTCATCTGATAAATTTTGTGCTTTGTTTACAGCAGACAGTGACACTTCCCCATTCGTATCAGAGGAGGAGAAGGAGGAGGAGGAAGAGCCCATCAAAAAACAGCAGAGGTTTAAATCCTGCACAGCTGCAGGACATGGACTGGGGAAGAAAGTTCTGGATTGTCCCTTATGTGGAGATCTTTACTTGCCAAGTGACCACAGAGAGCTGCTGATACACCTGGACTTTTGCTTTGATCAAGACTTCTCTTTCACCAGATGATCTCTTAGTTTGTTATCATTCTAAGAAAAAGCAATGAACAAAGTGTTCCTTCGTAAATCAGATCTTTCCTCTGTTTGTGACTGTAGAACTTGCAGTATTTATGTAGTAAAACTACTTGAAATAAACCACATTTGGTGTTGACGTTTTTGTTCTTCTCTCCCATTAAGCATTTTATTAAGATCTTATATCATTCTGCGAATCAGATTGATGTGTGGTAAGAGGTGGAAGATTGGTGTCTCAGTTTAGTGGCAAAAGAGTGCCAAAAATGATTTCTGCTTGGGTCTGAAGACATGTCCTTTCAGCGAAAGTCTGAAGTGATTGAATTCTGTTTAGAAATAAGCAGCAGGCAAATTTACAACACACACTAATGAAAAAGGCTCCGGAAAGCCATAATGTATTTACCCAACAGAGGAGTAATAATGGAGGTCCACTTTAGACATATCTGTTGTCAAGGAGGTTGCTGTTGCTTTGTGGCCACTGAAAGGAGAGATAAGGTTTAACAGGACATAAAACAAACCAGGCAAATGCTCTTTTTGAGGCATAAACTCATCGAGAATAAACAGGTTTGTTCTGAAATCTGTATTTGTTTTGAAATCTGTATATAGGTAAGGTTGGATTTTTAAAAAATATTTTGGCACAAGAAACAACCAGTATGGACACAAGAACACATCAAAAATACCCCCAAATAGAACCAGAAGAAGTTGTTTTTGGAGAGGCTGAGAGACTACTGGACTTATTCAACCAACCATGATGAACAGAAGCAGGAACAGTAAAGTGATCAGTGGCGTGCACTTACGAAGACAGGCGGAGTTCAGCCAAAAGGGAATGTCATATGACTTCAAACTCCAGAAAGCTTCTCAAATATGAGACTGCGAGGCAAGAGGGGAGGATGTCACTCTCAAATGACCTCTTCCACCACTCGCCTTACCTCCACATGCAAAATTTCTCCTATTTCTCCTTCTTCTTAGACCTACATCGCTCCCACTGGCTGGTGACCATGCTTGAGACATTGGTGCTAGTCTCTATCTTCTTGGTTTCCGTGGTCGCTAACATTGGCGCTCTCGTCCTGGTCTCCCAGGAGAAACGTCTGGCTGACAGCACTCTCTTCACCCTCAACCTCTTTCTAGCTGACTTGCTGTTCATCAGCACTGTCCCCTTTGTCATAGCTGTGAGATGGAGCGGGGCCTGGTACCTGGGCTCGGTGGCCTGCCAAATCATGATGTACATCATCACCCTGAGCGGCAGTGTCACCATCACCACTCTGGGCGCCATCAGCGTGGACAGGCTTGTAGCCATCCTGAAGATGGAGACCACACCCAACCCCAATCCCAGATGGGCTCCTGCAGTACTGCTTGTGATCTGGTTCAGCTCCGCTGTCGAACTGCTGCCACTCTTCCTCTTCTCCAGGGTGGTGTCTGTCGTCTCCGAAGAACAGGTAATGATTCTTTACTCTGTTCAAGCTTGATCAGTCCTTATCTGAACATTTCATCTGTTTTGCTTACTAACTTTAATTAATTTAAAAATCATTCTTTAAATAGTGCCCTGTTCTGTTGTCTTGCACTTATTGATACGACAATATAACGGGATACAGTATAGATTGTACTTTGTCTTCTGTTATCTGGTACTTATATTGTTGTAGTCCAGGGAAGAAGAAGAGGAGAAAATGGGACACAATCAAGATTGTATATTGTGTCCCGCGGTGTTGTCTTATACTTATTTTTTGTGTTTCAATATTAGAAGAATTGACAGAACGGGATACAATACAGATTGTATATTGTGTCATCTTGCTCTTACTAACTGTGGTTCTGTGGTTCTTGACCCCGAAGTACACGGTGACAAAAAGACACACAATCAAGATTATATATTGTGTCCCATCTTGAAATTGTTGGTTGTGGTTCAGTCTTGACCAATAACTACAAGACAACAGAACAGACAACACGATATTGACTGTATATCACTATTTCTTTGTGGTTCACTTTCGACCAAGAACTAGCTGATAGAATTGGACACAATATAGACTGTACAATATATAGTGTCTTGTACTTGTATTTCTGTGTTTTAGCATTGACTAAGAAGTACAAGACGACAAAATGATACACAAACAAGATTGTATTTTGTGTCTTGTTCTGTTGTCTTGAACTTGTGGTTAAGTGTTTACCAAGAAACATCAGACAATAAAATAGGAAACAATATAGACTGTATATCATGTCCTGTTCTCTCGTCTAGAACTTCTCCACCACTGGACCACAAACAATTCTAATATCTCTGTACCTACTTGCAAGAAAGGTTTTTATGTTCTAACAGCCCTGTATCTCTATCCACAGCAAGAAATGCAAATCTGCACCCTCATCTGGCCTCACTTGATCGGTGAAGTGGCCTGGAACGCCACCTTCATCATTCTGGGCTTCCTCCTCCCTGGGGCTAGCATCGTGATCAGCTACAGCAAAATTATACAAGTAAGAGCTTTGTACAGAGCATTCCTATCTCCCGGCCATGATAATGTTGCCCCCCGAAGGATCATTACTGACTCCATGGAATTGAAATTGCCCTCTTATCAAGCAGGAGGTTTGTATTACCAGGGATTTTATATGACAGTTGGCAACACAATAAAACAAATGTCTTATCATCGCATTGGTCTAGTAATGGCCCAAATCATTATCCATGCAAAAGAGAACAGATGTCACAATGATTATAGTTGATGCTCATATAATGTAAAGTTAAAGTAAATGCAGGGACGATTCCCAAATGTGACGCTTTGTTACTAGGGGAACTGAAGAAGGCAACTACAGCTTTAAGGTTTTCCTGTAATATTCTAAAAGGTCACAGATGGACACAGTGGGTTTTTATTAAAAATAAAGGGCACAGAGAAGATCTTGGTCAGAAAGAAACAGCACAGATATGAAAAAGGGAACAGAGATTGTAAATTTTAAAGAGTTTCAAATTGGATCAAACAGAAGTGTCTAAGGTGAGGCACGACACCCAATTTGGCAAAACCATTAGTGTACCAAAATTCAAGAGCTGCAAATCTTCCTCTTGGTACAGTATGGCATAAATTGATTATTTCAGGTCATTGTAGACAAAGATATCTGACAAATGTAAATATAACAATAAAACCACCTCTAAAATCCCAAATCCATATCTATAGGGAGATATCTTGTGAGATTATTGCATTAATGTCTTCAGTATTTCTTATTGAAAGCATGAGTAAACAAAAGCAGCCATGGAAATAATGGCTTTGTCTTCAATGTTCAGCCTACGCACCATCTGATGCACATTTTACACTGAATGTCACAAAAGTAAAGGCCTAAGTGCCAAAAATCTCATGCCGTTAAGAGAACAAAGTGGAGCAAGCTTGATGCCAACAGACAACACTCTTTTTGTGGTGATAATCTGCTTATATTTCTAATACATGTCCTGTTTGCCATTTCACTTTAAAGACTGATTACATTTTGGAATGAACTCTGATTCCAGTTGTTGGGAATCAACAGATTTCAAGATTCGATGCCAGGGATTTTTTTAAAAGCAACTCCCAGCCATAACCCAACCCATTTTTTAAAATCTATTTTCAGATCAGACGAGGCTCCAAAAGGAGAGTCCAGTCCACCACTTCACAAAGTCTTGGCCGAGGAGAGCACCCATGTCCGGTGTCTAAGCAGGACTACAGGCTCCTCCGCACACTGCTTATTCTCATGATCTCCTTCTTCATCATGTGGACCCCCATCTTCATCGTCACCTTCCTCATTCTTGTGCGCAACTTCCAGGTGGATTTTCCCATAAGTTCATCTATGTTTTTCTGGGTGATGACCTTTACCATGGCCAACTCGGCCCTTAATCCTGTCCTCTACAGCCTCTACCAGCTCCGTGGCAGCTGGAAGCAGGTTTGTTGCGCTGTCAAGGGGTCACCAGGGCAAAGAGATGACTCTCAACGGATAAGACATATTTACAATTGAATTATTCCGTTTCTTTATTTTGGTGGCTTTGTATGCCATTCTAAAATATTTGGAATGAATTTCAAGTATCCATTAAGAATCTGTTATTAAGCTAAATAATATTTACTACATGGATTATCAAGGCAGCTACACACAGTTTTACACTGTACAAAGGTTGCAATATATATTGAATATACTCAATGTTTTGTGGCTTGCTCATGACTATGTTGCAAAGACTGAGCACAACTTGTCTCAAAAATTGTTGCTGGAAAGAAACCTGCTTTGCGGTCTCTAACTCTCCCTTGTGCAAGAACTCAGATGATACATTGTCCTCTATAGATGATATTAACAGAGGTGGACAGTAACTAAGTACATTTACTTGAGTACTGTACTTCAGTAGACTTGTTGAGTATCTGTACTTCACTTGAGTAGTATTTTATTTGGAAACTTATGACTTCCACTTCACTACATTTTGAAGACAAATACTGTACTTTTTACTTCACTACATTTCTATCAAGGTTCTCGTTACTTCTTACTTTCAAATCTGTGGATAAAGTGGATGTTATTCCCCCTTTTCTAAAAGGTTGTTTGGCAGGTGACGGTTTATCAGTAATCAGTTGGGTTACATCATGCCTGTAGACTGCAACTATAAAACCAAGTTCAGACAGTTCTGCTGTTTTCTGTCTTGATTAAAACATTGTCGCTGTTGGAAAGTCATGCAGCTAGAGATGTAGAGCTGGGTTTTAAGCAAGTTGGAATGTTGATTTTATGTTGTGAGCTGCATTTACAGTTACTGCACCGTCCTCCTGATTAACATACACATATATGTGTGTACACACTGCCAGAGCTGTGTCAGAACACTACCATGCTGTTTTGTCGGGTGTGTAGTCTTACAATTAATTAATAAAATAAACGAATGACTAGTTTTCTTTGTCAGTTCAGGTTGTGTTTCATTCTGTATCATTCAAACAGTTCCTTATTCTACAGCTTCTACAAGCTAGTCAGAGGCATTAGGTATTATAAGTATTGTGGCAATAATGCAACAATGCGGTGAAAGAAGAAGTACTTTTAATACTTAAGTATTTTTAAAAACAAGTACTTCAGTACTTTAACTTAAGTAAAAAATGTGACTGTACAACTTTCACTTGTATTGGAGTAACATTTGACTAGTGGTATCTGTACTTTCACTTAAGTAATGAAGTTAGCTACTTTGCCCACCTCTGGATATTAACTGCATATTTCTTTCACCTGGAAAATAATTTTTGTTTACTGAAAGATTGAAATGTTTAAATTGTGTATTAAAAGGAAACGATGTATTGATGACCACTTTATTCCTGGTCTTAAGTATATATATATATACACACACACACTACCAGTCAAAAGTTTGGACACACCTTCCCATTCAATGTTTTTTCTTTATTTTTATTACTATTTACATTGTAGATTCTCACTAAAGGCATTAAAACTATGAATGAACTGTGTAAAGGCCATATGACCCAGAAGGAGAGTAATGGAGTGCTGCACCAGATGGCCTGGCCTCCACGGTCACCTGACCAAACCCAGTCGAGATAGTTTGCCATGAGATGGACCGCAGAGTGAAGGCAAAAGGGCCAACAAGTGCTCAGCATCTCTGGGAACTCCTTCAAGACTGTTGGAAAACCATTTCAGGTGACTACCTCATGAAGCTCATCGAGAGAATGCCAAGAGTGTGCAAAGCAGTGATCAAAGCAAACGGTGGTTATTTTCAAGAATTCAAGATTTAAAACATGTTTTGGGTTATTTCACACTTTTTGTTTACTACATAATTCCATATGTGTTCATTCATAGTGCCTTCAGCGAGAATCTACAATGTAAATAGTCATGATAATAAAGAATAAAACATTGAATGGGAAGGTGTGTCCAAACTTTTGACTGGTAGTGTGTGTGTTTGGCCCCCTAATGGGCATGAAACAAACACAACAACTCTTCATTTGAGGAATCAGAGGTGACCAGAGTCTTTTGTTCCACTGACACACTCACCATCACAGGATACTGGAATAAATAAACTATTTAGTTTACAATCACAGTCACAGTCTGTGATTGTAGACCTAACAGACAGGCATCTGGCTTTGTATGGGACATTTATAGAGGGCATTTAAAAGCCAGCAAGAATCAACCAGAAGAACTGCCCGGCAAAATCAATTACAATAAGATATTTAAAAATATATACATCTGTAGAAAAATAGAGTCGTTCCTCAAGCAAATGTGAAAAGAGTTGATTAAATAAATTAATGGTTATAGAGTTGATTAAAGATTATATGAGAAAACACAACCGATACTCACAAGTGTATTAGGGATCTGAGACCAGGGGAGGCAAACATGATATTTTCAATAAATCTGAGAAAGGAAGGTAGAAAAGAAACAGATTAGCTAAAGCTTTATCAAGGCACTTAATACATTTATAATACATTTTCAAAATATAAGTTTATGAAGGGACCGTCACAGTAAAGACTTGGAGAACTTTAAGCCTCAAATAAGGGTGAGTAACAGCTAAACTCATGCGAAATGAAAAGGTAGAACGAATGTTAATAATCCAGAGATATAGCTTTGAGCCTTGCATTGAAGATCCTTAAAATGAATTATAAAAAGCACATTTGACTCTGTATATGACAGACAGTGAAAAGACATAAACAAAATAAAAGCATTTTTAAAAAGTGTTTAAAGAGACAGAGAGAGGGAGAAGGACTGTCTTCATAAATGTGCAAACATTATATACTATCATTAACCAACAAAAAGGTAAAAGGATATGGAACTGACATGGACACAGTCCATAAATGTTTGTAATAGGTCTGCAGAAATATCATTATTAGTCTCTTGGTATGTGCACATTTGATCACTGCCTTTATTTTTCTGGACCAGAGAACTTAAAACTAATTAATGCGAGTTCTGTTTCAGTTTCCTCCCACGCTCTGAACCGTCAGAGTGTCCAAAGCCCACGGATTACATCCAGCTGTTTTGAAACGGAGGTGGAAACATCAACAAGCTGGAGCACACAGACTCATGTTCTACTTAAAAAGGTTCTGACTGTGGAGAAACTTGTTTTGTACAACTAGGAATTATTAGGGAAACAAGTATTTGGATAAATGTGACATTAAACGGAAATGTGATCCTTGGTTGACATTAGGACTATTATAATACATTATAATAGTAATAAATCCAGTTTATAAGGAAAGTTATTAGACAAACATATCAGGCCAGATATTTCAAATGACATTATCTAAGCCTTCAAACAGGTCTAAAGAAAAGGCCAAGAAAAGCTTGGAAATGTTTCCATATTTGCAAAAAAGACTCTTAGACAAGCCCAATCTTTAAAAAATCCATTTACTGGAGATTTTCAGATCAATACATTTATTAGCCATTTTTTGTTAGAAAACACCAGGAAAAGGCCAGCAATGCTAGTACTCAATGGAAAATTAGAATCACACATGAGGATAATGACAATATACAGGGGCAGATTAAAGTGTACATGGACCCCTAGGCTACATTTTCTGCTAGCCCCGGCCGGGCTTATTTTAATGAATTTTAACTGGCCAATACAAATATCAAGCCAGATCCAGCCTGTGTGATAATCCCCGCCTGACAATACACCGTAAACAGATCTCTTTATGATTAAATTTAAGGAAAAAGTGTGTTGGTTTAAATGACATCATGTTACCAGAAAACTACAAAATGGCTCAGTTGACCAAATACAAGCAAAAAAACATTATCATTTAGCATCACTACCTCAGCCCTTTTAAAGTGTGGATTTTTTTAAACACAGGTTTGAAAGATAATTTTCTTTCATTGTGTCATTGAGAAAGACATTTTTGAAACCCTCTTTTGGAAAAATAAAGGTACAATATTTTTTTTCATAGGATTCTATTTAGAACAATGTTTGAACTGTATGAATCAACAGAAACAAGTCAGAGACGACTGTTGAAGTTGAAGCAGATTTGTTCTAAGAAAGTAAAAATGCTTGTGTATTCATAATGATGTTATTTATTTTTCTAGACGTTTCTATTGACTGTATTATCAGCATTTATAGCGTTCTCTACAATAAAAGAATATCGTATAAAAGATAGGGTGGTTGTGGAGCAGTGGTTACGATACTTGTCTCTGGCCTATGAGGTCATGGGCTCGAATTTTTCTCTGACACTACCACCATAGTGTCTCGGAGCAAGACCCTGCACCCCTAATTGCTTTCACTGGAAAACGGAAATCGATCGATAAGAGCGACTGCTAAATTACGTAAATCCAGTTTTGTCATGTCTCAGGTGACCAGAAAATCCTCATGAAGGTGCGTTTGTGTGGGTTCTCAGTCGTCCAGGACATGGTAATCTTGAGAGCTTGAACTGCAGACTTCCTTTAAGGTTCTTAAAGACGTTTCTCATCCGAAAGTAAGGTAATTAAGGATGTTTTTAAAACGCACTATCCCTTTAAATCGCTTTATAGCGACCCCCAACAGCCGGGGGAGAAAGAGTGATTAAATCCGAGGCGTGGCTACGGAGGAACCCGCTGTGTTTTAATCTCGGGCTGGGGTTTTATCCACCTGCCTCACGTCTCCAACACACACCGGACCGGATCGCAGTCATCCTGTGAAGCGTCTGATGGAATAACATCCACCATCATCCACAATTCTTCTTCATCTTCTTCTTCTCCTCCTCCTTCACCTCAGAGCCGGGCTCCGTTTCTGCGTCGCCGCATCTTCTCGCCCACGGAAGGGGGAGGAGAAGCAGGAGGAGGAAGAGAAGCTCAAAAATAACGTTTTTTCTCCGGCGAGAGCGTTTTGGATGCTCGGAGAGAGGCCGGATGGCTCACGCCGTGGGGGTCTCCCGGGGGCTGGTGGCGGTTGTGGTGGTGGTGGTGCTGCTGCTGGTTTTGGAGGTGGAGGGCAGGAAGCGGCCGCCCCGCTGCCCCGCGTCCTGCACTTGCACCAAAGACAACGCCATGTGCGCCAACACCGCGTCTATACCGCGCAGCTTCCCGACCGATGTCATCTCGCTGTAAGTCAGACTAGCACGACGCTCCGTAACGGGCTACGATGCTACATAGCGCTCTGTAATGCTCCTCAATGCAGCATAATGCGCTGTAACGCTCCACAATGCTCTATAACGCTACATGGTGGTGCATAATGCTCTATTATACTTCATACCGCTCATGTTATTCTACATAAAGGACCATAATGGAACTGTACACTGAAAGACCTTAATGCTCCATAGCGACGCACTGTAATAATAGTACATAACGCGCCATGACGCTCCATAATGCTACTTAACCCACTGCAACGTTCCATAATTCGCTATGACACGCAGTAATGCTCCTTAATATTACACAAAGGATCTTAATGCCACACAACGTTCTGTAAATAATACACACCACGCCGTGATATGCTTCATAATGCTCTATAATGCCTCACGACGCGCATTAACACTATAATACTAATACATGACTCGCATGACGCTAACAATCTGTAATGCTACACGAGCCCCTGTAACGCTCCTTAAGGCTACATAAAGGACTTTAATGATGCGTAACGTTCTAATACCTCACGACGTACTACAACGCTCTGTAATGCACAACGCTGCGTAATATGCTGTGTAATGGTATTTAACGGTCTCTTATGCTCTACAATACATACATCGATGCATGCATAACAATATAATAATAATGTGCATAATACTGCATAATACTACAGTACAAAACGCTATGTAATACTTTTCTATGTTCTTTGATGATCCATAACGCTCTATAATGCATCACAACGCACCATAATCTATAATAAATAAACATTATGGTCCATAATGCTCTATAAAACTATATAACACGTACTACATAACATGTAATGGCCCATAATTCTCAAAAACACTATACCATGATCTACAAAAAGACCATAGCGCTCCACAATAATGATGATACATAAAGTGCCATAATGTGCTCTACAATGCTCTGTATCACACGCTGTAACAAATGCTCCATAAAGCATTGTAATTTTCCTTAAAACTCTGTAATGCTCTACAACGCTCTATAATAATAACACATACTGTAATGCTTTATAATGTTAAACAATGCTCCATAACACTACATAAACACTACTACTTTATAATGCGCCACAATATTAACTAACTCTACATATATCATATATATGTATAATAGTCCATTTACATATTTTCCAAATGTCACTGATGGACATTCTTTTGCTTTTTAAGATCTTTCGTCAAGTCTGGCTTCAGTGAAATCCCCAAGGAGAGTTTTATCCACACTCCAGCTCTGCACCTCCTGTAAGAATCAGTGCTAATAATATGTAATTATCCACTAATATTGCATGATACTGTACCTGCGAATCTTACTGTGCGGCGTGTTTTATATATGAACCTGTTTTGACCAATCATGACCTTTTTCCTGGAGAAAAGAATAGTTTAATTACATTTGATTATTCAAAATCAAGACTCAAACATGTTGCACACTTCTTATATTCACTCTTTCTTCAGCCTTTTTACAGCCAATGTGTTCGATTCTATAAATGAGGATGCCTTCCTTGGTCTTCCACATTTGGAATACCTGTAAGTTTCTCTGTTTCAACTCTTATCAGCAGTTTCTATCACTATATTTTGATTTTTTAAGGTGACTTGATTGAAGTTGTTGCTAATCTGCTCCCTTTTTGCTGCCTTTCTTTCACAGATTTATTGAAAATAATCAAATCAAGTCTATATCACCTTTTGCCTTTCGTGGCCTCAAGTCTCTTATACACTTGTGAGTATTAGGCATCAAGCTTATTTCTTAAAAAATGTTGGAGTGAAACAACTCTTTCCAAGCTGTAAAAGGTACAAGTTTCCAGGGTGGATCCTCAGACTTAATCTGCAAATGATTTTCATAACAAAAGTGAGACTTGTTGCAAAACTCCCCAGAACAAAATATTGAAAGCTGACACGGACTGTCTCTCTCTCTCGTTCTCTCACTGCAAGCAAGACAAACACTGCTGCAGATGTTTGATGTTTTTTATGCACAAAGCATTACACAACCTCTGAGTTCCAAGTAACGTCATGATGATAATAACAGGGTCGAAGGGAGATGTCATGCGTTATAAATCAGCAGAGAACCGTAATTAGGGAATGGAAAAGGTTCCTGGTTCTCATTTTAGGGGGACGATCTTGGGGCAAGTCCGGGGGTCAAGTTCTCCTCCTCCTTAAATTTGAAAGGAGTCTCCGAAATCAACAGTATTCAGGAAGAGATGAGGATGCTTTAATAATGCAGGTGCGGTAGTCAAACATACCTTTCTGGGGTTCCCTTATGGGATTCATAAGCCAAATTATAGTTGATACTTAAGAGAAGACATTTGAGTCTTTGCAGTGGATAAACTCCTTCTCAAGTTGATCTGTATTTAGAAACTTCACCCCAATTCATGAGACAAACTTGATGATGGTTATTAGACTAACAAAATGATCACAAACCCACACAAGCAGGATTGTGGCGTGTATCTTTTCTGATTGATAATACATAGAAATAAAATATTTATATATTATATATATTAAATTCCCTACAATCTCTCACTGACCAGACAGATGATCATTTAACAGGTCATTGAGGAGCCTGAAATAAAATGACAAACGTTCTGAACTTTGAATAAAATGTATAGATATTAGTATTTTATATTGCAATGCAATTTACATATCATTAATTAGTTAGTATATTATATTGCAATATAGTATAAATTGATTTATAGTTTTTTAGTGTTTTAAGTCTAATTAGCCACTAGAAGAATTTTAAAGTTTATTTTTAGATTCTTCAGGGTTTTTTTAAATATTAGAAGCAGTCTTATATCTACCCATTTCATAGAAATGTATTACATGTTGCTACGTCAATCTATTAGCAAAATATATTTTATTTTATATATAAGAATTTTAATTACTAAATTCAACATAATCAGTATTTTTCAAATGGAAAGCTGATCCAAATGCTGTTGACTGGATTATTACATTTGTTAATAGGTTACCATTAAAATCATGAAATGATACTAGTGCTCTGTGATAGAATTGGTCAGTTGTCTGGCTGACAGCTTACTTAGAGCTGAAACATTATGTTTCTAGGAGAACGGTCTTCCCGTATAGTATGAGCACTCCACATAGTCAAGGCTCGATAACACTGACGACTGTAGTGAAACTACAATGCTGGAAGCCAATCCAACATGTGTTTGTGATTAACAAAATCAAAGGAGGTCCATGAGGACCGAGCACAGTTTGGCTCGTTATTTGCGTTTGTTAAAATTGCTCCTCTTGGACAGTGTGGCTAACGTCCAGGAAACAGCTTTCCACAAGTAAAGTTCATTTATCCATTCTTTATCTAACCCTATCATGGTCGCTGGGAATGGCAGCCTATCCCAGGCGCAAGACGGGGATCAACCTACACCTGAAGTGCTGCGCCCATGGAGCAGTGCTAGGGGACAGTACCTTCCTTGCTCATGAGTACCCCAGTGGTACCTTTACCAGTCCAGAACTTGAACTGACGGCACTCCGATCATAGTGACAATTCCCAACAAGTTACATTACCAACTGCCCCTATGTATAGTACTGTAGTAATTGCACTACATTACCTACTTCTACTTGTAATAAGTATTACCAATATCACTCCCTCCAGGTCATACACGACACCGCGGTTCATCAGTCACAGATGGATTTATTCTTTGATTACACTTCTCCTCCGCCACTAAACATACCTCGGTGGCTGCACGTAGCCGTGAGGGAATGAGTCCGCTTTAGAAACAAACTTAACAACACTTCCCAACTTCTTCTTCCTCTTCTTTACAGCTTCCTTTCACTTTGTAACAACTTATTTTAATTTATTTACGACTTCTTTAACGTCCTTACAGCTTCTCCTAACCTCCTTACCCGTTTGTCTTAACCCTTTCTTGCATTACTTAAAGTGACCGTGTGAAACACGGAACGTAACATAGTTCCGACCCATAAAGGAAATCAACGTTCATAAAAAGAAAGGAAATAAATAATGTACATAAACACAGAGTAAACTGACAAAATAACATTTATGGCAGTTAAAACCAATATTAGCAACTTTTATTGTTCTCTCACTCTCTTACATAGTGAAAGTAATGTACTTTTCGATTCTGTACATTTCTACTCACATCAGTCATTATCGGTTGCATTTTGTATAGTATTTTTTCTGTGAAAAGAAAACCTTTTTCTCTACTGGAATCTCATGCTAAAGAGGTGATATCATCACCTGCAAACTTTTTTTATTGAAAATCCTAAACCTTGCTTTCCCATAACTCACCCAAAACATGATTTGTGGCCCATTCCGGCCTTCTGCAATGCTGGAATTAAAGAGATATGGGAATCGATTATATTTTGGAAACGAAAGCACTTCACATTAAAACTTTGAGTTAAGCATTTTTTAGTAATAGCTTACCTTTAATACCAGTAAAATACTCTCCTCAAGTTATATTCTAATATATGGGGATGGGCTGTCTCCTATTTCTTAGTATTTAACTTAAGTTCAGGTTTCAGGGACTCTATACACAAAATCAAAGGGCAGAAGTAAACTAAAATAAGGAGAGAGCCAGGTGAAGCACCCCAACTATACTGTAGATCAGTGGTCACCAACCTTTTCAAGCCCTGGTGAAAGACAAGATCTACTTATTGAAGCACTGAGAGAAAAAAGTCAGCAAAAACAGAAAAAAAGATCTTTTTGTCAAATTGAGGTTAGTTGTTTATGTACTTTAAATGTTATTTTTTGTAGCACTCTGTTCCATATTAAGTATAATAAGCCATATAAATAATAAACATTTGATATAATATATGCTTTGTACATTAGCAATTCATTTACACATTATTTTATATTCTATTTGGTAATTAATTAATTTAAGCAAACCTGAGGAGCCGCTTGGGAGCCGAAAGAGCCGGCTTTTTTTAGTGAATCGAGCCATAAGAACCGGCTTTCTTGAATGAACCGAATTCCGATCACTATTATCTGCAGCAAGAAGACGTCTCATTGGTCAATTAAAAGCTCTTTTCTCTTATCTCATTGGTTGCTTTCACGCTACTGTGAAAAAGCGGAAACTGGTCCAGTAGACAGGAAGGCGCGTGCAAAACCGGAAGTTAATCAGGCGAGATTGAATATATTTTTCCGCTTTATATTCGGGATCTAACGTGAACGTCTTCAAGATATACTGCTCGATCGCGACCCCTACTGTAGATGAAGACGGGAAGATTGGGAAAACAGCGACCCCTTGTGGAATTGCAGGGAGAACACCGGCTAGACAATTACATTTTTACCAAAATATGCGATGTTTTTATTCTAAAAAGGAAAGTCGTTTTCCTACACTCATCTTAAATCACGATCACAATGATATATCTGCACGAAAATGCAGAGAGAGTAAAATGTGCTTCGTTGATCTGCAGTGACTTTTATTTGTCTCCTCACAGGAGTCTTGCCTACAACAATCTGGAGTCTTTGCCAAAAGACCTTTTTAAAGGAATGGAAGCTCTGACAAAAGTGTATGTATTACATTAAGAGATGAAACAATAAAGTGACTATTCATTAATTAAAAGAAAACTGTTTGGTGTTCAGGGACCTGCGTGGAAACCTTTTCATTTGCGACTGCAAACTGAAGTGGCTGGTGGACTGGATTTACCACACGAATGCCACCATCGATCAGATCCACTGCAGCGCCCCTGCGCTGTACCAGGGGAAGAAGATCAACGATCTCACTCCGCAGTCGTTCGACTGCATAACCACAGGTGGGCTCGTTAGGTGGAATGGAAAGAGTACTAAATCTGTACTCAAGCAGAAGTACGATCATGTTACTGAAATATTACTTGACAACGAGTTATTAGGCATATTAAACTTTATTATTTCAATAGCTTGAGCTCATCATATCACCACTATTAACAACAAAGAATAAAAATGACTAACATCACTCAATCCTTCACTCATTGATCACTTATTTAATACAACTACTCAGTTAGATTACATTTAATTACAGTTAATAATTTACAAATAAAATTAGTAAAACTAATTAATCATACTCTAATAATTAATTGTTTAGCCTGATGTGAAAGTGATAAATTTGGTTCAGGTACTACTGATTCATTGCAGTAGGTTCAAAGTTCTAATATTTTGCATTAACACTTTTAAAAATGTAGGTTCATTATTGTGTTGCAGTCTTGAAGTGAAAAATAAAATCCAAATTAAGTTTTCTTATTTTGCATACATGTAATTATGGTTTAACTCTGTACTACTTGGGGTTCAGGCATACTGATGAAACTAGAGTGTATTTATTACTTAAAAATGGGAGAAAGTTTTTTATATAAATGCAACAGTAGACAAATCAGTAACTGTAGCCGTTGCTGTTTGTTCTGGTGGTCAGTTATGGGTGGGGTGACTTAGAAGTGAATTAAATGTAAATGAAGTGAATGAGTTAGTAGTGAAGTACAGTACTGCTTAATGCATACTGCCCATAAAGACCAAATTACAATAACAGGAGCATGGTTTGAATTACAGGGGGTACTGGGGGGTACTGTACCCTCCGATCAGGAACCAGACCCCCCCCAAAGAGACAAAAATAGCAGTGGGGGGGAGGGGGGGGGTTGGGTTCGGTTATGAAGGCAGTACCCCCCAGTTATGGAGGGGTAATTCGCACTCTGAACAGTATTTGTAATCTGTTACTTACCATACATATTTTCTCCAGATTTCTCATTGCTGAAATCGCTGGACTTCCAGTCGATCTCGGTGGAGATGTTCACCTTCGGGGGAGATCAGTACGTGGTCTTCGCTCAGCCTTTCATTGGCAGGTGCAGCTTCATGGAGTGGGACCATGTTCAAATGGAATTCAGGAATTTTGATAATATCACGAGTGAGTGTTTAAGAATCTAAATTTGGGGATCATCCATGGACATTGCATTACAGAAACTAATGAGAATTTTAGGTAAAAATGAACCAAATTAAGTCATTGACATTTCAAAAATTCAGGTAATGACTGACCTTTAACCACTATATAAATGATATGAACTTCTATATTAAGTGGTGGACATGAAGACAACAATACTGACCAACAAATCACATCTGTGTCACCTTTATTAAAGATGGAGTCAATATAAGACCCTTAACTCCAAGTTGCTGCAGTGAATCTGTCTCTGTAATTGGTAAATGCTAGATTAAAATTTATCACCCTGTCCTGTCCATTTTTGATATGTTCTTGACCACTTTTAAATGAAAGTATTTATTTTTTTTAAAAAATGTCAAAAACGACTAAAAATAAATCACATCGCATGCATGTAATCACTTTTCTTAAACATGTGACAAAGTTGCTCAAGAGAGAGAGACTTATCCAGAGTGACTTCCATCTCCTAACTACACAGAAAGTTTTGCTAGAGAACATGGTCAACTGCTACTGAGTAATCTCTGAGAAAGGTGATACAGATGTGATTTGCAAGGTAAGTTTCCATGGAACAACTTGGTCAGTCCCTGTAATTAGGAAATGGAAACTGCTCTGGATAAAAGCACCTGAAATGAATGCTGTAAATGTGAACATTTCCCTTGTCAGGCACCTCCACCGTCATTTGCAAGCCTCTGGCGATTGACAACCAGTTGTTCATCATCGTGGCCCAACTGTTCGGTGGCTCACACATCTACAAGCGTGACCCGTCGGCCAACAAGTTCATCAAGATCCAGGACATTGACATCCTCAAGATCCGCAAGCCCAATGACGTGGAGGTGTTCCGGCTGGATGACGAGTCCTTCTTCGTCATTGCGGACAGCTCCAAGGCCGGCTCCACAACCGTCTACAAGTGGAACGGCAACGGCTTTTACTCACACCAGTCACTGCATCCGTGGTACCGTGACACTGACGTTGAGTATCTGGAAATTTCAGGCAAACCCCACCTGATTTTGTCAAGCAGTTCCCAACGTCCGGTGGTGTACCAGTGGAACAAGGGGAACAAACGATTTGAGCGTCGCACCGACATCCCCGAGATGGAAGACGTCTACGCCACAAAGCACTTCCAAGTGAAGGGCGAGCTCTACGTGTGCCTGACCCGCTTCATCGGCGATTCCAAGGTGATGAAGTGGGACGGCAACATGTTCGACGAGGTGCAGACCCTTCCGTCACGAGGCTCCATGGTCTTCCAGCCCTTTGCAGTTGCCGGTTGGCAGTATGCCGTCCTCGGGAGCGACTACTCCTTCACCCAGGTCTACCGCTGGGACGCCAAGACCGGCCAGTTCGTTCGTTTCCAGGAGCTCAACATCCAAGCGCCTCGAGCCTTCTCACTGGTCTCCATCGACAACCGGGACTTCGTCCTGGCTTCCAGCTTCAAGGGACAGACTCGGATATATGAGCACTTGATCCTTGACTTGAGCGATTGATCGACTGATTGAATGTCATTTTCCAGCTCGGGAATCGGAGGACTTGGGTAGTGCTTTAACGTGCATGACGATGCCTTTCGAGTTGAGGCAGCCACCAGGAAGTTCTCCATCGCATCACATCGCTTGAGACCTCCATCTTGCTAAGCCATACTCTTTAAGATTTTTCACTAGACATACTACTTTCTTCATTCTTATTTTCTGCCAAACAGATTTGCATGTATGTGTACAAACGCGACAGTTAGGGTTCTGGGAACTTCTGAAGTGACGCAAAATCGTACAAAATGGCACGCTGCAAAATAAGTCACGTGACTGGGCCTAATCAAAAAGCAAAGAATCAGTGTATCACTTGTTTTCTGAGAATAAACCAAAGTGATTGTTTTCAATATTTGTTTCCAAAACTGAAATGAAAGAAATGCTTGCGTTGTTCTTCAGATTTTGCACTCAAATGAAAAATAGAAAAACCAGAAAATGTGCACTCTTTTTTTTTTTTTTTTAACTGTCACCTGAAAGTGACCATTACATGCAGAAAACAGAAATGTATGAAAATCACATGAAGAATATATATTCCTTCATTTGAGAAACAACTCATATGTGCTTTCATTTTGGTTTTGAAAACAAATATTGAAAAAATGTCTTTTGGGGCTTTTGGTTTTTATTTGAAAAATGAAGGATTAAAATGTTATTAATTTGTTGTAGATCCTTATAACTAGAGATGTGATGCCAGCTATCAATACTGGAGTGATACCACAAAAAAAAAAGATGCTAATTGGATTGATATTGGAATTTCATCAGTGGATTTTAATATTTGGATCAGAACTGGACTGGCAAAAGTAATGTTGTGCCATGTCTACTTTGGATTACAAACTTTTGTTTGAACTGATTGATTGAATGTAGGGAAAATGCTTTCCGACTTTGGAATTGCTTGAAATCTCCATCTTTCTAAGCCACTCTCCAGTACTTTCTCTTTTTCTTTACTCCACTTTGCTCTTGTACTTTTTGGTGATTATTGTAAATAAGTGAAACATGCGCTTTATTTATGAATGACTTTGAAATGAGTGAATCTGCCAACGTCAATGTTTACACTTTCTTCCATCATTCCATTTGTTAACGGGGATTTAAAAAAGACCAGCATCTGTGCCAGTGCAAGTATCTGATAACATTTGGACAGTTTTTAATCGATGTCGGCTCGAACCTCAAATGCAACTTAAGACACGTGTTTTTCTTAACGAGGCTCAGTGAGAGTTGAAGTGATGACTCGTTTTTTTTTTTTTTTTTTTAAGTGGACCATGTTATAACGACATTGCTGTGTTGCTACATGTCTACAATTGATCATGCCTGCATTATTGGGAAGCCAAAGGTTGAGACTGAAGCCATGGTTTAACTTTGAATAAAAACTTAAATCGTACATTTTTTCTTATTCCGCACGCATGTGGAAAAAAAGTGGTTATACATTTTTGCTTCTCATCTGCTCCTGATCAAAATATTCGTTAGACATTTGTTGCAAAATGTAAAAAAAACAAAAAAACAAAAATCAAACAAACAAAAAAACCTATGTGTGAACCGAAAACAACAAACTGATCTTCTTGTTCTTGCCTAACAAAAACAAGACTAAATGTAGATAGTATTGTCTAAAGACATACTTTGTGTTTTATTTTTAGGGCTGAACAAATGTTCTGTTTACAGTGCTATTTAGTTAAAATACAAATATGATTACAATATTAAACTCAGATCAATGTTAGTGAAGGCAAACACATGAGGGTCTATTGGTGGATATTTTGAAGCTGTTTTTAAAGTTTAGGTCACAAAATTGGCTACATTTGTTGAATGCATTGTGTAATTATTTGGTAGTGCCCTCATGTTTGATCCAGGAGGATGTCATTTATTTTTTGGGTTATTCGTGATGGAGATTTACGAAACACCTTGTAGGACTATTTTAACTCATTAATTGGAGGTAAATTGAAAGACAAAAATCCTTGCAAAATATTGCAGACAAATCCAGCGTGTTATGCATGGAGTGACAGTGATTATATATATCTTAATTTTATATGTTTGCATATATTCTAGGATACAACTTCTGGTTTTCTCAAACCGTATTCAAATTTGTCCCTCAAATTTTGCACTTATTCCATATTGTTTCATGGCTTATTTCTAAAAGGTCAAAACTGGACAAAAGCATCCAGACGTCAATTTTATTCGTTCAAGTAACTTTAATATTGTGCACCAGAGATATGGATAACCAGACGGCCCTGAACAACAGCTGGACACGCAAGAAAAAAAGCAGAAGGTATTTTTCTAGAACATTTCATTCTTTTTTGTAGTCTTCAGCCCACTGTAGGGGGAGAAAAACGTGGTACAAACTGTAATGTATGTGACTGTATGCAAGCCCTTAATGATCTGTCCGACGTGACCTTCTGATCCCAGATCAGGGAGACGAACTGAAGAGAAGAATGTCCACTGTAAGGGTAAAGCGTCCTCTGAATGCACTGAGGTCAGAAGCTCCTCTGTATGGCCGGGTTTAAAATGATTGTGGCAAAAATATCTGGGTTTCATACAAAACATTTAGAAACGAAATGTACTAACTTATGTGACAGTACATGTTTTAATCATAACTAGCCACAACTGAAGAAATAAAACCCCAAAACGTCATTTTTTCTTTCATTTTTTTATCAAACACAGTGAACGCCTTCGTAACATAAAGCAGCACATCGCAGGCATGGTGTATGGAATAAATACAAGGAAAGCTAAATATATTCAGCACGGCGAACTTAAAATGGGAAATAACTGTACAATCACATTGTGGTCCGAAATAAAACTACAACAAAACATAAAAATATATAAAACATTTGACAACAAGATTCAGATCGAAAAAACGCCAGTTTCGTCAGGTTGTGCAAGTGTGCTCGTCATTTCTTCCTTTCTGTTACGTTCAACAAAATCCGTAGTGCATTACAATTCTGGTTGTAAAGTTCTGCTTGAGGGACTCTGAGAGGGATTTGTTCACAACGTAAACCTTGAATGATGGTTCATGAGAAATAATAAAATATTTTCGAAAATCCGCAGTAGCAGAAAACAACGAAACTGGTTTTCAAAAAAAGTTCCAAAACGTTTTCTTCTCGTACCGAAATTCCAAACACGGGTATGGTAACCTGCAGTTATTTATATGCATATTCATATAATACAGCGCCGGGACTCTCGTACGTAGTCTGTCTTTTTAGTTAACAAACTGTACAGGTGAAAAAAGCAAAATATCATTCATCTGGTAACGTTAGATCGGCTGAGACGAGAAAGGAGAAAGTGTTTTTAAAGTAGACGATTTCTCGTAAAACCCATTTTAATCAAGCACTAACGTTCCATCTTTGTGCCAATTCAGCAATTATTACATCATTCGCAACCACATTGTTTGTTTACTGCTCATAATTTTTTGTCTCTGCAAAATGCATTCACTTGAGAAAAAAATCTGCCATGTCTCCATGAACTGATTACAGAATTATCGCAGAATTGCGAGTTCTTATTGGGAGAGGTTTTTTTTTTCTTAAATATGGATATACTAATGTCTTGGAGAATTATACGGTGGTACTGTTGTGAGTTTTTCAACTTTGCGGAGCACCTCAGGACTTCGCGCTTGCTCAGGCGAAAAGCTCATTCTGATCTGATACAGCATTTGCTGTTTCTAAGGTTCAGTGGAAACAGTATGGCATGGTTCACGGATGTAAGTTGATTACCTAAGCTTATGATGTACTCTAATTTAGAAAAACAGAATTGAATTTTCCCCGTGACAACTTTATTTGGTTAATTAAGAAAAACTGCAGATTTCCCCCCAATAACATTATTTCAATGTGGATTTTTATTATGGAAACTAAAGAATTCTGAGATAATTATGTAATAGATTCCGGATTCTCGTGTGAACGCTTTGCGCTTCTGTAAACGTAATTAAAATCTAAATGGAAATCCAGCGCTTATGTGGACGAATACTAACAGCTACCGAGTAGCACGACTTAAGTTTTTTTTGCATAATGCTAAACTGACGTCTCTTGGATGCCCTTCGTTTTTGTAGGTATGTTGGCATTTTGGTGATGCTTAAGTAAGCGCGTCGAAAAACCGTATTGCAGG
Organism: Distichodus sexfasciatus; assembly: GCA_032718565.1. Classification (NCBI taxonomy): domain Eukaryota; kingdom Metazoa; phylum Chordata; class Actinopteri; order Characiformes; family Distichodontidae; genus Distichodus; species Distichodus sexfasciatus. Next base: position 1,825,141 of record JAVGVS010000052.1, on the reverse strand, counting down.
CATGCTAGCCAGATCACTGCTTTTAATAAACAGCCAGCGTTAGGTGAATTTCTCCGTGGTATTGGGCGTCAACTCATGAAAGCGGCGCTCTCTACATTCTACGCTGCGCAGTCGCACGAAACACGTCCGTCCACCCTCCCGAAAAAGAAATCCGACCAAAGGGACACCAACCAATCATGGCACAATTACAGTTCGGCTGTGTCAGCTTCCGAAATAGTCTTAAATTGCAGAACGCCGAAAGTATTTTCCTTCTTTCTTTTTCGAAAAAATGTCATACTTTTCCCGCCCAATGCCCACTTTGTTTAAGGCATTATAATGAGAAAGCTTCTCCTTATTATGACTTCATGTCTCATGATAACGAGAATCCTTCTTCTAATTACGAACAAGATTTTCTCACGATTACTAGTGAACTTCTCATAATAAAAAAGAAACTTTCTTATAATTAAGCCAGAGCTTTAATCATTATTACGAATTACTGTCTCAAGACACTTTCTTGTTATTTTTACTTACTTTTACTTGGCTTCCATTTTGTAATAATAATAAAAACTAAGAAGTCGTAATTAAAATAAAATTTCATAATGAGATGCTAAGTTATTCTAACAAAAACGTTTTTCGTTATGACTCTCACTTTATGTGGAGGGAACAGGCTTCCATAATTAGAATAAAGAGAACTTTCTTGTTACTGTGACTTACTTTCTGTATGGAGGGATCTCAACCAACCGCGGCGCATAATTACAATCCATCAGCTTCCGATAAGGTCCGGTGATCAGGGTAGAGGACGCCGTTGCTCTTTTTTGGAGCAAGTCATATTTTTCCCCGTCCAGGATTCCTCTTGGTTAATAACTCAACATCTCGTTATAACGAAACTTATTTATAATTGCCACTTGGCTTTTCTCGTTAGGATGACTTGTTGAATCAGAATAAAGAGAAACTCTCTCGTTATTATGACTTACTTGTTGCTGTAAGTGTCGGAAAAAAGGGGCTTCCATAAAACGGGTACATCCACCCTCCCGAAAAAAAAACCCAATTACAATCCGATCCGTTAGCTTCCGAAAAAGTCTGGTGCTCAAGGTACAGTACGCCAATGGTATTATTTTTTGGAATAAAAGATCATACTTTTGGTTAAGGCAGCGCCTCTGGGTTTCCGGGAGATGCAGACTTACCGGCGTGTCTCTCTTTCTCTTTCTCGAGTCGGATGCAGGTCGGTGGTCCCGTTTTTCCGCATCCCCCTCAGAGCTTCAGCTCGTTGGCGATCTTGCAAGCGATGTTCTTGAAGGCAATGGAAGTGCCCGAGATGCGCTTGAAGCGCACGCCGTTGAGCGAGAGGCGCGGCAGTTTGCACACCTCCATCTCCCACTGCACCAGGCTGTCGTGACGCGCGTCGCCGTGCACACAGAAGAGCAGGAAGCGCTCTCGCTGCTCATAGTCGCAGCTGTTGGCGTCCAGTACTTTGCGAATTTCCCGCATCATGTCTCCGGGCTCCATCGACGACGTGGTCTTCATGCTCCAGGTGAAGCGCAGCGAGCGCGGCTTGGAATCCCGGCTCTCCTCCCGAGACTCGCCCGACGCGCTCCTGCACGTTACCGAGAGAATTAGCGGTGCGCTTTACGCTTTCAATACGTTTTATGTTCTTTATGTGCTTTCAACGATGAACTTTACAGTTCACAGTCACACCTGCTCACGATATAACTAATGGCAGTTTAGGACTGGCATTATCCATTAACCTCCTGACTAATTTTGCTACGATTTACCTCAAGGATGCGTTTCCTTTAGAGTGATTTTAAAAGATTCGACTAAAAAAAGCAGATATATTGATTTTTTTAAACGTTCATTTTATTGAGTCAACAGCAATTACATAATTTAATACTACTACTACTACTACTACTACTACTGCTAACAATAATAATAATAATAAAAAAATAATGTAATATTTAACCTGTAAAAACTACTCTCTAAATTATCTGAGATGAAAAAAAATATTTAATCTGTAATAATCAAGAGAGTAATAATAATTAGGAAAAATAAATTTCAGAATGGCTCTTATTTATCAATTGACAGGTTAAATTAGACTATATATGATCTGTAATATTTACTCTCAATAACTAAGAATATTTATTAGAATAAATAATTATTATTCATCTGTAATAATTAGGAGTAATGTTCACTATGGTCCTACATTATAATACCCATTTTATCAAGAGTAATAATTGTATGAGTGTAGTTGTTATTAATGATGGATTAAATAATTTTGTAATCTGTAATAATTACTCTAATAATAACTATTAACCAGCAATATTGGGCAATAATATTAATATGTAATCATTCCCACATGAAGAAAAAATGAAATAATGGGTGAAATAAAACTATGACGTCTCAGTAAGTCTACACTGACCATCAATCCATGCTGAATCCACGCCTAAAAATTTTCCCTAACAGTTAATGTAAAGATAAGGTAGCAAGTGAAGGCCTTATGGCTTTAATAATGAGTGTCAGTAGCAGCTACAAGGTCAAACAATTTTTTCAAAAATCTGTCTTATAGTCGTTAAGTTTTTTTTTTGTCTTGCTGGTGGTTTCAGAGCTTTGTCGAAATTAATATAGTGGGTCAAACCACCCACACAAACACACGCTTTAAGTAAGTGATCTGAAAAATCTCACCTTGGTGTTTCAGTCTTGCCACTAGCCTCGCCTTCGCTTGGAACCCTCAAAAGCAAGCAGAACACACAATTTAGCACTGCTATTTCCCCCCCCTCCACACACAAACCCACACACAACACACATTGTGTCATTCAGATCCATGCCTCCACAGTCACTTGGAACACGGTGCTGCAGAGCAAAACGGAAGGACGTAAGACGTGCTTTGAAGCGACGCTCCATCCAAAGACGCTAACACTGCTAACAGTCAATGAAAGCTAACAGTAGCTAAAACTTCCCATTGCTTTTCACACACTGCTAGCCACATCAGCGTCTTTGGAAAGAGATCTCCGGTTTGAGGACCGATCCAGTCAGAGGAGATCCTCTTGGACAATGTCGGTTTGGGTCAGACTAGGCTTTGGCCACATGCCGGACAGATGAACGAACAGATATTTGACAGAATATTGGGGTATTTGACAGAAATACTGCGGCATACAGGGGTGTAAGGGTTTAAAATGGGGGAGATACAAGAGAACCAGGAAGGAACAAAGTGGGGCGGGGAGGGGGATTTAGTTCATACAGGGGGGGATTCAGTCCTTATTGGTCGCCTACCTCCTAGTTGACCTGAAAGACAGAGTTCTACAACAGAAGAGAACAAGGCCCATGAGGGGGATGAGCTGGGGAAACTGGAGATCTAAATGCTAATTGTTTTTGAGCCAGACTAGTAATGATTACTAGCAGGCCCAGTACATATACATAGAAGATGCGTTATTAAAAGGTATCATGTGTAGAATTTAGACAAGCTGCTTTTATATACCGTTTTCTTCAAGAACACCACTTTTAAGCTGGAATTTGGTGCTGTGACTGATGAGACTCAACGTTCTACAAATGGGGCCTTTAAAGGACAAGTCTACTAATCTTGAATCAAAAACTCAATTAACTACCTGAGATTAGTGTTACTGGATTACCAATGCTTAATGAAAATTCTTCAAAAGAGACCTCAATTTAAGGACATGAAATCACATCAGAACTTAATAAAAAGACAGCCATGTGCGACAATTCAAGTGTCCTGTATTCAAACTTCTCTTTAGTATGTCACATTTTAAATTACCCCTGTTTCGTTATTGCTAACCCTACCACATATATTTTAAACATTTAGGAAATATTTTTATTCATAGCTGCTTTTATTCCCTGGTTTGAGGCTCTCCAGGGATTCGATTCCCACAATCTATAGGGTTTCAGACGCTTTGACCACTGCCCTACCACTGTCGCCTTGTTATTAAACATTTCGACACTGTCCAGTTGGTGTTTCCAGCTGAAGACCACCATCACAACTGCCCCTAATTATGGTACAAAAAGTGATGCAAACAGCTGGAGCAAAGACTGTAAACAACGAAATTAGGAAATACTGCAAAGAGCAAACGATTTCAGTCTGCATCCATGTGGTAGCGCACAACACTGCTAACCCCATTCATTCATTCATTCATTCATTCATTATTTGAACCACTTAATCCCAGCCAGGGTTGCGGTGGGGACTGGAGCCTATCCCGGGAACTACGGACGCAAGCCAGGGACCAACCCTGGGCAGGCAACGACACACCGCAGGGCACACACACTCATACAGTCACACCAAACGGGGCCAATTTAGAGTTGCCAGTTAATCTATATTGCATGTTTTTGGAGCCCACCGCAATAACCCATTTGAACATGGGGGAGCATGCAAACTCCACACAGAAAGGCGCTATGGCCGACCCAGGGATCCTCATCCCCATCAAAACGTCGAAAAAAAAAATTGGTATATACAACATATTTTATGACAAGATGATACAGTGTTATATGAAACAACAGATGTTTTCATTTAGTCTTCCTGCACTGTGTAACGCAGCACAAGAAAAACACCTGGAAGGAAACATTATAATTGAGTAAAACTAGAAAACCAATTTTTTGCTAATGCAAAACCTAAGAGTATAAATACACTTGTTTACATACACTTGCATATGTACGTATGTATGCAAGTATATTTCTGCCATTAGGAGGCAAAATTTTGTGGCTGACCTGCGCACAAACTTGGAGGTGATTTTGCTGATGATGCCAGTGGAGGTGCCCCTGCGTGCCGGCGCCAGCGCGCCCGTGTCGTGGGAGAGCGTGGGCGAGGCGGGCGGTCCGTTGTAGGTGGCGCTGCGGCGGTCGCGAAGCTGCGCCCCGTGGAAGGTGCTGCGGCTGGACGTGCCGCGGGGGAAACGGCTGCGTTCCGGCGTGCTGATGCTGTGGGCCGACGGAGACGTGGACGGGGGTCTGGGGCTGGGGCTGGAGCTGGCACGGAACGGAGGACGGAAAAAAATGACAGTTTGGCAAACTTCACTTCTACATGATACCAACTGGAATAACGCGGATTTGTTATTTGTGAGGTAAAAACACTGTTGCAAAGTTCAAGTTGTCAGTAATCGCACAACGGTAGGTGACATTTCAAATGTTTTGGCATCAGTGCTGGCCTTTATCCATACCTTTAATTATTTATGGATGTTAGGGCTTAATAACAATAATATCATGATTATTTCAAACTTGATTATGATTAATGAGTGATGGTTTTTAGATCTTTTTTTTGTTTGAAATTTGATCTGTTCACAAACAAACATGTCGGAGAAAACAATCAACAACCGCAAGATTAAGTCACTGAGAGGTTGTCATTTCACAGTTCATTATCAAAGCAAATCAATGACAGCTCTTTCCACCAACATTACTTTTTTCCCCCCATCCGATCAGAAAGCAAAGGATGAGTTGAGGACGAATTGTGTGTCACCACACGTCTTCCTCACCTTGGTTTGTATTCGCTGTTGTCCTCGATGGGAGGAAGGGCAGATTTGGAGGAAGTTCCGGAGGCCGACATGGACTTGACATGCCGCGGTCTCGCTGAAGCCAGAGCTGACGTGGTTCCTGAACCAGAGCTCGTACTGCCGGAAACTTCTGTCAGACTGGACATAGTGGGGAGCGAGTGAGTCATACAGTATATGAGCACAAATATGGAACGACCTTTCAAAAAAAGAACTAGGAATCCAATTTATTTCCAAGCCTGGAAATGTATATTTTAGATAAACTAGTTTAATGTAAACAGGATATTGTACTGATGAAATGCTGAATTGAACTGTGATTTCTGAATTAACTGCCGACCTGCTGTCTTTGCCGTTGGGGATGGCCGAGTGGCGGTCGGCCGAGCGCTCGCACACGTAGGTGTTTCTGCGAGCCATACCTCCATTTGTCTGCAAGACCGCCACAGAAAAAGGAGAAAGAATAGAAGACCAATTTTAAATGTAATTATTAAAAGGTAGAACCCATAAATACTGCATTAAACTGCATTACAGGTTAGGCCTATTAGCACGGAGTGGCTAAGATCAGGCGTTCAAAGACAGTACGACAGGGGAGACATGAAGAAAAAGGCAAACTAAGCAGAGGTTCATACTCCGGCCGCTGTGCTCGTTTTCTTCCTCTCCTGAGCGCCCAGAGGAGACGCCGGGACGTCAGCTTTGGAACCGGCGCTCAACAGCTTTCGGGAACTGTCCCATTCCTCTTTCTGCTCGCTCTCGGCCGAGCTGGATGGAGCGCGTTTAGTGTAGGAGACGGCCGGTGGCGCGGTAGGACCCACTGGGGAAAACCAGAACAGAAAATAAAAAACAATGCACCAGTGTATTTTTTTCACACAAAATTTTAAGCAAGAATGTTACAGTAAGTGAAAGCCATGCTAGCTGAGACATTCCCTCTTCATGCTGTAAGGTACAGTAAATGCAGCCGGCCAACAGGGGGCGACAGACACAGTCTCGCACACAACTGGGCTGCCACAAACAACTTTTTTCTACTGATTAACCTACTTATTAGCTGACAAACCCTAAATTTGAACTTTCCTATAGCGATATTAATATTTGAAATATTCATTCAGGTCACACATTTAATTACAATGCTAATTTTAAAAATTTAATATTAAAGACTTGTGGCTTTAATAATGATTATTTTAGCAGCTACAAGAACAGACAAAAATCTGTAAAATCAGTTTTTTAAACCAGGACAGTGGCATCCAGATCCATCAAGTCTAAGACGTGACTTGTCCTGTTTTGTCCTCAAAATTTAAAAAAAACCACTGCTGGTTGAGAGATTGGTTCACCTGCTTAACTGAACAGGTAGAATGAAAACATTTAATGACTTGCTGAAGCCAGACTTTCTCTGATATGCAGCAGGTTCAATCAGACTGGATTAGGCAAATCATGCTCTATATAGACATATAACAGATTTAGTATACGCAGAGATCATACAGTAGTGAAAAGAGAATTACACCTACATTAAAAGTGTGAACACTGTAAAGATAAAAGTCTGATTAAGTGAAGAGGATGATTCATTAGAGAGCAGTTATAATGGGAAACCTTCTGGAACCTTGCACTCCAATACGTTTCCCAATATAAGTGCTCTCTAATGAATCTACCTCTTTAATTACTCAGATTTGTATTAATTAAAGAGGGAGCTTCATTAGAGAACACTAAAGGGAATGGGAGCCTACTGCAATCCCGCACTCTCGAATTTGGTTAATCTATAGGTATTCTGCAGCTAATTTAATCAGAATCTTTTATGTTTGTAGAGTGTTATAGAGAGTATTTTGGAGGGGCTCATGTGTTTTGCTGTCACCATCTTCTGGTGAACAAAGGCATTACAATCTTCACTGTGAGTCAAAAAGGGACCTCTAGCACTCATGCCCAAAAAATCGATTCGAATCATGGTTTTTTCTGTTGATTGAAAATCGACTGATGTATTCCAAAAAAATCTATTCATATTTTTCAACTAACGTAATGGCACTAGTTTACTTATTTCCCCCCAACACGGGTTCAGCTCGCCAATCCTATAGATGGCACAAAGTGTGGAAATCTGCCCAGATGAAAGTGAAAGTGAGTGATTATTTGTGATTGTGAACACACCACAGCACAGCACACAATGCACCACAACGAAATGTGACCTCTGCATTTGACCCATCTGTGAGGGAGCAGTGGGCAGCTAACAAGGGCAGTGCCTGGGGGTACCTTTCTCATGAGTACCTCAGTGGTAACTTTACTGGTCTGGGATTTCGAACGCCCAATAGTTACGCTACGCTTCCTTCATGAGCATGAGGGAAATGCAGTCAGTATGTGTACGTATGCATTACATTTAACACACTACATTTGATTCAGTGTGATTTCTTTTGTTGATCTGCCACAGTCAAATGGGAAAATTAACTCGAAATAGCAATCTGTTCATCTATGTATTGAATTGAATCGTTTATGAATCATGAATCGAGAGAACAAGAATCGGAGTCAAATCAAATCAAAACATTAGATTTTCTGAATCTTGCAGCCCTGTTGTTTAACTGATACATTCAGTATTAAATTTGCGTACACAGGATCCACTTTTGACTTATGATGTACTGTTTGTATTCTTGAGTAACATCATCCATAAACGTATAAATGCTATAATAATAATAATAATAATAATAATAATGAGAAGAAGATGAAGAAGAGTGGACAAAGGTGCCTTTTATAACAAGGATACCTTGAAGAATTAGACAATAAATAACCAAAACAGTAGCACAACGTGGAACATAAAACAAGACAATAAATGCAAGACAAAGAATAAATGTGACCCTCCACGGCAAAACCAGTCGCTTGTCGCAATGGAGGTTTCCGAGAAAAACGTCGTTTTATGTTGCGTGGGGTAAAAGTTATTGGATTTTTTGTTTTTAGTGTTTTGAAACAGTGGAAGGTCTATACTGTACTGTTGTGAATAAATTTGGCTGAAAAACGTACCCTTTCATCCTAAAAACGTGACTTTCTCGAGGTGAGGAATTCAATTCCAGCAGAATGTTAAAAGTTTCTGTTTTGACCGCTCTACTTCAATATTTACGCTAAATCCACTGGTTGACTAGCGTGAAGATATTTCTCCGGAATCCATCTTCGTCTCCCGAGTTCAGTTAACCTAACGCAGGTAGGCTATCCGTGTGGCTG
>JAVGVS010000052.1:1637639-1814001 GCA_032718565.1 Distichodus sexfasciatus | reverse complement strand
CACACACACCACACACACCACACCCACAGACCCACAGACAGAGAGAGCCGAAGAGGGAACCGGATCGTTGTTACTTTACTTGGTTGTATGTCATCCCCACCATGATCGCTGAATCGCCGTTGCTGCTTCTGATTGGCCGAGACACTGCGCTGGACCTTGGTATGGGCCGGCGACTGGCTGGAGCCATTGTTGATGTCACTGGTGGGGCGGGGCCTGGGACACAGGCTGCTGTTGGACAGAGACTCGCTGCCTTCAAACTACTCCAAAAAAGAGGAGAGAGGAGAGAGGCAGTCAGACAAAATAAATTGTGGTTTGGTTCCCGTGATCCATGGGTTTAATGAAGAGTGCAACGACGAATTTATAAATAGGATAACTAAATGATTAATATGACTAATAAATGAACTTGACACCGGTGCTCATACTATTTTGAGCAGCATGACGTGTTTGATTAAACTCCTCCTACTTCATCCTGGTTATAACACTGCAGAAACATTCAAACCAGCAGCTCTAATTGATACATTCTAAGTCTAAAACTGATTAGACTGATTTACAACTGAACGCCTCATTCACTAAAAACAGAGCCAGAGTGCATGATAAAACCCCCTTTTTGAGTTGACTCGGGTCGGGAAAAATCAATTGCAATTTCAGCCCAACAACGCCATCATTACTGTCCTATCAGCTGCTTCTGCCTGAAGGGTAGCACTGGTTTACAGAGGATTTAAACAAACAGCCGGTATCACATTTGAAGTTCATTTTCAGACGTAATATCATTTCGTTTGAACATCTCTTCCATTTGCTTTTCTGTATTTGGTCTTGTGCTTAATCCTGACAGTTGAAACAATCCAAACCTGTGGGAAGTTGCTGGGTGCTCTGTGATTCCGTACTGACCTCTGGAGCTTTTCTGCCCAATAGGAGGTAAGTAGCCATGACGTCGTTGTATTTCTGCTCCATCAGGGCCTCCATGATCTCATCCTTTGGGTATCCCATCGTCACCATCAGCTCTAAAGAACGAGACGCACGGGGATGAGACTTTAATCAGGTCCTACACTGAATGTTGAAGCTGTTATTGCTGTTAAGATATTGATGTAGTATGATACTACACAACTGTAGAACTGAAGAAACCTAATAACCCAAATAAAATTGTGTGTCATCAGCATAGCAAAAGGTTTAAATTACAAGAACAGCAATATCTCTAGAGCAGGGGTTTTCAACTGGTTCTGTCCCAGGAACCACCATTTAAAGTAAGCAGTAGTCTGCAGCCCACCGTGTGCCCATGTGTGGGTGGGGTTGGGGGAGGCTTTATTAGATATTGCCCAAATCATCTGGAAATGTTTTGAAAAACAAACAAAATAAAATACATTTTAAAAGGGTGATTTCAGTAGTGAAACTGGATTGGAGGTCACAGGCCCCCTGCATTGCCACAGGTTGAAAACTCCTGCTCTAGATGAAAAGTTAAAGTCCTGACCAGAGTTTTGTCCTCACCATTTAAACTTAACTGCAGATTGCGACTAACAAATTCATTCACCTGCTTACTTGAGCAAGTACAAAGAAAACCTGACTTTTTTTTTGGAAAAAGTCTTTTTGGAGCCTGATTTTCACATCTTGACTGCATACTGAAATTCCAGCAGGAGTTTTTCGGAGCTACTGACCGATCCTTTTGCCGTCGATATCAGGCTTTGGTTCCGTAAAAGGCAGCAGCTCCTCCTCATCGTAGCCCACGTTCATCCAGCGGTCCTTCATGATTTGCTGGTGAAAAAAGACAAATTAAAAAAGTCAAACAAAGCAAAATGAAGGTGAGGACGATGAGATAAAGGACAGATGTGACGCGCTACCTCCAGACTCCCGCGCTTCAGCGGGTTGAGCACCAGCAGCCTCTTGAGCAGGTTCTCGCAGTCGGTGGACATGTAGAAGGGGATGCGGTATTTTCCCCTCAGGACTCGCTCCCTCAGCTCCTGCACAAACACCCACACAACAGCACATAGCAGTAAGGGTAAAGACCTTTTAATCAACACCGGGGGTCTCGCTGAGCTCTTACAACCTCTATGTGACTGACCAGAGCTGAGGATGAACTTAGCAGCTAAACTATTGGACACTAAAGAGTAGGATATGTGTTTTGTCGGGAAAGGGAGCACGCTGCAAGAACACCACATCACACCATGTCATTAAACTGCACTGTTTAAGGTTATCATTGATCAATATGAACAATTTTAGTAGCATTAGTAGTCAATAACCTTGAGGTTCTGTCCGTCGAAGGGCAGCGAGCCGCTGACCAGCGTGTAGAGTATGACCCCCAGGCTCCAGACGTCCACCTCGGGCCCATCATACTTCTTCCCCTGGAAGAGCTCAGGGGCTGCGTAGGGAGGGCTCCCACAGAACGTGTCCAGCTTGCTGCCCTCCGTGAACTCGTTACTGAAGCCGAAGTCGGCAATCTTAATGTTCATGTCGGCGTCCAGCAGTAGGTTCTCAGCCTCAATAGAGGGGAGGGGGAGGCAACAATAACAACAATTTTTAACAACAATACTGATTTTGATTTTTGAGGATGCACACTTTTGTTAGAGCATTAAATGAAACGTTTCTATTTTTTGTGTGTAATTTTTCAAGTATTAAAGTTAGTTACGGCGAGTCCACGCAATGACATAATGCAGCCTAAAATACAACCCAAAATGCAACAAAAACAAAAAATACATAATTAAAAAAATGTTTTATCATTTTTATTTGTTTTTAGTTATATACATTTTAGAACTTCTTGAATGTTTTTTTAAATAATTCTTATATTTCCATTTAATTTTATTTAAATTCAATCTCTATTTTTTATTATACTTGTTGATGAAGTCGTTTAACTATATATATGGCAAATTAAGAAGCTACATTTTTATTAGCGTATATAATTTCTGACAAATAAACCAATACACGAAAATGCGGTTCACATGTGCCCTCTGGTGCTCTTGAAACACCATGCAAAGAATGAATAGTTAATGACTTAATTTTTTAATTTTACAATAGTCACAAATTACTTTACATTTTCCTTTTCTGATTTTATCTGCTATATTCGCTCACATCAGCCGATAATATCTACACACTGATATATCGAGCAGCATCAGATATTAAGCTGGGCTTGTAATAAAGCAAACATCGCAGTTGTGTTGAAGGTAGTCATTTTATCATTAATACGAATGAACAAAGAGTCTAGAATCCATCCAGAGTGTCATGGAGATCAAAAATACAGTTACATGTTCAATGTTGGCTTTTCGTGATCCTGACTTACTTTGAGGTCCCTGTGCACAATTTTCTTCTGGTGGCAGTACTGCACTGCAGATACAATCTGAAAAACATCAGAAACTGTTAGTATCTCTCCCTTACACAAACACACAAACAGCAACCCCACTGGGTTTCTGCGGTCAAAAAGTGACCAGCGCTGCATAAATAGAGCAGAATATGCATAACCACAGATGGGTTGCAGTCTGTTAGTGTACAAAAAGAGCAACACTGAGACAGACTTCATTACAATTAGCCTGAGAATACAATTATAAGGAAGATGTACAGAATAAAGTGGTCAGTCTTTGTTCCAAAAAATAAACTCTTTTTACTTGCAACCTTAAGTAATTTAATAATGGATAATAATACAAATATGAATATTAATGAATTAGTGTTAATGAAAACTTTTATACTCTGATAAAGACAATATTGGAATAATTAATTAAATAGGTATTAATTAAACATCACCTGGATATAAACAATTTTTATTCTATTTCATAAAATATTCAATATATTCTTATACTAAAAATAAAAGTATTATTTGAATAAGTGATTAATTAAATCTTTTATAAGGTAAAAATATTATTAGTTAATTATGTAGCAATAAAAGCTTATCTCTCACTTTAAAAAGGGAGCAATAAGGTTGTACTTCCCCGTATGATTAAAGATGCCATAAGCAGCACAAGCGTGTTTGTTAAAAAATAACTATTCACAATTTTCACGGTACATTTCACTACATGTTGTACTTTTATATAACTATACATGTGACAAATAAAGAATCTTGAATCCCCTTTAATCATCCCCCAAATAATTGTTTGTTCAGTGCTTATCTAAATAAATTACACATATTCACTGCTAAGCTGCCTGAAAGAGTCTGTTACCTCACACTCCCTTCACTCGGGTCTTCTGTACATCTGCCTATTTCTGGTTTTAACCCCACCACTCTAACACACACAAACCCTCCACCCCCAGCCTTCTGATTCACCAGCCCTTATTAAAGCCAGTGCGGCCGAGCTCGCTACCAGCTGTCAGTGAGTCTGCGCGCGGCGTTGACTCTGACTCACAGCAAACCGAGTGACCAAAAAAAAGAACGAGATCCACTTCCTGTTCACTTTCTCTTGCGGCCACCAGGTGTCAGTCTACAGTCTAAAGATTTGGACAGCGTGCTGTAGTCTGTCCACTCGCTCAAACGTTTTTTATTTTTCCATCAATTAATAAAGTATTTTCAGTTTAAAATGCGGACAACAAGGTAGCTGACCCACTGTGGCAACCCCTAATGGAAGAAGCCGAAAGACTACGTAAAGAACAGACTATTAATTGGGCTATTTTTTCATTATTTTCCCCTCAAAAGGTTGAATATTTTGCTTAATTATTACAGTTAATCTCCTGCAAAAAATCAATCACTTTATTTTGCCAACAGCATGTACAACATTATTATTCAACTTGTACTACTTAACAGAGTAAAATTTATTTTACTTTAATATAAATATACTGGTTACAATTAACCATATATTTCTGTTATGACATTTGCTGTAAAAATAATAATGGGAGAAATGATATAGTTAGATATCACCTCAACATGTCAAATACACAAGTACACAGACTGGCCTTTTTCTGTAAAGATATTAATATTTTCTATTTTTCTTAATCCTAAAATTAATATTCATCACAATGATTCATGCTAATGTTTGATATTATATTTGTGATTTTCTTCACAAAGATATAATCTCTAAATAATGAAATAATTTGATTCACTGTCACCTCAATTCATGTAATCCCAGATATAGCAACTAATGGACTTTTAATAATGAGCGTATTTAGAAGCTATAAGGATAAGTGTTATTAAAAGCTCTCCTGATAACGGTCATTTACGGAGTTTTAGACTTGCAGGTGGTCCATCATTCTCCAGATAACACCTGTGTGTTATTCAGTGTAGAGCTGCTTTAATTTTCACACAGCAAACCAAACATTCATTCATTCATTCATTCATTCATTATCCAAACAGCTTAATCCAAACCGGGGTTGCAGTGGGGACCAGAGCCTATCCCAGGAACTACGGGCGCAAGGCGAGGGCCACCCCTGGGCGGGTGCCAAGAAACCGGAGGGCATACACACTCACCCAATCACACTCACACCTTACGGGGCCAATTTAGAGTCACCAATAAACCTATATTGCATGCTTTTGGACCGTGGGAGGAAATCGGAGCCCCTGGTGGAATCCCACGCAAAGACAGAGAGAGCGTGCAAAGACCACAAAGAAAGGCCCTATGGGCAATCCGTGACTCAAACCCAGAATCTTCTCACTGTGAGCCGGCAGCGCTAACCGCCATGCCGCCCTTAGCAAACCAAACGCATTCTTCTTTTTTGATTATCTGTAGTATTCCCCTACTTTCAAAGCCTTGGATCTTTGAGTATTTTCAGACAGATTCTGGTGAAAGCAGCACAATTTTTTTTTTAAATTCACATTGACCGGAGTCGAGCAAAAAGAAAAAGAGGGCATTGTTGAAGATATAGTGAGTAAAGACATTTACTGTATGTAAAATTTGCTACAATTATATTCTACATTTTAGAATTTATAATGTTAATCTCATCAGTTTAGATTCTAGAACAGATAAAGTTAAATCATTTAGGTGGAGCCCGACTGCAGTTTACCTGGCGAAACTTTGCTCTGGCCTCCTTCTCCTTCATCCTGCCGTGAGCCACCAAATAGTCGAAAACTTCACCTGAAATCACAAATGAGCCATATTCCAACGATCACAGCAATTTATGAAATATTTTAATCATGGTTTTAGCGATCATCTATAATTTACTCATATAAATGTTCAAATGCCTCTTTCTAAAATGTTCATTGCAAGACTGTGCTGATGCAGTTATAAAGTGAAGTTAGATTTATGAACTCACCTCCGCTTGCATACTCCATTATTAAATAAAGTGTCCGATCCGTTTCGATGACTTCAAATAACTTCACTGGAAATGTTGGTGGGGGAAAAAGGAAAAGACAAATAGATTTAACCCCATGTTCTAACTACTTTGTTGTTGTGGAACTTCACAGTAGTTCGACCCGATGAGCGTTGTTCTCACCTATATTTGGATGACCCAAGACCTTCATTACTCGCACTTCTCTGAAGAGCTGTGGAGAAAAAACAAAACAAAAAACAAAACAGTGATTAAAATATATGGTCAACAATTATTTAATGTTAATATAAAGGTCTGGATAAAGCTTTTCAGATCAGCAGGCCTTAAAGAGCTCTGTTCATTTTCATTAATCCCAGCTGAAAGAAGGGATTCCCTATTTTTGTCTCTTTCCCTTTCCCTTCCACACTCTCTCTTTTCTCCCTCTATCTTCTCACTCTTTCCTCTATATCTTCACTCCCTCTGTCTCACTCCTTCCTCTCTTTTCCCCACCTTTCTCTCATTTCGTTTGGCTTTCTCAACCCGCTTCCATCCCTCATTTACTCTTCTTCACTCTCCCTTACCTCTCTCTCTCTTTTCCTTTTTCTCTCATCACTGTCTTTTCTCTCTCCATCCTCCATTTCTCCTCCCTCCATCTCTTCCTTTGTCCTTTCTCTCTCCTCCCTCTCGTCCCAACTTCCCTCCTACTCTCTCGGACAAGATACCAAAATACAGCTGAAGAACAGCTCTGGGTTAAGTTGAACAGATTTCTGAAGCTGATTTTTACCCTCTTTGTCAGCACAGCGTTGGTTATCCAGGTAACATGATCAAATGGGTTTCTTATATGTCTGTATTGATCTGGTTGGTTTTACGGCACTGTTTACACTCAACTGTGATGATCAGGTTCATTGATCTGAATTTTTTAAAAGCTGCCATACTAGTGAGCTACCCTTTTATTAAATCAAATATTTCCTTGGGATTTGCACCCGATTCTGTTGCATCTTGTAGCATGTATGCACGTTACTCATAGTACAAACTGGATGACCGGCCGTTGAGACACCAGCATGGGATATAACTTTCGGTCTGTTGAAACAAAATTTACGCAATCACTACTTGCTTTTCCTGGCAGTTTGTTACATGTTTCCATGATACATAATGTTGTGTCTTCATCACCCATACCTAGGCCAAGCCAAAAGGAGTTTGGCCCAACTGAGGGAACGAAGCCAGTTTTAAGTGAACTCAGGCATGGAGACCCAACACAAGAGCCTCAGCTCATCAGTGAAAGTGGATTACTGGAAGAACATGCAAAGGGATCAAGGAGTGAGCCCTGAGGGACGCCCGGCTCTAATTCCCCCCCACTAGGCTCAGATTAAGAGCGGTATTACACATCCTGCAACACGGCGGGCCTCAGGAGTCTGGAGACTTGTAGACAATATCACAACTGCCAAACACAAACACATCACAACCCTGACATCACTGAACAACACACAACCATAGATCTTCCTGGGAATATCTGGTTCCAGCAAAATCATGGGGTTGATGAAGATAAATCTCAGATTCATGTGAAAGTACTAACTCAAGCTTGAACTCTGGTTATACTCACAGGTGATTAGCGGAAATTTCCAGAGTATCCTTCCACAAGATGTTGATCTCAGATCTTAGCCTCTGTACTGGAATATCTGATAGATTTGGGGAAGTTGGTAGCATAACATATAGGGAGTTTGCCATGTAATCGGAAGGTCGCCAGTTCAAGTCCCAGACCGTTAAAGGTATCACTGAGGTACTTGTGAGCAAGGTACCGTCCCCTAGCTCTGCTTCCCAGGCGGCTGCCCACTGCGCCTTCACAGATGGGTGAAATGCAGAGGTCAGATTTGGTTGTGGTGCACTGTGCACTGCGCTGTGGCGTGTTCACAATGACAATGTCAATTCACTTCACATTTTCAGGGTGTTTTTATGGTCAAGTCTTTATCAGTCTGACATCAGTTGACATCAACTTTTCTGATCAAGACTAATGTGTGCCAACCTAAGCAACAGACATTTTGGGAGCAGCATCTATGAGCACTGGATCCTATAAAGACACAAATACAAATGTGTGTGCAAAAGAGTATGTGTGTGTGTGTTTTCTCTTCCTTACGTCATCATAGCCAAGCTGGATCACATGCAGGAGGGAGATGATGAGAGAGAGAGAGAGAGAGAGAGAGCAGGAAAAAAGTAGCAAAACAACAGACTGTGCTCCTGCATGATGCTGCATTCCTGAAAGGGTGAGTGCTCTGAATTCAATGATGTGCAACAAGAGACACACACACACACACACACACACACTACAGGGGACAAATCTATGAATAGCTCACTGAGTCACTTGAATGACAGCCCTTCCGCAACCACACACACACACAGAATTCAGAATGTGCTTCAGTTACACACTAAGCTTTACAGACGATCATAACTACATTATTGCCACTGTGGACGCGTTCAGCTAAAGTCACCCAACTCACTCCCACGTTAGGCCAATATACACTGGGATTAACAAACAAACAATGCATGACAAATATTACGTTATGGTCTAAATATTACACATTTGAATATCTACCGATACGATACAGTCTTTTTATATATATATATATATATATATATATATATATATATAATAGGCATATATATATATATATATATATATGTGTGTGTATATACAGTATATATATATACATATATATATATATATATATATATACACACTACTAGTCAAAAGTTTGACTCATCCTACCATCTCTACCTAATGTTTTTTTTCTTTTACTTTTCATTACTATTTACATTTTATAGATTTCACCAAAGGCATCAAAACTATGAATGAACTATGTAAGGGCTATTTGACCAAGAAAGAGAGTGATGGAGGGCTGCGCCAGATGGCCTGGGCTCCACGGTCACCTGACCAAACCCACTCAAGATAGTTTAAGTATGAGATGGGACTGCAGGGTGAAGGGCCAACAAGTGTCGGTAGCATCTCTGGGAAACCTTCAAGACTGTTGAAACCATTTCAGGTGATCACCTCATGAAGCTCATCGAGAGAATGCCAAGAGTGTGATCAAAGCAAGCAGTGATCAAAGCAAAGGGTGGTTATTTTCAAGAATCTCCAAAGATATAAAACCATGTTTTGGATTATTTCACACTTTTTGTTTACTACATAATTCCATATGTTGACTGGTTGTGTGTATATATACTGTATATATATCTTAGGGGTGGGCGATATATCGAATATACCGTGATTCATATCGGCATTCATATCGTGATCATCGAGTAGCAAATCCTAACGTTATTGTTAAACAGACAGCATGTACTTCGTTTTTCTGCCTCGCAAAGCAGACAGCTCGCTCCTCCGCCCATCCAGAAAACTCCTAGCGCAATGCACGTTTTGTACCGCTTTCGTGTTTTGCACCCCGCCTCGTCACATCAATGCCAAAACTAGAGCAAGAAATGGCTTGCTTAAAAATTCATGAGTAATTTCAAAGTCACTTTGTTTAAATGTAGGTAACTCGAGAGCACAACATTAAGAATCGGTTGTGCGGTTTTGATCATATTGCGCGCAAACTGTATTTTTCCTCTCTCGAATGTCTTTTTTCCTCTCGATGTTAAATGCCTCACGCTAAAAATAGGTTAACAATGACGGTAGCGGCTTTTTGCCTCGAGTGAGATTTTCACGCGATTTGAAAGGGCGGGGTTTGGCAGTTTAAAGTGCTCAGTTGTTTCTTGCCTTAATCCTATTACGATGGCTCCTGGTCTTGCATTGATTTGCACTTACAGACAGTTTCTCGTAAGGAAAACCAAGTTTATTTGAGGAAGAGGAACAGTTGCAGGCAGGTTAAACACAAGTTACAGTTTATCTAATTTTATAATTATAAATCATTAATAGTTAGGAATCAAGCAATGCTATTAAGCATGCAATCAATGGCCCCTTGCCCAATTTGTCTGTGTCCTTTCAACATAATGGGAAGTAAAGTTTGCTATATTATACTCTCTTGTTTAAAAATAAAAAGCATTTATTATAATAAACTTTGGCTAAATTCATTATATTGATGTCATTTTATGAAACATAGGGCCGAATTTATCATTTATACAGTGATTTAGAGGAAATTTAAAGGTATTGAGATATATATTGTGTGTCGATATAGCTTAAAAATATCAAGTATATTATTTTTGTTATATCGCCTAGTTCTAATATATATATATATATATATATATATATATATATATATATATATATATATATATATATTATACATATATATGTGTATGTATATATTATACACACATATATATATTTATATATATATATATTATATATATATATATATAAATAAAATGTTTTAAAAATGAATACATGACTGAAACTGTTTTCCTAACTAAAACAATGTAATAATTTTACACCCATATGTATATGCTAAATTATTTATTATTAAAATAACATCTCAACAATGATTTGTTTAAAGACAGTTCTGTAATTCTGTAATCCTGCAGCGCTAAAACCATCAGGAACACAGAGATTGTGAACGACAGTCGGTGTTGTTAAGGAAATTAAACAGTATAATCATGTGATTTGCTTTTGGGGTTGTAGTGTGTTGCGTTGGTTGTTGTGCTCATGGTCATATCAATAAGTAGGAATCAGTGTGAATGTCGAAAAATAAACCAGCTTTACCGCAGTGCTACTTCCCATGGATAACCAACTGGGTGTGTGTGCATTTACAGATCGGCTCCATACATCGGACCAATGCCACAGATATCCGATCCAGCTATTTGAGTCGTTATCGGACCGTTATCCCATCCACATATCGGATCGGGGCCATCTGTGCTAAAAATCAATACTACAAAATGTAACAGACATACAGGTAGGCCACGGCTTACGGTGGAGACGTGTTCATTTTTTCATCATCGAGAAAAAACATCCACTCAAACACCGAGACATCTGAGCTCTATCGATCGCTGGTAAGAGTGAGGTGTCTCACAAGGCGGGAGATGCCTACATCCCGGCGGCGTCCCACCGTATGGTAGCTGCCATGCGAAACTTAGAATTCTGACGTATTGCTATCATAATCGGGGGAAATCTGATTCATAGCAGAATAAATCTCACGGTCAGATGAAGTTCCATCATGTAAGTTTGGCCCAATTTTGGGGGTGTTTCGGTAGTGTACATGGAGTGTCACACTCTTTGACTTGGCACACTACATAGGGCGGGAAGTGACTTTTTCTTAAAATGTTGTGCACTTCGCTGGAAATGCTCCACCCTCACTCGGCTCTGCTTTCACGCTCACTTGACTTGCCGCTGTGTTAGAAAGGTCAGAGTTATGGCGCTATTTTTGTGCCAAAATTCTAAGTGCAAACTGGAACTTTGACGAGCAAAAAATCTTGTCTTTACGTGCGCAACTCTGCCCGCGCACACACTCGACTCATTCATCAGCATCGGTATTGGCAGACTTAAGTATGAAAATATCGGTTAATAATTCCCTACCACAAAGTTCATGTGATCTAACGCCAACGTAAAAGTGAACACAGACCATATGCGATATCTGGATGCTTCGCAGTAACACACGAATGTGTCCAGTGTGTACCGTGTCCAGTCTAACATCCAATACTCGTCACTGTTATTGTTGCTCCGCTTATTACAGTCTGGGAAACGCACAAACCAGAAGTAACGAGGTTGAGCGCAATTCAGCGGATGAATGTATACAATGGGTGGGAAATGAAAAACGGGTCGACCGTGGTAAACAAAAAACGATGCGCATAAACATCTCTCTCACACACACACTCCCACACCCACACACACTTACACTGGAGTCCAAGCTGTGCCAGTGACCTACATAATGCTACCCAGGAGCACCGCGTCATCCGAATTCCTCTTCATTAATGAAATGTCACTAAACATTTCAAACACACTTCTGAGGACGTTGGGCCGCTTGCCACAGCAGGGTCGTCCCTTCGTTAGTCGTGCGGTTAATACACACAAACTAACACAAATATACAGGCTTGAAGTAATCACTTGATGATGTGATGCTTTATTTTATTTCTATTTTCAGAATTGCACAATCATATAGTAAGGCTGGGCAATTACTCAAAAACAATTCATCAAACCCAATAATTTACATAATGGATGGTTATTTCAATTATTTTTGAAACTCAAATCACAAAAAGCTACTAAAATGTTTTCCCCCCAGCTCAACCAGATATGCATGACATCAGATCGATCTTTTCATTTTGGATTGACGCTCAGGGCTCATTATACCCATGGATCGGTATACGTCAATATATTGTTACTCCCCTAGTATATATGACACATACTCCTCGTGTCTGGCCAAGCAGCAGTACTGAACGTGTCCCTCCCTCTTTGTCCTTGTTGTCCGGAAGCTCTGTCGTTTGTCTGTCTCTTACACTTCCTCTTTGTTTACTTCTTAATTTTTCTGAATGAACAGCACAAGGGAAACCCACAGCGGCGTCGCTTAAGTTCTCACGTGCTCGTCTTTAGCCCATTCTTTTATCAGCAGCGTAAAAGCTGAGCTCAGGAAAAGCTCCCAGAGTGCCAGGCTGCTGCTGTCTGGCCGGCTAATGTTGGAACAAGCCAGCGACGGGAACAAGCCAGACAAAACCGCGGCCATTACGATCCCCACCCTCCTCCAGCGCCGGTATGCTATTGGATTAAATGGAAAGGGGAGAGAAAGGGGCTGTGCGATATCACCAATAACCCATATCACGATGCCATTTCACATTCTGATAACGATATATATCACAATATAGTATATTTTCTGTAAATTCAGTGGAACTCTGAAAATCTAGCAAGCACTAAGCAAATGTAGTGTCTGTGCGCGCTCAAATCTGCCTACGCGTGCGCTCAAAACACTCCGCACATGCTCATATGGAACGCCGAAGATGCCACAGTTCACCAATATTTTTACACAATTGTTTTACTGTCACAATTGACTGTAAAACACTTGTTTATTACACCATTTTATTTGTTTAAATCACAGCACTCTAACATACCAGTGTTTTTTTCGCTGCTGAAGACGCAGCTTTACAGTGCTTTAGTAAGGTGCCTTTAAGGCCAATTCTGGCACCTTTGGCGTTCCATAGATCTGGGCGTGCGCAGATTTTGCTTGGAAGGAGCAGCACTGGAGCTGTATAACACCACACAAGAAAAATCTCACAATCGCAGAACGCAGATTGTTCAGCTAAACAACGACATCTTGACAACGCTTATCGTGTGAAGGCGGCTTTACGGATCTGGAGGCAGCATGGCGTGGGAGGCGAACGCTGGAAGCTTTGGTCTGCAGCTCGGTGGGAGAGACGGAGGACTATTTTTAGCCTGATATTCTTAAAAAGGTTGGTATGCTGCAGACACAGGAAGGGGGCTTTAGTGTGGACTGAAACATTGCTTCTCTTTCAGACTCTTACCTTTGTCATAACATATGGAAAGCCACATGAAAATCACTAAATGTTCAGAGAACTTCTCACGGTCAGGGATTATTGCCAATCAGATAAAATTGGGATTAACCGAGTATGAACTCACCCCAGGTCCAAAATAGATATGAAATAAAATGTAAAAAATAATTTCAGTAGTGGAACTGGATTGCATGTTACGGACCGCCAAGGGGCCGCGGACCACCGGTTGGGATTACAGTCAGAGCGTGATTTTGAAAGTGAGAGATTATTTGTCATTATGAACACACCGCAGCACAGCGCACCACAACGAAATGTGACTTCCGCACTTAACCCACCCGTGAAATAGCAGTGGGCAGCTAACAAGCGCCCAGGGAGCAGAGCCTGGGGACGGTACCTTGCTCATGAGTACCTCAGTGGTAACTTTACCGGCCCTAGATTCGAACCTGCGACCTTCTGATCACGGGGCAAACACCCGACTGTTACGCCAATTCAATCAATGAAGTACACAAACGGGATACTCTGCCTCATACATGCATAAATCTACATAAATAACTCATTAATAATTTTTCTCCAAAAGAATGGTGAGTAAATGAAGGAGATCACTTTGCTTTGACTCCTATTTATGGAGAATAAAGTGTCACATGTGACCCTCCATGGCAAAACCAGTCGCTTGTTGCAAATTTTCAAAATTGAGTTATACATCAAAACGATACCTATATCGAATGAATCGGACGACATATGACTGAGATATCAACATTCAAAGGAGTCGGGTTTCTCCTGTCACACCAAGTGAGAAACGGAGAAATCTGCCTTTGAAGTTGACTATCGCCGTAGCACTCACAGACGCTTGGTGCGGTCGCGGCTACGTTTGTATTTACGGTAGCCTACGCTGCATTCACAGCCACACGGATAGCTTACCTGCGTTAGGTTAACTGAACTCGGGAGACTCGCCAGTCAACGAGTGGATTTACTGTAAATATTGAAGTAGAGCGGTCAAAACAAAAACTTTTAACATTCTGCTGGAATTGAATTCCTCACTTCAAGAAAGTCACGTTTTTAGGATGGAAAGGGTAAGTTTTTCAGTGAAATTTATTCACAACAGTACAGTATAGACCTTCCACTGTTTCAAAACACTAAAAAAAAAAATACAAAATTTTACCCCACGCAACATAAACGGTCGTTTTTCTCGGAAACCTCCGTTGCGACAAGAGACTGGTTTTGCCGTGGAGGGTCACATATTAGGTATATGAGACTTAGGTATATGCTATATTAGGATGGACAAAAAATTGGCCACAAAACATCCAGGATGCTAATGATAAAAATAATAAATAACTAATAATAAGTTAAACCTTTTATGCAAATGATCCACTTGAGTAGTCAACCTTCATTATTTTTTTAGTGGATCGCAAATCACGCCTGAAAATGTAAATTGTATTTATGGCTTTTAGCAGACTTCCATTCTCCCAGTTTCAGGTACAGTTTCCCTTAGAGCAACTTTGGGTTAAGGGTCTTCCTCAGGGACCCAACGCTGGTAGTGCTGGAGGTAGGATTCGAACCTACCACCTCTTGGTCCAGAGGCGAGTGTCCTAACCACTAGACCACCACCACTCCAGATATAAAAATGTATCAAATCAGATATAAAAATTTAGACAAGTTTCCATATATTCAGTCTTTTCCTTTGCTGCCACAGCTGCCACATGGAACAATATAAAATCAAAGATGTTTATGAAAATTTTACCATTTTCCTTCATTCAGATTTGAAACTTTACGTGACAACAACTTCGTTTGAGACTGAAAGACTTTTAATATTAATGAGAATTTATCCCGATCTGGTAAGTGATCTTCTGCTAGGTGCCATGCACAGAACCCAAATGGGCCAGATGGTGGGCCCAGAGTTTCAGGTGACTGACTACACACACACACACACACACACACAGTCTATGTATTACTATCTTTGTGAGGTCCTTCCATAGACTCCCATAATGACTAAAGTACATAATCCCTGATCCTAACCCTAACCTTAACCTCAGTAACCAAATGCACATCTTTTACCTCTTTTATTTCTCAAATAAAACAAGCACATTTTCTATAAAGTCATTTTTCCCCATGGGGACATGTCAAATGTCCCCACAAAGCCCAAAAAAACAGATAAAAGTGATTTTAGGGGAGAAAAGAGCCCCACAATGCGATAAATACATGGCCACACACACAAACACACACACACACCACCCAAAACTGCCTGCCAAGTGCACCGCTGCATTATAGCTTCCTAGCAAAACATTCTCTTAACAATATTGATTTTGATATCTCTATTGTCTGAGCTGCTGTGTAATTGATTTAGGCAGAAATGTCCAGACTCACAGCCTCACTCACCTGAACTCGCTTCTCTTTGGCCCTTTAGAAACAAGAGAAGCTGACTACGAATGCCAAGGCCTCATCCAAAATCTACTCCAGACCTTCCAAGTAGTTGTGCACTAACGCTGGGCGATGATGAAAGTGAAAGTGAGTGATTATTTGTCATTGTGAACACCGCACGGCACACAGTGCACCATAACGAAATGTGACCTCTACATTTGAGTCATCCGAGAAGGAGCAGTGGGCAGCTGACATGGCCAGCGCCCGGGGAGCAGGGTTTCGGGGCGTTACCTTGCTCAGTAGTATCTTTACCGGCCCGCGATTCGAACCTGCGACCATCCGATCACAGGGTGAATGCCCTAACCGCTACGTTACCCCCACAAATACCAACTGCCTCTAAATGGTTTTCTCTCACACACGTAGAATCTCAGTCACTAAACAATGAGAAAAATCATGTTACAATGTGACACAGCGTAAAACCTTTCAAGATGAGTTCTCACTTTACAACGTGATCCTCTTTTTCTGTTAGCAGGTGATACTGTTTCAGGTATTTATATTAAACCCATTCACACTTTCCCTCTCACCGTTATTTCTGTCACATCTCATAACTCCTCTCCTTCTTCCCCTTTCACGGTATTAATAGGACATTACACGCCCCACAAGGGCCTGATTCGGGGGTCTGTCCTCTAGCGCCTTCCCATAAATCTTCCATCCTCCTCCCAGACATCACTAAACTCAGCATTTACCCTTCACTCCCCCCGCCGTGACTCAGCGCACCGGCTGCATCGCTTTCTGATGGATGCGTAGGCTGCAGGAGAGCGCCACCCGAATGAAAACGGCAAACTTTTTACGTTTCAATACGCATCACAAATTTCTGTCAAACTGAAAAACGTAATTATAAAGTAACTCGGGTTATTAAAATTTACACCATTTAAACTGTTCAAAAACTAGAGTTTAGTAAATTCATATAAACCATAATAAATGTAGAGCATTAAATGATCTGACTTCATAAATCCTTTTAATCCTGTGCTTTTAAATACAATAATTTTCTTATATTTATTAGCACTTTAGTTTATATTATTAAACTATACTTAATAAAAGTTGATTAAATTTGTGGTTTTGTAAAAACTCTTCATTTCATATAGTTAACAGAGTATTATTTTGTATATGCTAAAACATTTTGCAATGCATTTGCGTTTTAGGAGCATATATTTTATTAAACATAATCAAATAATTTATTTAAAACTTAAGATGGACACTGATCTTTTTCTTTCCAGTGTAGAGCACTGCCCCGGGCGGGAGACGAGAGGGACAAGGCCTGAACTCATAGAAAATCGATAAGGGAGTCGC
This sequence comes from Distichodus sexfasciatus, assembly GCA_032718565.1. Classification (NCBI taxonomy): domain Eukaryota; kingdom Metazoa; phylum Chordata; class Actinopteri; order Characiformes; family Distichodontidae; genus Distichodus; species Distichodus sexfasciatus. The sequence continues at coordinate 1,796,727 of JAVGVS010000052.1, read as the reverse complement.
AGGGCAGAAGACGGAGTGCTGCATTAGAGTCTGCATTTTAGTTCTAGCTCGGACATCCGAGATTACACACACACACACACACACACACACACACACACACGCATACATACATACACACACACACAGCTGGGTGTGATGCACGCAGGGGAAAAAACAACTAGGTGAAGTGCACAACTGATGCTAAATGTTGGTGTTGACATATGTTCAAACTGCAGATCGATCTAACATGCATCAAAGAATTTGAATAAAATGTGGATACAATTTTGTTTAAATCACGAAGGCCAACTGTTTCCGAGTAAAGCCTAAAAGCCAGTTATCTTGACAGATATGATGCAACTTTGTTTCTGGGTCGATGATTTGATTCAAATTAGATGAGACAAAATGAGCTGCTTTTGCCGTTTCTGGGAGAGAACTACATTTCCCACAATCCACCACGTCACTCAGTGCCCCATCACAATAATGGAATAAACGCTACAAAATATCAATAAATGGCTGTATTGTAAGTAGAATTTACAAGCTAAAATATGAGTCTGTAATAAAGGGCAAATTTGACTGAACTGGAGCACTTCACTGAGAGCCGCGAGCGCTCAAACACACTGCACGCGGGCGTTTACACAGCTGACCGGTGATCCTGCAAAATCACCATTTAATAAGTTCACGATGTGCACCCACCTCCCGCTTGCATTTTAATTCTCATGGATCTGCTTTTATCTCAAATATGCCTTTGCACTCGATTGACGGAAATCCGTCACACCTAGAAGCCAATGGGCGGAAATCCGTCGCAGCGACGGAGAACTGCCGGGTGTACCGAACAATCGCAGCTCCCCTTGGTGTATCGAACTGAATAGGGCATAATTGAACGGTTCTGTAAAAAACGTTGCATCCCTGAGATTGCGACTGGGCACATCTCTTCAGGACTAAGCAGGATCAGGATCTTCCTCCCTGGTGTGACTCAGAGCAGTGTAAGCTGGCTTTACAGCAGCGTGGGCTTAGCGACGGGAGAACAATGTACAGCGGTGAGTCACGCTGCCACAACGCCATCGCGCCAAGTCGCTGCCACGAGCACGAGCCCGCCTTTGTTCACGCAGAAGGCAGAAATTTGGGGTGACCTTCAGTAGCCCGTGACTCAGACGCTTCACCTGAGGCTCACTTCCTCTCCGACTCGCCTGACTCATGCTCCGGCACTTGGGTCAGACAGACAAGATCAGACGGATGGGCGTGGAGATGCTGATAGAGTTCAATGACTTCTATTTGTTGCAGAAGAAAGGAAGGATGGACAAGAGGAGATAACTTGAAGTTTAGTTTAGTGTGAAAGTTTTTAAAGACTCAAGGCGTGGAACGCATGGCCATATTTCAAATAATCAGAATCAGGTGGTCGACCGATACGATTTTCCAGGGCTGATACCAATACTAATCATCAGCAATTAAAAAGGGACATATTTTTAACCAAGGTATGTTACAACAAACCTCTTTAGCAACCGATTTGCTGTTTACGCAGCGATTTTGTTTAAATGATTTAAAGTGTTTCAGAAAATGAAACGCTATCGCTTAGCCTTTGCCGCAATCCCATCGTCAGTCTCCAGCCGCCTTTTTTCCACTTCCTCCCTACATCACAAGCTCTGTGACGCTCCCTGGACTGATTCATTACCGCAGAGAGCCGCCGAGGCATTTGAAAAGATAATTGTTATTATTAAGCCGTCATTAAGGCCTTACGCAACAAGGGAAGAGCGCTGGTTTGTGTCGGCGAGGATTTTCCCGCCGTCTTCCTTTAACACATGTACGTGGATGTATGTGAGCTCCGGTTACACTGATTATTACGCAGTTGGCAAAACACCAATCTGCTCTATTTATACCCTAGCAAGGCGAGTTCCTGTCTCGGCCCTGGAGACTCGCTGTCTCGTTCGGTTTGATGCTTTACTGCACGTAGGCTAAATAGGCTCCGGTAAATTGCACAAAGCTACTTTTCTACTAACAATCAAGTTTTGCTCGGGACGAGGGATTAACCAGTCTGATACTGTTATCGGGTATCGGCCAGCATTAATTTTGTTGACGACAAAAATGTTCATCAAAGACCTTTAAATGCCCCATGATTTAAATGAGACTTTAATTCTCCAATTGAGGAGCTTAAAACAGATCTTTGATTATAAAGTCGTGACGAAATGAAGAATTGTTTTCAAAACTGTCAAAGCTTGTAGCTTCAAAAGCTGCTGTTTGATAAGTTTTCCCTAAAATTGCTTTTACTATTGTCTGTTCTGATTTTTTTGTTTTTCGTTCCATTTTACTGAACGTACGTACTGTACGATGTCCAAACCACAGTGTGAACCAAACTGCAACATTTCAGTACTGTTACACCTCTAATCAGCAGTCATCAATAAGCAGTTTTACAAATATTTGGCCTGCTTATCAAGACACATAAGTGATCTTGAGATGCTGAACAAATAACAGCACACACTTTGTTTTTCCAGGACTGTATCTAAGAGGGGTTTTTGGGGTTTGAAATGGAATCAAGGTCAGTGTTGAATATCTATGCCAGCATTTGAAGAAATTCCACTAAATTCAACGTACAACAGCAATAAAGGTCACAACACATTTATGAAAGAGGGAATACTAGCTCTTAGTCGGGGGAATGCCATTTTACACCAACAACATACTCCATCAAAGATAATGAAATTAGATATCTGACTGTTTAGCAATGCTCGGAGCAAACTGCAACATTTCAGACAACGCTTAATACGTCCATCTGAAGCGGGATTGTGGAGTCACCTTAATGGCTCGATGATTAAAGGAGTGAATCATTCCGATTGCCCATTTCCTTCTAACAGCGTTTGGTGGCCGAGCTGAATTGAGCCTGGTCCGATAACAGCGGCAGACACGATAAGGTTGTACAAAATTAAATGGCCGGGGCATCCAGTCAGTCTTACCTTTTGGAGACTAGTGGTGTTCAGCTGGGTTTTGTCTATTATCTTGACGGCCACCTGCGGGGACAAAGGAGATAATGAAAGGTTAGAGAGACAAATGGAGACAGGAGGAACTGATGAACTTGTTGGAGATGGAAGCTTGTGCCATGTCTTTGTTCCCATGGCGCATGAGACCTGCATCATAGGGCAGTCTACCACCTTGGTAGACCTGGTTCATGTACTGAAGCCAATACTGTTTTGGAAGTGTAATGCTTGCTGTCAAGTCCTCTACGTCATAGAGTCTATCACACCGTGAGCACACCTCGTGAGAAAAACAATCTCGGTACACACATACTGAGCACCAAGCTTACAGTTATGGCATTTGGCAGATGTTCTTATCCAGAGCAACATCCTTTTCCTAAGTAATGCTGGCCGGTGGTGGCGCAGTGACTAAAACCCGGACTAAATCCCATCACTGTATAGAACCACTATTAGACCCCTGAGCAAGACCCTTAGCTACAAGTTACTACTAGAGACGGCACCGAACCGATACTTGGCGACTCAAATAGCTGGATCGGGTATCGGCACTGGGCTGATCTATTGAGCCGATCTATAAATGTGCACACGCACTAGTCATTATGCATTGGAAATGGTACTGCGGTAAAGCTGATTTATTATTCCACATTTGTGCTAACTGCGCTAATATTGATATGACAACGAGCAGAACGAGCAACGCAACACACTACAACCCCAAAAACAAATCACACGCATATACAGTTTAATTTCCTTAACAACACCAGCTCTTGTTCGCAATCTCAGTGTTCCTAATGGTTTTAGTGCCGCAGGATTAGGGACCGTCACAAAATTATGGAATGAATCATATCTGAGATGTTAAAATTTAGCATATACAGTACATATGGATGTATAATTATTACATTGTTTTAGTTAGTAAAACAGCATTTAAGTCAAGTATTTCCTTAAGCATAACAGAATAATCTCAGTCATGTATTCAGACATTTTTTGCATTGCATTATTTTCTGTAGAGACTGTATCGGATTTGTATTTTATCAGCAGATATCCCAATTTACAATATCGGTATCATATCGGACATAAAAAGTGGTATTGTGCCGTGTTTAGTTACCACGGGGAGATTGTCCATGTAATTAGGAAAAAGACGTTCTCTGGATAAGAGAGTGTGTAAATGTTAATGTAATTACAGATCTTTAATTATCTTGCTTTGGAGCAACTTAGGGGCTCAAAGGTGGTAGGGCCAACACTCCAACACTTAATCTGGACCTATGGGAAGTTAAGGGTCCTAAACAGGGGCTTGATGGTGGTAATGTTGGACCTAGGGTGGGCCCAGACTCCAACCCACAACCTCTTGGACTCCAACCAAGCATCCTGTACGTCTGGTCAGATGTAGGGTTTCCCAAACACAACCCACATGATCTAGCTGATCAGATAATTAGCATCACAGCATTGGGTATTTTGGGCCAGGGAATTCTCAATCTGGGGAGATCGGACGGCTGCAGAACCCTTAACTACCAATAGATCCAGATTAACTCTAGATTAATTTCAGCTCCTAGAACGCAATTCCCAGGTTTTAACCAATTAAAAGTTAAAACATACTTCCAAACTTCTTTCTGCAAACACTTCAAGGAAACAAGTCTATTGTAGGTGCTGCCTTTATCAATTCTTTAAATCTTGTCCTCGACAAAAGACGCCAGTAGTTTATATGCAAAGCATGTGTGACTTTCGCGTTAGGACAGAGGTCTGAACAGCACACTGTGTGCCACAGTGCACAATAAACGGTCACAACGCCCAAAGACACTAGCACAGTCACAACATTAGTCATTAGCATCTTTGACCGCAGTGCCCTTTTGAGGCAGGGAAAACGACGGCGAGTGCTGCCATTTTCCCTGAGCAAAATGCTTGAGGATTTCAATCAGGCTTCTTACCAGCTGAAGCACCACCACCAATATTCAACTGCAAACTGCATTATGGTCATTTGAAGACTACAACCTCGAAGCAGGTGACTCATGCGGATCAAGCTAAGTTCACATTCCCAGAGATGGAAATGCTAGAGCTAAAAGAAGAACGGAACATCGGCTCAATGAAAGCTCTGCTGTAATAACGGTCATGATAGAGAGGTGATTTTTACCCTTGGTGATACAGTTTGGATAGGAGTCTCAAAAGCATCTTGAATCTCTTCAACAAGGTTTTATACAATCTTAGCAGACTCTCTGGCTAAAAGGGTTTACCCTAAAACTTTCTAATCACTTGTGTCTTCAAAACATGGAAGTACATTAAATGATCAGAAAAGGTGATGGGATTGCCACACGAGCTCCTGAAGAGAAAATACAAGTGCTAAATTCTGCATCAGCATCCTAAAAAAGTATTATTTGTCCTTGTACGAGAATGTGTGAGTTCCTGTGGGTTGGGTTCGTTGAGATCCGAACTCTTTAAGCACATTCTTTGTCTTAAATGTCCTACACAGATTGCATTAAATATAGTTTTTACAGGGCAAAGAATTCAACTTGTTGACAAAAACACAATAAAATAAATGTTAACAAAATGCAGGAAATGAATCAAAGACTTATTGATTATGCTGAAAAAAACAGAAAAATAGATTTTTGCTGCAGCCCTGGATTTGTATTGTAAGTGTCAATTTCCGACACCCTAATCATTAGAGTGTGTTTTAATATTGTTATATAATATGTCATTATTTTCATGCTAAGACTGGTTACGTGATCGTCTCCTTGCTTGAAATGTGAGAGCCGCTGCTCGGTCGATGAGAAGGACAGAAAGGCAAAGAAAGAGAGGGAGAAAAAGGGATGGAATAAATGAAAAACAAATATCAAAAGCAAGCAACAGGAAAGAGCAAACAGTCAAAACATGAGTGATGTAAGATGATAACAGATTCACTATCTAGCACAATATTAGTTTTATGATCCCAATGTACACCATGCAAACTGAAGATTCCTTGTACACAAAAATATCATTTAAAAATTGTGTGAGACAAGAAAAAAAAAGACGAGAGTAAAGTTTTGTACTGCAAGAAAAGACAGTGAGCAAGAACTGGGAAAGAGAAAAGAGAAAGAGATAGAGAGAGAGAGAAGCATGATGTGTGCAGGTGGCTGCTATTTTCAGCTCCTCCGAGGTGGGCAGGTGAGCAGACAGAACTCACTGCGGCTCGGCTGCTCCAGAACCGCTCATAACGAGCCGGGGCACGAGTGGCTGGGGCGATAACGAGTTTTCTTGTCCACATTTGGAGTCTGTCCAAATAGAAATATCTCTAAAAAGAGTGGTGTGAGCAACTAAAACGCTGTGCTGGTGATCGTCAGTTTCAAAATCCCGGAAGCAGAAGAGCCAAGAAGTATCTAAAACCAAAACTTAAAACCAGGACCTTAAACCCCAAGACCATCCTTGTAATTAGGGACTGTCCGATAAATGCTGCAAATGTAATTATAAAAAAAGCCTGGTCCGAGCTAACGTCTTTAGTACCACTTATATAAGCTCCACTTCGTCTGACGTCACATTTCTGCTGACGTGGTTCGTGGTAAATAATTTAACCTTCATGCGACAGAAGGAAGACACAAAGCAAAGTGCATTATTCATGGCGGCACGTGCCACATATGCCAAGTTGTGCCACAAGGTCAAAGGGACGTTGACCAAAAGGACGAAGCGGGGTCTGGAGGGTGGAATGGGGTCAAAGAATACGAACAGACTCTGGACATGGCGTATGTCTGTGTTTTCTGCAAGAAAGCTGTTTTTCCCGTGTTCTTTTGCAGCCATCTTCAGAATCTGGTCGTAATGACTGAAAATATCCAGCAACATCAAGCCATGTTTCAAGATTAAAGGGGCACTTTAAATTTACTGAAATTGTTTAGAACACTTGAGACGTGATGACCAAATTTGGTGTTTTAATATTAGAGAAAACTGGTTAAAAAGCTAATGATGCTAAAAGTCAATGGAAACATATGGTAACGAATGTAGCATTATACTAAATTAGCCTGCTGTACTGTTACACACAGTTACAATAGCTGTTTATTACAATATTATAAACCAGTAAAGACATGTTTGGTGTCTAAATATGACTCATTTAGATTTAGCTGCTTTTGCTTTTAGCCTGTGATGCCAGCATTAGCTAACAAGTAACAAATGACTGTGATTCATTGTCTTGTCATGATGCTATGCTAGCATAACAAAAATGAACCTCTATACTTCTATATGTCCTGAAAAGCGCTTTGAACTAATAATATAATTACCAGACTACCACAGTATCAAACTGTATTTTTGTACTGTAACATTTATTACAATATTGCCATCTGCTTTTGAAGTAGGGCTAACATTAGGTAACAGGTAACGAAAGGTTGTATTTTCATAACGCTATTTGGGCAATCACCGACTTCCGCATTTTCTAGTGCAAGTGAAGTTGGCGCCAAATTGGATTTTCCCTGTGCTAACTAGCGAAGGAGCTAGAAAAATAGTCCAGCTTCAATGTGCAGCTCTTACACACTGACCCCTTGTCCACCTCAAGAGTGACTAAACCTTTCAAGTTCCCTCCAGGAAAGAGCCATGGCAACTTTCAAAAGAGCACGAGAGTGTGTTGTCGTCACAGTCAGCTAAAAAACGTTCATTCTCGCACGCTGGAGGTGTGCGAGAGGTCAGAGGGAGATAAACAACGTACGTAGTCACATTAGGAGTGTCAGTAATACTTTGGGTCCCTAAGCAATATCCTTAAATAGAGCTGGGCGATATGGTAAAAAATGTAATCATGATATTTGTCATTTATTTCATACTGCTGATGCATCCAAAAGTGGTCTGGGGACGGGTCACTTCTCTCACCTCTCGTCCCGTGAGCACGTGGCGAGCCAGCTTGACTTTGGCGAAGTTGCCCTTGCCGATGGTCTTGAGCAGGCGGTAGTTTCCGATGTGCGGCTGCTCGTCCACGCTGGAGCTCAGTGAGTTTCGACACCGCGGGAGACTCTGGCGGCTGGCCGATTTGGCCGGCGGTGCGGGAGCCTCCGGAAAACCGTCCAGGGAGGTGTGCTGGAGGAGAAACAAGACGAAAAAACTGAAATAAGGCTCAAATGGGTTCAAGCTTACTAAGGAAGCACCGATCCGTCTGCGTAGGTGCAGGACATGGTCATCTTGAGAGCATGAATGAACGGCCAGAGGCATTTTTAGGTTCTAGGTTAGGATCTAGGATCTAGGTTTTAGGGTTAGCTTCTTTTAGAATCTAAAAGAAGTCCAGTTGACTTTAATTCAAGTTCTCAATATGCATCAATGCAACTCTTTTAATACCGATACCGATATTTGGGCTTTGGGTATCATCCGACATGGAATATTGATCTAAAAATAGTTTCATTAATAAGTTGCACGTCTCACTGTGTGGAAGAGACTGGGATGATTCTTTTATGCTGAAGTCAAAAGAATCAAAACTCAAAATGCCAAATGACAATTCTGCGTGAGGTAAACTCATTTACCAGTAAGGCCTCGTTCACACGGATGTCTGAACCAGGCGTTTTTCTGGCGTTCGTGGCGCCAGGTGAGCACCGACTGAACGCCAACCGTTTCTCTGCTCATTGGAGCAAATCAAAACGTCCACACGGGCGTTCAGCACCGGCGTTCGGCCGGCTGCGTGTTCGAGTGGCGTCAAATAAACGCTGCATGCAACGTTTTCTTGGCGTCAAAATCCCGACGAACACAAGGAAAACGACGCTATTGCGAACGCCAGTGAAACGCCAATCGAACGCAGCTACAAAACACAGCAAAAACGCGTATGGCTTTCAGAGGGTGTTCATTTCGAACGTCTGTGTGGACGAGGCCTAAATGCAAAGTCTCGAACTCCACTCCGCTGGGTTTCCTTAACTACACTACCAATCAAACGTTGTAGCACTTTTTAAACCACTTTTCCATTTATTCCACAAGTTGTAAACTGTTATGCTTTGGAAAGTTGGTGAGTGAACAACAATAAAGTTTCCTATATAATTTGGAAAGAATGCATGTCTTGTCCAAATTTTGTTTAATTAAATTTTATAATATACTATTTCAAGGTCTAAACATTCTTAAGAACAAATTTAACCAAACACTTGAATATTAAAGAAAATATTGGTGAATGATGCCCATTGAGGGCATGTTTAACAGAGTAATATAAAATGTAGAAAATATCAGTATATGCAGAAACTTTATTAGTAGATTTAATATTATAATAATAGCTAATTTCCCACAAACCAGTGATGTAATCCAACAGATCGGCCCGTTGTTATGGACACCTGACCCTGCGTTTTGAGTCTGTATCAGACATGTATCCTACATCAGTATAAGACTGGTGCAGCCCTGAGGAATACTAAAGCAAAAGTCAGACATTAAGACCATTGGGAAGATTTTGGATCAGGAAACGTGACCCAGGGAGAGCTGACTTAGCGTGAAACACTGTTTGCCAAGCGCAACACTGTTGTGAGGAGGGAAGAACATCAAGTTCTTGACATACACACAAGCAACTACCTCAGGCAAATTATTAAATAAAGCACAAGCAAAACACGTAACACTGCAGTACAATCTTTAAAACTGCTGAGTTGTATTAACAACCCAAATTCAGGGGGAAGCACTTTGGGTGAATTTGACCCAAACAGGGTTGATGATTCAAGATTCTTCATTCGTCACATACATAGTTAGACAAGTAAAACACAAAGCAAAGAAATGTATCCTGACCGTTCCTAAGACTGCAAATATATATACCTACTAACTACTAATTAGTTCCTGACCGCAGCTTCTCAGCTGAGCTGCTATTCCCTAAACAAAGGCTGATTTTCAACACAGCAGGTACACTACCAAAGCTTCTGAGGCAAATTTGAGGCATAAATTTTGGCTACTTCCACATGAATTAAATGTATTCCAGCAGACTTGCAGACCCCTTCTGCAGAACCCTTGCATAACTGAGTTCATCAGGCAGATAATCTTGCAGATAGTGTGCCGCTGATATCAGCTCTGTACAAGGAAAATGAATGGCCCATGCACCGTGGGCTGATAAATGATCTGAAATATGAAGGGATATGTGAGGAAAAAAGTAATAGTACAGCATTCCTATATAAATGACTTGCTGGTATTGTCTCATAAAATAAGAATTTAATTATTAACTGGACATTAAATCATAAACATTAAAGGCCAGTTTTCCCAGATTATGATTTAGCCTAAGCCTAGACTAGCTTTGACTTTCAATGGTGAATCTCCATCAGTACTGCAGTTCAGTCCAAAACTAGGCTTAATCCATGTTCAAGAAACTAGCCCTAAATGCCTTTAGAAACACAAGCCAATTTGAGTTTATTTTGTGCTTCTTTGGTATGAAAATAAAATGTAAATAAATTAATAGTTGAGAATACCATACAAATATATAGTACTGGATATTATTCTGTGATTTGAGTATATTATGAAACCTGAATTGCAGGCAAATTGTATCAGTAGCTAAATGTATGGTAAAAAAAAATCACAGATTGCATGACAATTCTGCATTAGGTAAACTCATTTAGCAAAGTCTCGAACTCCACTCCGCTGGGTTCAGTACAGGACAGTGTTAAACTCCCTAAAACGGGAACAGACAAAAGAGACGGGGTCAAAGCAAGAGACATTCAGAAACCAGCAAAGAGTTCAGATCTAGCAGCAAACAGAGGATCCAAGACTAAGCAAAAGTCATACTTACAAAGGAGCAATGAAAAAGCTCAGACACAATTCAAACAGGATAGGGCCTGTCTGCTTGGTACCCAAGTGAGCTGACAAAAAAGTCATGAGGTGTTGTGTCTTTGAAAATACATCTTCAATCAATAATAATCCAGAAGTCCACCAAGGAAGCAGAAAGAATACTTTTATTGACAGTCCATCAAAAGCTTCAACACTAAAGGGAGCTGTCCTGAGACCAACGGACTTACAACCATCCAAACATCACACTTTACACCCAACAAAAGCCTTCCCTTAACATGGCCAACACTCTCACAAACTTTTATGTTCCTCATAGAGCCCTGCTCAATATTAGAGGAGCATCCTGCTACTGCAAACACAATATAAGAGTTTATGGGCAACTCCAATAATCTGACTCAGGTTAGAATAGCATTTCTGGCTGAAACGGTGCAATGCTACCCGATACGGCCGCGCAAATGAGTTAAACTGCATTACGCAGAGAGGGTCTCTAAACGAGTCTCAGAATGCCGTGCTGCAGTGGAAAGCTGCTAAGTGCTTTGTGGCTCCAAGTCTCCAAATAACGCAAGACTTGCCCAGACATAAAATACTACAGGGGGGAAGAGAGAGATCGGTGGGGAAGAAAGTGAAGCCAAACTCGTCTGAGAGGCTGAGATGCAAGTTAACAACATCTGGGAGGAGGTGTGGTCATAGCTATGGGTTAACCTTTACTTATTGCAAGTATAATGACATTTAGAGCAAGCTATTTGACAAGATTTTATTTTATTCCAACAATAGATGTCAATAGATGTATCGATGAATGAACTGATGTATCGACGTAGATCAATGTATCGCCCCCCCCTAGTAAACAGAAGCCTCTTTATCCATGCACCAAGGCAGCTGCTGTTGTCCAGCCACCACACCCAGAGAACAAAACTCGGCTCGGGTTACGCAGCACCGCCACACTCCTGTTACGCCGTAACGCTACACCGTGCAGCGCCACGCTCAGATCTGCATTACACTCAGCATAAAGTAGACCATAGGTGGGTGTCCAGCTACACGTGTGTATTTTGTAGGCAAGTGGATAAATGAACCTGTCTAAAACATAGCGGTGGGCAATTTATCGAAAAATATTAACCAACATTCAGAACCTCACAATGATTGTTTTGGTTATTTTTTTTAGTTCTGTTAACACCTTCCCCAGTGCATTAATGTGCAGTCCCTTTAAAAAAAACATCCCAACACGTGTGTTTTCACACCCAGTCTGACACGACATCTGCGTGTTTCCTTCAGTTATTTTTAAATGACCAGGATATGCAACTCTTTCACTGGAATAAATACTTCAGCTTTAATAGTCAAGCATCTTTACAGAAAAAAATCTTGCCAGTGAACTATCAGGGCAAAAAACAAACAAACAAACAAAACATTTGTGAATCGCAACAGAGGTAAATTTTTCAATTAATTGTGATAGCGATTTAAGGTCATATCGCCCAGTCCTATTAAAACACACACACACACTCGATTGTGTATCCTGACACATAACTATGTTGGCCGACCAGGTGTGTGTGTGAGTGCACTGTCACTCTCGGTCTAACAGGGCATATACACACCATTGCTCTGTGTGTGTGTGTGTGTGTGTGTGTGTGGGTAGAAAGAGAGATTAAAAAGAGTGAGAGTGACACGGTATGTCTGTGATGACAGTGAAACATGAGAATGCATGGCTTCCTCTGGGAGGATTAATAGCTCCTGACAATAGACAGAGTGAGAGAGAGAAAAGTAGAGTACGACAGAAGGAGAGAAATAGAGATACAGTAAGAGAGAGGGGGAGGGAGGGAGAGAGAGAGAGAGAGAGAGAGAGAGAGAGAGAAATATAGTGGTAGAGAGAGATAGAGTAAGAGAAAGGGAGAGAGAGAGAAATATAATGGTAGAGTGACAAACATTTTTACCTCTATGTTTATTTCTAGCCTCTTATTATATATATATATTTAAGAAAGAAAAAAAAAGAAATCCCTGTCTAGTTTAAAATGTATATTGTATATTGTCTGGTTTATTTTAGTATTTCTACTTATTTATTGTCTATCCCATGTGCCTAGTCGTGCCACTGCCTATTTATTCTCTGTTCTACTGTTCTTTGTTTGTTTGCACTGGAAGAGGGAGAGAGAAGGGGACAGGGAAAGAAAGATAAAGTGATAGAGGTAAATAAAGTGGGAGAAAGATGAGAGAGAGACAATGAGGCAGAGGTAGAAATAAATAAAGAAATAAAGAAGGAAAGAAAGAAAGAAAGGGTTAGAGAGAAAGACAGAGTGAGAGGTAGAAAGAAAGGTAGAGAGAACGAGAAAGAGGTAGAGAGCAGGTAGTGAGAAAGAGAAAGGTAGCGAGAGATCGGGTTAAAGACAGGAAAGTCCCCACTCCTGCATAAATCAGAAGTCACTCACTAATGCTAACATTTCCATGCTAATGGCCCTGAGCGAGCTGCTGACATGACCACACACACACACACACACACACAGGATCTGGTTGCTGCTCTGCAGGATGAGAGCAGTGAGACTTATGTAAGCTGTGTGTGTGTGAAACGCTTGCGCTCCCTCACATGCAAAACAGCAAAAGAAGTGCAGGCCAATACGGCCCATGATGCAATGCGGACGTCATAACACGACAACATGGCTATGATATGAAATGTTGAGGATTTGCATGGCCAGAGTTACATGAGGAAACACACACACACACACACAGGTACAGGACATAGTTCATCACACTACACACAGCAAAGGTTACTTGCCTACAACACACACACACACAACTCGGCACACTAATGCATCAATTCTCATGGTCAGCGCTGTGTGTGTGTGTGATGATGGTATATATATAATGTAGACTTTGACACACTACTGCATTGGTCGATGTGGTCTACCCTGTGTGGACATACACAGTATGTCAAGACACACACACATTTATGTGCCCTGACACACTACCTGTCCCATTTTCTCTCAGCTGTGTGTGCGTTGTTGGCAAGTGTATTGGTGAGCTTGCCTTCAACACACACTCGTGTTCCTTGACACACTACTACTTTGACTCACTTGGTCTATGCTGTGCCTGTGTGTGTGACGTAGACATATGAACTTGAGAACTGCACATTTGAATAGCTGTTTTTCCATGAAGAAGACTAACCTTCTTACTAGAGGTGTGAACCCTCACTGATCCCATGAGTTCATTTGTATCTCATCCATTTTTCTACATCACTTCACATTGCACGCCGACTGGGCAGCCATAGTTACTACTGGGATGTTCTTTTTAACCAGAATGTTTATGCCATAGTCAGAGAATCACCAAGCAATGTCATTATGATATAACCCAGGGGTTCAATGCCCCTATATTTTACTGCGGAAGAACCAAATGTAGCTATGCGTGCTTATGAGCAATAAAAATAAGGAGCAGCATCCAGGTTACAACCCAAACGTATGAGTGCATGCTTTCCCTTTTCAATTTTTAATGTTACTTTTAGAGATATATTTTATATAACAATTAGCATATTTACCTTTCTTATTATATTTGCTTCAGTAGTACTACATTTCACCACATTATACTTGTACTTACCTAACATTTATTTTTTACACATTCATTTCAAATCTCTTGGTTTTACTGACGCAAACGTTTTCATTCTAAAAAAAAAACTTTTTTCCACAAACTTCGACAAATGTATTGCACCGTCATTATTCGTAGTGCAGTGTTTAATATGGTGGGGTTTTGTCTTATCCCTACCTGCGATTTGTAAAGCCATTAGTCGTGAGTCATTAATCGGGTTAATGAATTTTCCGACTTTCCGAAACTGCACGTTGGAAAGAGCAAGAGTCTACAGCTACGGGAAAAAGACAAAAAAGGTCTCCACAGAGGCCTTTCCAGAACAATTACACAGAATTCAGTTTCTCTTTCCAGCAAGACACCATAAGAGCAAATCTTGCTGTAATGGATCTCTCAGTCAAATGTCAGGGCACCTGTAATTGATTCAATAATTGATTCAGAGAAGTAAACCGAGTCCTGTCCTCTGGCCATCCTTTACTTGAGGACTGGCTACTTGACAGGTCTTCCAAAGGCTTATGGGCAAAAGCATTCTCTTTATTATGGTTATATAATATTTAGCCTGTACTTCAATCACAAATCACTCTTAAAATCTCCATCTCCCTGCATTTTAGAGCAGCAAATTGCTGGGAAAAATGAATAAAACTATAAATTCAGACACTATTCAATGTGATGGAATCCCGAACTTATTGCTATTAGAATCTGTTTTATACATAAATTATATTTAACAAGCTATTCTCTGTATCATTAATATCTGTCTATTGTTCAATAAGTATTATAAATTAGTAGCTACTCTTCACTTTTGTAAACAAAACACACATAGTATAGTTATCCAACTACTATATCTCAAGAGGACCAAAGGCAGGTCCCTGAGGGTCTCCGTTCTGAAATGAGTGTCGTGGCTCCTCTTAACACTCTAACTTCAGCTCAAGAATGCTGGCTATTTAGCTGTAAAGTTGAGTCATGTGTGTTCCATTAGGCTCTCCATAGCTCCCTTTTTCAGCAACAAAGGACTTTATTTAGGACCTGAAAATTTTGTAGCTTTTGTAAATTGGCCAAATTTTTGAGCACTGCCTGCTCACTTTTGATCCATTTCTGCTTTGAGAACAAGACTTCACTGAGGGTTGTGTCGACTCATTATCGACCCGGCTGATTATCGGGTGCCGACATTAGGCATTTCACCAATCATCGGTATCAGTTCAATTTTAATTGTTTATTGTTTTAATGTTTAATTTTGACCATCACTGATATTAAGTAATTACAAGGTGCGCTACTGTGGCTCCTCCACCGTCTCTTCTCTCTGTGCTATTTGCTGTTGACTCGTTGCTTCATTTAATGTCCCGCCCACAACAGTCTCTGATTGGCTACATGTCACACGAGTAGTACCCAATAAACGCTGAAACCTTGTTGTCAGTCACACCACACTCACGCACAAGTGCAGTGTGAAGCTCCGAGATAAAACAATATCGGTCGACGTCTAGTGACGATGCCTCATGGCACCGATCCAGAATGAAATCAACAATCAGAAATCATAGACACTGTAAAGTTCCTCACCAAGCAAGTGCAGAGACAGCAGCTGGTTTCATCATAATTTAGTAAACACAATAGTACAGGCTACGTTGGCCTGTGCCTCAGGAATATAAACGTCAAATGATATTTTAAATTGCTGTTTGGTAATTTGTTACGAATAGAAGTGATAGTGCTAGATAAGTGATTGTGTTATACTGTCTAAAACTGATCAGTGGCTCCTGAACGGAACTGAATTGAAATGGCACTGAAACACAGCAGACATAAAATCTTTGTCCAAGCAGAGTTGAATCAATATAATATTTTATTGTGATGAAACTTGTGGATGACCACAGCCAACTGTGATAATACCGATAAAGAGATATAGAGGAGAATGTATGCAAAATAAGATTTGGTTCTCCGTAATAGCGGTACATACTTTTTTGCATACAAATGCTAATCTTAATTACTGTTAGGGGTGGGCGATATATGGAATATACTCGATGTATCATGGCTTGTTCCACGTGCGATGTAATAAATGACTATATTGTGAATATCGAGTACAAATCCTCACCTTAATGTTAAACAGACAGCGTGTATGTCACTTTCGAGTTCTGTTTCTCTTCCCCCCACAGAGTAGAGTGCTCACGCCTCCGCCCATCCACCTCAATGTTACATGCTGTAGAAGGCACTTGTGTGTTTTTGGTTTTCTCCGGTAAAAATGAAGACTGACGGTAGCATCAGAAAATCAGCTGTCGTACTGGGGTGGTGTTTATAATTTATCTACATACCAGAGCTGCAAGATGGCAGCACAAAGCTTTTATGAGATCGTCGATTGTTATTCTGTGCACAAAAAAAGCGTAAACGCAGATTAATGACATTCTTCGCCATGTAAACACGCTGTGCGATATTTGAACGCCCTCAACAACACAAACGCACCAGTTCAGACAAATCTTCCTCTTTATTATAGACAAAACCCATATTTTAGCTGATAAATAACTAAGAACCAGCGTTCTATTTACTTTATATATTATTTTGGACGCACATCCATCACATTATTGTGACAAGGCTCTGAGTCACAGCGCAGGGGATTGTGGGAAATGTAGCTCTCTCCCTGAAAGAGAGAATAAATCGAGAATAAAGCTGTGATGTAATCAATGACCCTTTAAGCAAAGGCAGCTCCATCGATCACCAACATCACTTAGCATTTAAATCACACTTCCTTTTATGAAATGGGAAAGTGACAAAACAAGGCAGATGGGAACTAGACAGAAAAAAAACTTTAAGAACAAAGCACAAATCAGATTCCAAGTTCGGGGGAAACTCCATTATGGGGTAATGGCTATTAGTCAACTAAACAGAGCATCCAATATGACATCACTTCAACCACGTCAAGGACAGAAAAAAATCTCCAACAATATTCTCTGTTTGGGTTCGTGTCTAAACAAGAGGCACAAAATCTACAGCACGTTGAGCACTTACATAATGTGAAAAACCCACATATCTACAAAGCAATTCACAAGAGAAGAAAAATCTCTGAGAGAAACCTCAGTGTGTTTATGGCTTATTGTTAGCATGGTTTATTTTTAGCTCATACAGCTGCAAAATGCCTAGAGGGCACGGAGGCTAAGCCGAGGCTAATATAGCCACTGAATCTGGGTCAATATGACGGACTTCAGTAAAGGCCTGAAAGAGTGTTGGGGTCTAACACTAAAATGACTTCTTATCTGATTAATCTTATAAGATTACTTAAGAAACAATACTAAAGAAATTCAAAAGATTATTGAACAGACCAATCTGATGCTGATTTCGGGTATCTGCCCAATAAGAACTCCATTACACAGCTATTCTAAAACTATTGGTAGAGATGCAATAATCCATTAAATCCTTGTTTATAGTACTTGTGTGCCTTGTGATTAAATTTACTGTTTGTTTGACTTTGTTTGATTTAATCTTGACATGTTGTTCACACTTGCTACAGCTGCATGTTTTTTTTCCAGAACAAGTTGCAATAGCTGCAATAAAATGTTTACACTTGAAATTTAATAAGTGTTCCTTCTGGAGATATTCTTACAAAATTGATATATTGATTACTTTAGTATTTTATATATATTTACACGTGATACAGATGATAAATAAAAACTGGTGAAATGCAATATTTATGTATTTTCTTTACTATCCAAACTCAGCTAAATTTACTTTCTGTTCACAACAGTTCCGACACCAACACACCTACCAGCTCAGTGCAACAGCAAGGATAAATTCAGAATAAAGCTAGTTGGCACCTAGAACTCCTCTTTTCTTAGGTGTTTGGTGGAGAAGTGTTCCTTCCCTTTCCAGACCAGGCAGGCCCATGAAAAAATTCACCTGAGTCTCCAGCACCAGCAGCGCGGCTCTCAGCTCATCAGTGATTTAGCCGCTTTGGATCAGAGCCAGGTGAAGGATGAGTCATGGAGCCACACGCCGATGAGCTGTTCCTAGTGGATGAAATCCTTTGAGTGTGCAATCGAGGCATGGGGCTTTGTTACGGCCTTAGCATGTGATTGTGTCTAAAAAAAATCAGGCTGGTGGTACTGTAAAAACAGAGACAAAGAGTGCCCTTCATCGTTTTAAGAGTCTATACTTACCTAAGAATAAATATCAAATAGGAAAACATTAGTAAACTGGTGAAATATTGTCAGAAGAGCAAAAGAGTTTTAAGAACAAATTTCCTCTCTTGAACGGTTGGTCTATTGTTTTCATTTGTGCAATGAAAAAAGTTACAATGAAAGGTGGAGAGGAACTAAACACACCAGGTTCCCAAATTTGCACTACGTCATTGGGACACTCAACTCTCCATTTGCCATCTGGGCCATCAAGCAAACATCAAAAAATCTACAGTAGATTAACTCTTTACATAATGGTAGAAACCACAAATCTACAAAGCGAAAAGAGCTAGAAGAGGAAAAAATCATGGTGACACAATTTTGGTGTAGTAACAATATTTTGTGCCTTTTAAGAGAAGCAGAGCCTAAACTCTGGGGTGGTGGTCTAGTGGTTAGGATGCTCGCCTCTGGACCAAGAGGTCATGGTTCAAATCCTACCTCCAACACTACCATCATTGGGTCACTGAGCAAGACCCTTAACCCCAAGTTGCTCTCAGGGTGACTGTGCCTGAAATGAGGAAAATGCAAGTCACTCTGGACAAGAGCATTTGCTAAATGCTGTAAATGTAAGCTAGAGCTGATCGGTGAGTAAGATAAGTGGTTTTGGTGGTAGCAGTAAATACATTTGCACAAAAATACAGAGTGAGAATGTAATTGTTGCGTCCCGCGTTGTATTGTATTTTGTCATTGCACAAGGGGTGGCACAGGATCTATCAGCACTACCACCACTGGGCCCCTGAACAAGACCTTTAACCCAGAAGTTGCTCCAAGGAGACTGTCCCTATAATTAAGGAATCTAAGGAATTCTGGATAAGAGCGTCTGATAAATGCTATATATGTAAATGACTCAAGCAACCCAGGAAAACTGTTTAAAGTAGTTTATACGGTCAGTGTTTGTTTGCTCATAAAGACACTTCATGATATTTATACAAAATAATGTTCTCAGATCAGTACTTAGTATTGGTCCACACAAAAACCCAGAGATCTCATTTTGGAAGATAAAAAAAAGACAACAATTGTTGCTATTTCTCAGCATTCGTCATTCCACTGATCTGGAGCAGATCCTCCACATTTTTGGCTGAAATTCTCCCCCAGACTGTGATAGAGCCGTCAGCTTGCTAGACACATACAAGAGGACGACAGCAACCTTCCTGTCAACTCTTTCTCGGACATACTGTCATCTTTATCAACCAAGAGTGAGCGAAAACTTTCTGCTCTAGGCTGTTGGTGCCTACAATCCCTTCTCTCTTGGCCGCCTAAGAGTTTTTCACAACATGTAAATGTAAGAATGTATTATATAAGCTGATAAATACCACAGAAGCCTCTCATCACAATGCACATCGCCCTATATAACCTGTCTGCTAAAGTAAATCCACTCCGGACAGTACAACACGGGTTACGCAATAGTTTATAATTGACTGTCCCACAAGCATTCAGGGGGAAAAAAAATACCGTGCCCTTAGGTCATCATTACTGCTACATAGCAGTTAGACTACACTGCTACCTCCGCTTCATCTCCAATGTGACTGCAGAATAGAGAAAAAAAAATACAAAATCAAGACCTGCACTCTTTTAATAAAAATGTCTATGCCACTAATTATTAGCCACATTAAGCTTTACGGGTGAAATATTAATAATAAAGGTCATATGACATATGCATCAAACATTGTTACTGCCCAATGTTGGAATGTGGAAGTCTACTGTATATTGCCATTAAAATCAATATTGAAAAATGCTGTAATAGTAATGTAGACCATTTTGGACGGCTCTAGTAAGAAGCACAATAGAATTCCCACTTGCACAATGCCATTGAGGCAAAAGCAAAGCTGCAGGGTCTGTAAATGTGACATGATGCCTCCATAAATCCTAACGTGAGTGTAGTTGTACCTTCCAGATGAACAACAATCAATAACAATTTAGCCAATCAATGCCTTATCAGGCCGCTGCAGAGCTTTCAGCTGCCAGGAATGTGGGGGTATAGAAATCTGAATCTGTGCCAATAATCAATTTTTCCGAAAGCTGCTTTTGCTGATGCTGATTCAAGCTTTTTGGGGGATTTTATGAAGTCTGCCAATGCATTAATGCACTAAAACAACAAACCAAATGGAATCAGAAGCTTCGCTATGACAAAAATCATATTATATGACACTGGTCTAGCAGTAGAATACTCATCTACGCGCCAATAGATCACAGGTTCCGATCCAGCTCCATTCAACCTCCAGCCCTACCACCACTTAGCCCCTTAGCAAGACCATTAACTCCATGTTGCTCACTGTATTTAGGAAAAGTAAAGTTGTTCTGGCTAAGAGTCTGATAAATGTAGCAAACATTAAAAGGAACAACACTCAATATTTTACACTAAGCTGATACGGAAATCATCCGCACAATTTTCCTCACAAAATTTCTTATTGTGTATACATCCATCATAATTTAAACAGGTTAGTTTCAGGAAAATTGGTCACTCTAACTTTTTCTATGGATTTTACATTGCCTCTCACTAAATTTGATCAAGTCTTAATTATAAATACTACACAATAATGAGCACAAATAAATGATGAATGTCAAGATTTGTGATCAGCAAATACATACATCAATCTCCCAATTTGTGCTGTAAAAAGGGACTTTGCCTGCTAAAACAGTTTTGTCATGACCATCATTAGCCCCATTAAGGTCAGCGGTACACAAAGCAGTCGCTCTATGGCAATTATTCAGGGCAGAGTTCATGGAGACTGATTAACTTAATTGGCTCACATGACTGGGCCTTCTTTCTTAGGCGGAAAATTGCAATCTACCATATTTTTCAGCATTCTCTCTCCTCCAGGTGAGTGATGTGTCCATCTAGAGGCTGTTTTAGCTACCTTTTAACTTAGTGTTTTGAGAGTAAACCGAAAAGCTCACAAGATGCAGATGCAGATAGAGGGAGGACGGGGATGCTCTTGACTTTTCTCTCTTTCGCAGTGTGATGCAGGGATCACCTGCTCAGAGCCTTCACAGACCCAGCAGGATTTCAGCCTGGCTCTAGGTAAGCCCCTTGATGCCTGGCACCTTGTGGCGAGGATGAAACGTTGGGTTTAAAAGTGAACGTGGCTTGAGATTGTCCTAACGATAGTCAAGACGGTGATGGTCAAGTGTGCGTGTTGAACATTTTTTTGGCTGGTAAAAAAAAAAAGAAGCATGGGGGTCATGGCCTAATCCTTCCTGTCACAAAGTGAGGTTTAAGTCTTGACCCTATTCCAGAAAATTCAAAATCCTCATACTGTAATGTAATTTCTCCATTATTTCAACTTGTGGTGGAAGAAGAGTCAGCCCCTGTCGAGTGATGCAGTGTGAAGGTCAGAGGTGACCTCACTGCAAAGACACTGGTGTATCTTTACGGATAACTCCACAAAGATGGACAGACATGACCACAGAGACAGAATTATGTCTTTAGTGTTTATTTTGACGTTTTTGTAGATAGGAAAATAACTCAAACCCTGACACAAAGGCCCCTAGCTCCCTTGTTCCTCATAAACTGGGAGGAAACTATTTACAATCCAAAAATAAGGAGACAAAATATGCATTTGGGGTCAAACTTTGCCAACATGGGACGTCCGAAAAGAAATAAAGAAACGGCGTTACAATTTTTATGAGGATTGATTCTATTTTAACCTCGCTCCGAATTCATCCGCACCTGCCACAAATACTCCACCAGCGGGGGTTATATTGGTCCCTTATAATACAACTATAACATACTCATAAAGGATCTCATTTTGGGGCCATTTTTAGCCTCTACTCCCTCACAAACCGTGTCAACGTTCGATTGAAAAACGCGTTGTCAGGGCTGCGCGTGGACCCGGCTCTCGCGCTCAGTGTCTCGCGCTCCAGCTTTTCAACGATCATTCGCTGCGTCGCGTCGCCTTACCTTACAAGGACAAAAAAAGAGGAATAAAATGGCGTTTTTTGCTGATGAAAAACGTACTTACGTTTTCGGTATCGCGCTCGTTCACCGTGGGCAAAGGCGTGCGCGTCGACATTTTGAGTTTCGGCCCGGAGGACTCGGTGGTGGAAGCGGCGGCGCTCATCGGGGAGGTTGGAGCTGACTGACAAGGCTTGACGTCTCGCCTCACGTCTCTAACGGCATTTTTTTTTTTTAAACAAATAAAACGGCCCGTTAGCCGCTAGCTGGAGAAATCCATGGCGACGCGAGTCGAGCTGTCCTCGTCACGTAGCAAGCAAGAAAGAAAGAGGTAGAGAGGATGGAGACACAGAGGGAGAGAGAGAGAGAGAGGGAGTCGGTTCGAGCAGGACGCTCCGGTTGACGTGCCGACCGGAGGGATGAGAAATTTTGGCCTCGACTCCTGCTGCCACCGTCTGGACGGAAAAACGACGACGACGGTGTCGTCATGAGCTGCAGCTGAGAATTCGGAGCCGGCGATGCGCCATGACGCTTCTTCAGCGCTAGAGCCCAGCAGGTTGACGGTAATAGGGAGGGATAAGGGAGGCGTACGTCAGAATATAAGATCGTTATTTTACAGCCCGGGTAGCGGCACAATAGGGATAAAGATAAATTGGAGGCACCTGACGCTGAAGGCGGAGCGGAAAAAGCGCGGTGCTGCTGCCACCTGCTGGACAAATACGGTAACGACCCGGGGCTAGAGGACTGTAACGTGATGACGCTGGGCTGAACAACAAAATACTCACAAAGCCATAAAAAATCTGCCTCATCTCAGGGTTTACAATCTTTTAGAAAATATTCAACTAAAAACCTGCTCCAGTAATACATACACGTATAATACAGTGTATGTCAATATATGTGAGGGGCAGTTGATACCGTAACGGTTAAGGAGTTCGCCCCCTGATAGGAAGGTCGCTGGTTTGAATCCCAGGACTGGTAAAGGTACCACTGAGGTACTCATGATCAAGGTGCCGTCCAAAAGCAGTGATCACCAGGTGCTGCCCATGTGAGTTGCCCACTGCTCCTTCACGGGTGGGTCATGATGCAGAGGTCACATTTCATTGTGGTGCACTGTGTGCTGTGCTGTGTTCACAATGACAAATAATCACTCATTCACTCATACAGTACGTATAATAGGACATACAGTGTGTCTCTGTCTCACCACACACAATAATATATACACATTTATACCATTAGATGTCTTTCTTCCGTCCCCTCTCTCTCCATTCCTCCGTCTCCCTCTCTTTCTTTTTCCCTCCTAAATTGTTAGACAATTTTTTTCCTTACGAAGATTCGCCCTCACATGCAGAGAAAAGTCCTCACGAGGACACAAACATTGATTTTCTGAATTCCTTATGACAGGAACCTTCCTGTCACATACAATAATATGTACAGATATCTCACAAATATCTGAAAACCTGTTCACACACTTTTATCACTCAATCACTATTAACTTATTTTCTACACAAATTCATTATCTGATCATTAGAGATGATTTAGAATGTGTGTGTTAGGCGTTACATTAAAACTGAGGACATCTGGTGGATTGAAATATGATGATGAGCATCATCATTGCTTTGATTGTTGGAGCATCTGTTGATCAAACATGTTTTTCAATGTTTTAGTGCATCAGTTCATTAGAAAATGCTGCCCAGTGAATTATGTGGTAAGAAATAATCATATTTAAGAGTCTTCACATATTTTTAAAATCTCTTTATTTGGCAAAAAGTGAAAGTTTTTCTAACTTTCCAAGTGAAGAAGACACATTCTCTTAAATACTGTATATTCATATGGCTACTATAAATAGTTCTGCATTCTCTTGTTCCTTGTTAAGTGCATACTTGCAAGCCATTAAGGGTGATTTCCTCACAAATATAATGAGCATATTAAGGGATTGGATTTACGTATACGCACCAAAGTGAGACGCTATTGTATGGTTTTGTCTAGCACATTTTTACATAACAGAAACGTTTAAATACTGCTATGCAATGTTTCTTATTTGTGCAATTTCTTACTGTAATGATTAATTTGCATGAATTCTACATTATGGAAAGAAGGTAAACTAGCACACAGTTACCAAATCTCATACGTAATTAAATTACTCGTTTAATAATGTCACGAAAAGATTTCGAGTGTTGTAGATGCTTGCATGTGGAGAATATTTTAAGATGAGTAGATAAGTACTTTCTCAGTTCTCCTAAGTTGTAGATGTTTTTGTGCAGCATGACTCTGTCCACTAGATGGCAGCATTTACCTTTATTCGGAAAGGGACGAAAGGGAAGAAGTAGTATATGAGGACATTTATAATAAGACGGAGATGGAGAAATAAACGGGTAGACATTTGCCATGGGTATGAGCTGGATTGGTGGGATTATATATACATATTATTATATGATTATATATAATATTCATTATATATATTTGTGTGGGTATACATATACACACAAATATATTAAATCACTGCAGATTGCCACTGAAAAAACAAAATGTTCCAAGGTACTCGTGTAGAAAAAAGCCTTTAATGGACTGGGCTACATCATTAAAACGATTAAAGTGTAGATCTACGCGTTTCGGCATACACAGCCTTCTTCAGGATACACATCACAAGTTCAACCAAGTATACTTAAACAATCAGTAGGCAATCACAAGCAGCTGGTTAATCAGTGGGAGTGGCTAGAACTTTCCTCCTATTCACAAGTAAAAAAAAATCTACATGTATATAACAATACAAATACCAAAGATAATTACAAAAAAGGTAAAAAAATTAATTTCTTCATCAGGATCAATCAATTGCCATCAATTGCCAATCAATTGCCATCAGGATTTGGCCCGAAGGGTCTGAATATGACAGTCAAAAGTTGTAAAGTTCACACATCTTAACTTCAGTTTAGTGTCAGATTATGGTTAGGTTTATGGTTAAATTTTTGTTAAAGACTAGATTTGTTCCATTTATTGTAAGGTTTGGTTTTAGAGTCCAGTTATGGTTCCGGGATGGTTTAAAATGAGATCATGCTTATGTTTAAGGCCAGAATTAGATGAATTTTAGTTACAGAATCAGAAATTAAAATTGCATTATAGTTAGGTGACAGATCAAGTTAGATTCAGTTTAGATCATAGGTAGTTTAAGGGCATGACTATAAAAATAGAAGGTTTATGGTTATAGTAAGATCATGGTTAAGTTTATACCTGGAGTTAGATTAGGTTTCGGTTTAAAGTGAGATCATGGTTAGGTTTCAGGATGGTGGTTAAGCATAGGATTAGGTTACAGTCTGGTTAAGTTTAGTTTTAAATTATGGCCTACTTTAAGCTCATAATATTCAGTATAGTCAGTATAATGTAGTCTATTAATATTACAATAAAATCTTTTACGTTGTGATCATATTAACCCACATTTTTCCTCTCTTCTCTCCAAAGCTCCATCAAGTACCTGAGCCAGCCTTGATCTAGGAGAGGACTTTTATCGTGAGGGCAAATAGAGATGAAAAGAAACCACAAGCAAACTGAACTATGTATTTATGAGCTCATCTAGTCAAAGCACTGATTAAACGCAATTACACCTGAACACAGGTCCTCATAAAAGAATATTATATAAATAAAAATCATGGGCTGTGTACTGTCTCTCTTTCAACCATAAAGCAGAACATTGTTCTTTACATTGCAGTTTTGCCTCTTGTCAGAACTTAGGCCGGTGTGTCTTGCCATGCAGACATCTGCTTGCTTAACAACCGCGCCTTCACTGAACCAATCGGCCCAGGTCCATTAAAGAGTTTTTTCACTGTGAGCTGCGGTACAGTACTTCTTTTTAGCTTCAGCATCAGAACCGACCCCTTTGCCCTCTCCCCAAAACTGTCTGAAAACAAGGGCTGAAGCCATGTTACAGGCCATTATTTTTTCATGCTTGCTCCTCACGACAGAGTTACAACCTTCTGAACTTCCCGAACACCCCAAACAGCCGGGTCGGCTCCAAGGCCGGAACTCTTTTCACTCTGGCTAAGGAACAGCTCTGGGGTTCTGGCTCCTGTCATCACGTCGAGTTTAAAGAGCCAAATGTAAGGACTCGCTTCTCCACTTCCGTCCCCGGAACTTCCACACCACGTCCTTGCATAAGAGGTTTAAGAACGGTGAACGGA
Organism: Distichodus sexfasciatus; assembly: GCA_032718565.1. NCBI lineage: Eukaryota > Metazoa > Chordata > Actinopteri > Characiformes > Distichodontidae > Distichodus > Distichodus sexfasciatus. Next base: position 1,770,365 of record JAVGVS010000052.1, on the reverse strand, counting down.
AGAGCGTGTCAGGGTCCCAGTGTGGAAAAGTCGGGTGGGAAAGCCACACATTTTGGAATAACCTTTGAAAAGAAGCCGTAGCGAGTCAATGCAGAATTTTTCAGGGATAGTCTGGCCTAAAACATGAACAATATTTTCATGTTCCTGGGGAATTTTCTGATCACTCAAAACATGTCCAACCAAGCCTCCTGGTTAAAAGGTAACAATGCTTAAGGACACTATGCATTATGAGGTTCTCTATAAAATTAATTCTCGTTTTATGTGTTTGTTTAGATGGCCAATTTCCCAGGTAAGTATTAAGACTAGTCCTAAACTAGTTTTGAGTTTGAATGGTAAATCTCCATTGGTACTACAACTTAGTCCAAGACTAGGCTTAATCCATGGGCAAGAAACAAGCTCAGAAAGTTTTATGACAATGTTACAATGGACAATGTTTATATTTTATATGTACTGTATATATGTTTTGCATCTAAACATTTGGTCAAATATGTTCTTAGGCCAAACTCTTTTTAGTGAAAGTGAGTGATTATTTCTCATTGTGAACACACCACAGCACAGCACACATTGCACCACAACGAAATGTGACCTCTGCATTTGACCCATCCGCGAAGGAGCAGTGGGCAGCAAAAAAGGCCAGCGCCTAGGGAGCAGTTCCTTGCTCATGAGTACCTCAGTGGTACCTGGATTTGAACCGGCGACCTTCAGTTCAAAAATATCTTTTTCTTTTTAGACCACTGATATCCTAAAATCCGGCACCTACCTCACTACACTTACGTCACTTCTTCTCAACTATGTCACAAGTGCTTCACACACTTTCATGTCTCTGCTGAGTTAGACTCATGCTTTACTAGGTCCCTTCAAAAGCCAGTAAAGAACCCAAACACCCTGCTCTCACTTGGTTCCTTCGTCCTGGAAGTAGACATTTACATTTACATCAGTCCTTTGTAGTCCACTTCTGTTCTAGCTAGATTTAAATCAACAGCTGCAACAAGTGCCCATTTCTCATAAAATATGTAAACAATAGGTGTGAGGAATAGTTAGGTCTCCCATGGCCCTGACGAGTCCTCTTCGGAGTCTTGGTACCTCTAAAGGGGTCTTCTTGAAAAGTTTTTGCTTGCTGCTGTCAACTCAAACTCGCTTGTTAGGTACTTGGATCCAGTAGTATGTAAAGCTACTTTGTGACAGTGTTTGGTGTAGAATAAAATAAAACTATTCGTCCCCTCCAACCTTTAAAGCGTCTGTCCCTACGCGAGTGCAGGCTCCGACGCCGCTCCCTTTACAAGGCAGAGCTTGCTTCCCTCTGTTTGCTCTGACAAGTCAATAAAAGCCGCTGGTATGCCGAACATCTCAGGAAGGCGAGATAGGCAGGGCGAGGGCGGAATTTCATCAGGGATAAAGCCGTCCTGCTACTGCCGTGCCAACCCTGGGCCTGGTCCAAAGAAACAGAGAAAAAGAGAGAGAAAGAGACACCACTAAAGACTTAAGTCAATAATCGAAGACGGCACAAAAGCTGCCCGTCCCCTGCCCTCCGTCGCTAGGGAACACGGGAAAAGTGGAAAATCTGCATCCAAAAAGCGGCTTGCATCAGGATGGAAATTCAGGCCAGATGTTTTTTGGGGGGGAGGGTTTGGTGGAGAGGCCATCGGAGCCGACAAACGACTTCATGGCATTACTTAGGAGTGGGTGAGGCCAAATGAAGATTTATGAGCGCTTCTGTCTTACATACACATGTCGTAGCCAAAATATGTGGACAAGTTGCCCTCCTCTTTTGCTTTTGCCATCGCTGTTCTTTTTAAGTCTTTCCAAGCAGATTTTCGAGCATTAGCTCTGGGCTTCGCTTCCATTCAGCTACGAGAGCAGTAAAGAGGTTGGATCCTCATTTTAGCATCAAGGCCCAGTCCATCAGTACATCCTTACGGTGTTAGATGAGAGATGACACTTCTGTAGAAATTTCACACGTGTGCATAGGTTTCTTATTTCACTTTGTTCCAAGCAGTAACATTGGGCTTCATTCTCCAATATTTTTCTTAAATTTATCAGAAATCTGTGTCACATTTACTGCGATAAATACTAGCCGACAGCTGCCCTTATGTTCACAAGTGATCATTTACCCAGCTCATTATTGTGTCTAAAAATTTCACTGATCAAACAGGTTTTGTTTTTAGGAAATTTTATATGCAGCACCATGCTGTTATACTTAATGTACAGCAGCACCAAAATGTCACAGTAGCAACGCAACACGTTGCCAGTCCACCGGGAAGTGTGTACTGGCACAACACCGTCGTGATAAATAGGCCTTTTTCCTCAGTGCGAGTGCGTGTAAAGTGTGTGGGTACCATTTGTGAAAGTGTCCTTCGCCAAAAGCAACGGGTGACTTCATCTAATTTTCCTTTTCCGGGCTCCAGTACCATCCAATAAGGCTGCAATTTCTCACCTTTTTCCCCTTGGTATTTGGTTCCCCTAAACAAGCCATTTCTTGGCTCCGCTTAGCCTGAAACCTGGAACAAAGTTTGGTGTTCATTCATAAGTTTGCAAGTAGAAAATTAGACGCCACCGCTGGTTAATTCCAGTGTTCCGAAGGCTGGCGGCAAACTTGGAATCGAGGTTTGAGTTACTAATTCTTTGTTATAAGTTCTAAATTGAGTTTATGAAAATACACGAGACAGGTGTACACATAGATATGTAGAGTTGATGCTGTTTTATATGATCTCCATGCCATGTTAATTTTATTGATGATAATCTTCTAACTGTCTAAAGGCCAAAAACAGCACTTAATTTTTTTCTGTCTGCTTGCATAAAGTCATAAACAGTGTAGGATCAGACACTTTGCTTACTTCTGTTCAAGAGAACGTGATCATGACACAGAAACTGGCAAATAAGGCCAAAAAATGTGTGGAAAATGAACCCTGCAGTAAGTGTTTTATCTCAAGGACGAAATTTGGGTGGCTGTGTATTTAGTGTTACCTTTGGGCTACTTGTGAGCTATAAAAAGGGCTACAGACCAAGAAGTTGTGGTTTAAACTCAGCTCCGTCCTACCTCAATGGGCCATGAGTGGAACGTCCAACCTTTGAACCGGAAAACAGAGTTAGATACTTCCACATTTCACTTCAGTACACGTCTGGTGAATGCCAGTGGTTTCCCCGGTCGGTATGAGGTAATAATATCAAACCAAAAAAATACATTTTAATGTGACTTGATGAGGTAAACTTACTATATTGCAACACTGAAATGTACTTTGACACTGAAAAAAACTGTCTACCAGCTAGGATTAGTTAAGGTGTGCTTGGTTGATTGTGACAAACTACATCATACTCAGAAAAAAATACCAGACATATGTTTTTCTGTCAACACACAGTAATCAGGTAGTGTTAGCTGAGGTAACTTGTCTAGCAGATAACAACTTAACCTCATAGCTCTCAATGTAAGAGGAGGCATATAACCCAAAACCTTTGTTCAGTTTGCTGTCTGGTGTTGCTGACGACTTGCAGATCCGGTGGACATCGGATGCAGAGATGCGGGAGAGCTCCTGCAGACACCTACTGTAAAACGCCATTTGTTGAAAGTATTTGTGTAAAAAGTAACCGCAGACAGAGAGGTTTCCCGCTATCGGCAAAGTTAGTATTCTGAATAGTGACAGAAGAGAAGTCACCTGTTCAATGAACACGGAACTAAGGCCCATGCACTGCCACCTGTGAGCCTTTGAGCCAGTCCCTTAACCCCAAGTTGCTCCACAGCGACTGTCCCTGTGATTAAGAAATTAGTCATTAATTAGTGAGTTGCTGTGGATACAACTCAAAACATTTTCTAAATTCAAAGGAACCTTAAGATCAATGCTCATATTAACATTTTTTTTCCCTTCAAGGCAAGTATCCTACCACTAGGCCTCCAAAAACCAGTTGAAATCAAATCTCATTACTCCAACTCCACCTTTTTCTCTACTGACCTTCCGTTTACGGCCACGTTGATGAACAGCAAGGGACGAAGACCTGATCAACCGAGCTGGCAGAGAAGCGTTCCGGTGTCAGGTGTACCGGATATTGGCCAAGCTGACTGATGGTGTCTCAGCCGGAGCTATGGAGCCACAGCTCTTTCCCAGTTCTCATGAACATGAGCTAACAGTCTCGGCGGGTGTCTGTGAGTAACGCGGCTAGGATGAGCCAGAACGGGGTCTAATATCTATCTAGTGCTTTATTATCCTAAGATATTTATTATCAAATCTGACAGGAGTCTGCTTCACATTACCAAGCCAAGTTTGCTATTAGGATTTGGGCTAGAAAATACAGATGCGGTACGATGGAGAGGTGTGGATGAGATTTTTGGGACAGGGACGATCTCCTTGGTGCAGCTTGAGGTTAAGGGTCTAGTTCAGAGGCTCAGTGGTTGTAGTGCTATTAGTATTGTAGCCATTGAAGGCCCAAACTGTAAGTATTAACAGAATTTTTATCATCCTTGAGGCCCCGGAGGAGCAGATAAAAAGGTACAATCTTGGGTGCGAGGGAGAGAGAGTTTTTCGACACAGAGAGAGAACCACTGACCGGTCGAATGAACATTTTGTAAGAACATCGTTGCTCTTTTCTGTAATAAAACTTTGAAACTTCAAGAACTCTCCGCCTCATCACTGACTCTTCATTCTCAAACCAAGAATCCAACATAATCATGGGTAAGAACAGGTCATCAATAAAAGGTTCTGAGTGTTGGTTTCTATTATTATTATTATTATTATTTCGTTTTGGTGCGCCATGTGTTGTGCTGCGTTCACATCAGTCCGTGCACATAAACATCAGAAGCCGCGGCGGCTTGATCTTTGGAATCATGCGAAGTGGAAACCCGATTTGTTCCGGGACCCGATTCACAGGTGGAAAAGCCTGACTAACGCTGCAGCGATCCAACGCGAGGCAGTCCCCTCGGGAGCTGCAAAACAGGCCTTTTTTATGACTTGCAGGAGGTTCGATTCAGTGGAAATGATTCTATGCAGAGTCAAGGGAAAAAAATCCCTTGAAGTGCCCTTTATTTATTCCAACGGCTCTAACTTAAATTTCACCTTGTTGATGACTTGGCCAAAATCGGAAAGCGAGTGCCAGCGGGCTTTTTGAAGAAGGTGAAAGCGGTTCGTGAAACTCATTTGTGACCGTGCCTTGCGTTTGATCCGACGCCTGGCGCAGTTTAAGAATCGAGTTAAGCAATTCTAGCGTGTCAGAGTGATACATTTTGACTGAAGCTTCTATTCAATTTTGGCTCTCATTAGTCAAAACGTGTTGCGTTAACAGAAAACAAAGAAAACCTGATAAGAAAGTGTATTTCTTAAATAGATCTTTTATTTCTTTACAACCGATCGCTTCTGCTTTCGAGTACAAAACGTTCGTGATTATGTATGAAACCGGTTTTAAATAAAAGAAAGCCTCTCGACTGCGACAAGCTGATTTTAAACATTGGAAATGGCACTGAGGTTACACGAAAATGCTGGTTATTGCAGGTAATCGATCATTTTTATATATATGAAAGGCACTGCTGGTTAGATTGTGCTAGTTGAACTAACTCTACTGTACAGTAGATAAGACCTAAAGGCAAAATGCATTTCAAAGCAAAATGTCAGAAGTGCTTGCCTATTTCGTTGGTGCTGTTCAACAAACTTTTGCATGGCCGATGACTACTAGGAACACAAACAGTGTTTTTTTTTCTTTTTCCAGAATAACCCCACTGGAACTAACACAGACGATCAAAAGCTTTCCGCCACTTTGTGAGGAACGCCAGGCCATTATTTCCTGGCCAGTGTTTGTCCTCGGGGCCCCAGTGCTTGTTTGCCACTTATGCTAGTTACTAATTTGGGTTTATTAAAGTGGCATCACATCCAAAACTAACAAAGGCTGGCGGCATTAAAAGTTAAAAAAAAAAAAAAAAAAAAGGACCCCAGATTTAGAACTCCTCCGTGACCGAAAGCGACATCGGGACTCGATCGAACCTCATTCAGTTAGTGCTGAATAAAATATTTTTTGACACAGACAGAGTACAAAAATATAGCTAAAAGGTCGCTATGGAGTTGCTGTTCTTTACATATGGATAAGAACGGCAACCTAACGTTAGTACGAAGCATATAAAGGTGCGAAATATAATTTCAGGCTGACTGAGCGCTGCACGGCAACATTACTAGTGTATCTAATGACCAAGAAAAGGCTAATGTTAATGAAACAGTACTTCTGAAAAAATCAGAATAATTAGCTGCAATTTAGTCAAAATTGCCTTTAGCATCAGCATTAGCATTACGTCTTGGCGTTGCTTGCGACTAGCAGGTTTCAAACTCACTGTTAACAGCCGCTATTTTACATTCTTTCACTGAAATCCAACATCTGCTTAGACTCTGTATATCTGTATAATATATCGCATCGCCGCCATAGTAGGTGCTAAACTTCCATCACGCATGTGGAAATAAGTTTGGTGACTTTCTAGTGCTTTGTTCTAAGTGCTGCACAAGTTAGGGACCTTCCCTATCCATTTACTCTATGTAAAAATAATAATAAACTAGTTTCAAAACTAGTCGGGGGAGAGAGCAGCTACGACCGTCATGGCGTTTCTAAGTGAGAAAGGAAAAACATAAAGAGCTGGCGCTGAGCTCTGCCAAGTCTCGCCGCTGGGCGGAAGGGCGGAAGGGCGGAAACGCAGCATGCCGGATACGTTTAAAGGTGCGAGTAAGCATTGGTGGCGGTCTTTAGAAGGAGTAGGGTCCCACCACGATGGTGAGCCGTAATAAGGAGCTGGTGCGGTAGTTTGAGACGGTGTGGTGAGTGATCATCTCCAGGTCGACGATGAGCTCCAGAGGGCCCTCAACGGACTTGGTCAACACCAGCATGGCACTGACGTTACTGGAACGCTGCAGGAGGTCAAAATGGAACGGACTGTTAATAAAGAACGGTGAATATTCGCACAGCTTATTCAGATTAATGAGGTGAAATATGAGTTTGAACGAATGCTGGAGGTTTGTGTTTTTAATGGGTTCGTTTTTCGGGAGAAAACAGGTAGCTACAGTGATTAAAAAATATGTTAAATTCTCAAATTCTTTTAATTCCATAAACGATTAGAAGCAGACTAGGGCACAAATCACCATCATGTTGCCATAGAGAAGCTGGAACACGTTGTGTGTTGGAACAGGGCTGTGTTTGCAACTGATTCTGCACCATGAGTTATGTGCCAGCCTGCAGGTGGCGATAGCGCCTCTTCAGAATCAGTTTCCAAGTGAACAAAATTGTCAAATAAGGGTGTAAAATGTCACAAGTATTGACTGTTGTCAGTAGAAATGTCCTGGACTCATACTTTCATTATAAGTGTAGTGAAGTGAGAGTAAAAGTTTACTACTATTGACAACACTCCGTCCATTCACAAAGTAACAAAGTACAACTACTCAGGTACTGTACACAACTGCTGGATGTGTGGAAGCGACAGAAATGCTCAATGACATAAAAGCCTGCAGGTTTCTGTGGTTGAATGTTACAGTTTTGCTTTGATTTGATACTGGAACTTTAATTTACAGCATTTTAGCAGACGCTCTTATCCAGAGCGAATTACATTTCCTAATTTCAGGGACAGTTCCCCTGAGAGCAACTTAGGGTTAAGGGTCTTGCTCAGGGACCCAGTGCTCTTCAACAGTTATAGATTCTTATCTAGGAACCAATCTCAAATAAGAAAACATTGATGAATCTCAGAATCTTCATTTGGAAAAAAAGCAGTTTCAGTGTCTTTCATCTGAAGAGAAAAATGCTGAGTGACATAAAAACAGGAGCAGCTAAAAACGCATACTAAAGTAAAAAAATAAGGATTTCTAACCAGGAAAGTTCCCCTATTAGAATCTTACATGAGTAAAGAACTAAAGGCATGCACAGTACTTAAGTATTAAAAGTGCTTTCCTTAAGAATGTTCTAGTGACTGGGGCTGACTGACAACAGCCCCAGCACAAAGTACTCAAAATAACACTTAGTTAGTGGTGTAATGAAGTACGGCCCCTCTTCTACTAAACACCTCTGTTTGTGATGCATTTCTCACCCGCAGGAAGAACTCTCCTCCGTCGTTGCCGGCTCTGATCCGGAAGGTGTTGTGGGTGTTGGGGTAGATGTTGGTGGCCTGGATCTGGAAGATGTCAGCTGGGACGGGCCGCTCTGAGTGAATACTCATGTACTTGTACACGATCGACTGGGGAATGCCGCGACACACACTCGACGACTGACACACACACCGGCTAGAAGACAGAATGTGGGGGAAAAAACAACCGCAGCTTTAATGTACTCTGTAATGCACCTCGTCAAATTTTGATGATATGATATGATGAGTAAACGGTGCTCAGTGTTGGGGAAGCTACTTTTAAAGGTCCAAACTACAGATAAGCTACTGCGTTATAATATTCTAGTTAGCTACACTATGAGTCTGGGAGTCGCTAGCTTCATCCAAGCTATTTCAGAGTCATGGATTCTTGCTTGTGTTTTGGTCAATAATATCCTCGAATCCACCTTACAGCTGCTGCCAGCGCACTGTGACGCAATGAGGTGGCTTATCAGATGCCACTTCTAGCTGCCACAAGAGTTTTTTTTTCATAGCATTGGTTGGGGGTGTGCAAAAAAAAGAAAGAATCGAATCGCGATTCTTTCTCTGTTGATTCGAAATCGATTCATGCATTCCACAAAAATCTATTCATATTGTTTACTAATGTAATGGCACTAGTTTACTTTTTTCCCCGACGTGAGTTCAGCTCGCCAATCCTACAGATGGCGCAATGTCAAAATCTGCGTGAGAACAAAGGAAATGCAGTCAGTATGCCTACAGTATGCATTACATTTAGTGAACTATCACTACATTTGATTCAGTGAATTTTTTGGTTGATCTGCCACAGTCAAATAGGAAAAGTAACTCCAAAAATTCAATCCTGAATCGTTAATGAATTGTGAATCAATTTTGAATCGGATCATGAGCCCAAGAATCGGAATCGAATTGAATTGGGAGATATGAATCGTGAGAATCGTACACCCCTAGCGTTTTCCATGCTATATTGCTATTTGTAAATATATATATATATATATATATATATATATATATATATATATATATATATATATATATATACTATGAAGCTACTCCCGAACACCGTCAGTGTTGTACTAGAAAGTTTGCTTTCCCGTCCTGTGGGTCTCAGTTGCCACAACACATGTAAAGCTGCCCGTTAGAGTCACATCTGGTTGAGAGGAAAGCAGCCAGATGGTCTTACTTTTCCGACGTGCGCACATACGGCTCCTGACAGGGGTTTCTGGGGTAGCAGCGGTAGCCTCCGTAATAGTTCCAGCACATCTCCTCCTCGCTGCACTCGTGGCCTGTTTCGCACTCGTTAATGTCTGTGGGAACAAAGACCCCTCACGTTACAGCTGGCGGAATGAAATTCATAACAAGCAGAAATATCACGGGTTCACTTTTTTCAGCTGAATCCAAATATTTTTAAACAACATGTAGAATATTTGACAGCTTGGTAAATGTGTATTAGTCAAATTAATGCGATCCCTCAACGACTTGCTGACACTATGCGGTTCGAAATATTTTACTACCGCTGTACCGCTCACACAACACAATCTCGAGTCGGAGTTTTCCGTTAGGTCTACAAAACGGGGATCGGTCACAAGAAGTTTGATGCTGATCTTGAAACCACAAACCCCACATGCCTAGTTACAGCAAAGACAAAACGGACGGATGAAGAAAGGAAAGAAGCCCGATTCTGGTGAGACCGTAAAATGATAATCCCTAATTGGACGACGGCTGTGCTTTTAATGCTTTTCAGTTACAAATCGCAAACGCCATAGTAACGCGACCAGTTTCTCCAGGAGCGGTTGAAGGTTGATTCATGCCTGAAAATCTCTTTTTAAATCTAGGTTTAGGCTTAATCTCCATCTGGCAAATGGGACCATGAAGCGTTACGATTACAATCTTCCTAAGCCACTGGGCCGGGTGTTGGAGAAGAGGAGTTTAAAGGAGGGGGATTCCTGTTGTTAAAAAAACATGGGATATCCCTCATCTTAAAGCTCAGGCAAGTGAACACGCGAGCACACACACACACACGCTCTGTAACATCAAAGAGCTCTGACCATCAAAGCTGAGAACTGAGAAAAGTTATTTCTGACACAGCAGTCTAGGGCTGGGCAACTGACTGAAAATTCAAAACCAAAATTGAATCAAAAACCGATATTCAGAACCTGTAATCAACGTAATCTTGCCCACAAACGTTAGATGCACGCTAACCAAAAAATATCCCAGCTTTAATAGAACACATTTACAGTCTAAGCCTCACCAGTGGCGGTGGTCTAGTGGTTATGATACTGTTCTTTGAACCAAGAGATTGTAGGTTTGAATCCTACCTCCAGCACTACCACCACTGTGTTCCTGAGCACGACCCTTAACCCCAAGCTGCTCCAGGGAGACTGCGGATATAAGCGTCTGCGGAATGCCGTAAATGTAGATGTAAATGTCAGCGAAACAAGAGGCAATAATCAAAATCATTGTTTATTACTTCATAACTGAGGTAAAACGTTCAATGAATCGTGATACCGATATCACCCAGCCCTGCAGTCCCGATTCGCCGGACCACTTGCCCGATGTTTCAAAAACAACACCTTGTTCCAAACTTGCATATTGTTTTTACAACCCCCTACAAACATAAATCTCCAAAAAAAGGGTCTTTCGCAGGGCTAAACTCCGCCGCCGTCTTGTTTGCATACGCCCGCGAGCCCTTCGCATTCTTTCCGTGACGGTGCGGAGCCCATGTTCCGTCATATATCTCCCCTGCCGGCGGAGCGTCCCGAGAGGAGGGGAGAGGGAGAGAGAGAGAGAGAGAGAGAGAGAGAGAAAGAGAGGGCAAGGCAGGGCCGAGAAAGAGAGAGAGGTCGTATTTCAGAGGAGCGAGGGAGGAGGAGGACGATACCTTGACACATTCTTGATCCGTGCAGCTGGTATCCATCGGGGCAGGTGCAGGAGTATGTGCCCGGGCTGTTCACACACACGTACTGGCACATGTAGGTGGAGAAGGCACACTCGTCAATATCTGGGAAGAAAATGAGACAAAGATAAGGAAGGGGAAGTGAAAACTGAGGGCGATCCGATGCTGGATAATAAGCTTGATCTGGTGGGTCCGTGCTACGTCTCAAACCAGCTGCACCCACCTAAGCAGGAGATGGAGTCGGAGGCCAGCTCGAAGCCTGAGTTACACTGGCAGATGAAGGAGCCCATGAGGTTGTAGCACTGATGCTCACACATGTGGCTCATTTGACACTCGTTCACATCTGAGACAAAACAAGAGAGTCGACCGGTGGCATTAACAGGCAGGAAAGGGGTTTTAAAATAAATATTTATGTAGACGAATGCTAATGTCAAACTGGAATGAGATGTGGCCGGAAAGCTCAGCGCGCTTATGTCTTTTTTAGATGTTTCCATGGTCCCCGTCTTGTGAATCTGCTAAATTTGCTAAAGCATGACACAGCAAAAGCAATTTTGCAAATTGCCCAGCCTTGTGCTGAGCCCCATTTGGAGGATTCCATTTTTTAAAGCTCAAAATGAAATGAACGGGATCGCGTCTTCACTGCTTGAGCACACCTGAGTAAACCTGAAGAAGATCCTCACGTGCACCTGGGAACTCAAACACTGTGGCCGCACGTTTGACCTAAAGACACTGAGGCCTAAATCTGGATGCGAAGCATTATGCAACCCCCGCCACTCCCCAAAAAAGTCCCTGATTAGCAGAGCGTGATGTGCCAACCGACAGGAGATGAGGACGAAGCCCCAACAATGAGCGCCGCTCCGAGGAACAATAGCGTCTACGCATGAGCCCGGCGCAATCGCATTTTAACACCTCTGTTTTGCTTCCCCTCGCCACGCCGATGTGCCGGAGATTCGGGGAGGAAGCTGGAAGCCGCTTGCTAACGGATGTCCAGAGCAGCACAAACACCGGCCGGTTCAGGTTCAACTCGCGCGGCCGTTTATTTTGCCGTTGCTTCACGTTCGAGGTCGTTTGGGTTCACTGCAGTTCACTGGAGATTAGTGCTGGATTTCTAAGAACTCATAAAGTCATAAAGGTTTTAACATATGGGCAAAATATTATTACAACTACGCCCACCAAACAAAGGCATCAGTCTGAAGATAAGAATACATTTCAATATTAATATTTCATTAAATATCAAAGTGATTTTCATTTGTCGTTGAGCTTCTGCAGGACTTGGGGTCAACTGAGCGCAGAAACAACATTAACCTCTTTGGCTTAACGGTCGGATGCCGCTGCACGTGTTTTCACTGATAGATGATCCTATAAAACATACATTCCATGATTCCAGAACCAACTCAGCAACAACTCATCAGGTCCCAGACTTCGTAAGAAGAAGGTAGCGTGCGACTGCCTCCACATCGTGTTTCAGCAGCGCTCCAATAAAAACCGCAGCTTACCATTAATGCTGAAATTATCTTAAGACTTGAGCAGACTGATCTGCATTAATGAATGTGATTGGTTGAGTTTAATTCTCAATCAGTCATGACATTTACACACACAAAGTGTTTATGAATTGCTGCTGGACTAAAGAACTTAGCTTAGCTTAGCTCAGCTCTTGTGCTAACACTGGGCCTCATTCACCAAGCGTTCTTACGAACACGTTTACGAATAAACCCCTCTTATGCACTTGTCACGAAGATTCTGACATTCACCAACGTTTTCTAATCTGGAAAATGTTCTTAGCTAAGTACAGAATCTACGCACGCTCTAGACCGGTCGTACGCACATTTGAGTGATGATAGTTTGTTCAAAATTAGCGCTTGTGGCAGTTTTGTTAATTGTACCGTTGATAAAATGATAATATTTCAGTGTATTTTAGTGTATTGGTGGCCTTTTAAAAACAACCTTAAAATGAAAAAAATATTAATTAAATAATGTGTTATTTAATTCAAATATGAATATTGATGTAAAATTATGTATTGATATTTATAATTATTTATAACACTTATGCTTATTGTTCAAATTAATTATTATTAATTTATTAATATATTTTAATAAATGAACAGTTATTTTCATGGTACAATCAGTGATCATGTGGATTAAATCCTGCCTTGTTCAGTGATTGATTATGACAGAGAATTAACATTCAAATCGCTTCTACATTGAGTACACGGCAAAAGAAAACGTCGAAAAGGCGTAAAAAATAATGCAGTGCACTTTGTATGTTTAAAGCAATATGTGGACTTTCGTTCGTACTACGTGAGTAGTAAAATAAGAACCGTATCGGTTTGTGCAGGTTGTAAATTGTTCATTTTAAGGGGGTCCTAGAGTCTTATCGTTTTTTTAATCTCGGTTTTAAAATGAATGAAATATTGCTGTCGACACGTCTGGTGCATTATGACGATCAAGAACATGTCGTATTGCTGCTTTTGGCGTTTACTCGCGTGGAAGCGAATTAATCCTCCGTACATTTATTTGCAGTAAGACGACTATCGTCGAATGCGTGCGGCTGCGACGGGGCTGCTTTTCTCGGCAGCTGTGCTGACGTTCTTCTCGGCCTGACTTTTTTGCACACGGCCCTACAGTCTCATGGCCTTTTATGGGACATTGTGGGGCGTCTCCCTCTGCTAATTCAGAAAAACTGGCATGCGCTTTCAATTACGAACATGTGGGATTCATCATTCTTAGGAACACAGATGCGAACAATTCTGCCGCTTATGTACACGTCATGAATCCCACCTAGATTATTCTTAGTAAATTTCTTAAGAACAAATTTAAGAAACTTCTGAAGAAGACATCGGTGGTGAATGAGGCCCATTAACCTTTCCCTGACTTGTGGCATGAGAGGAAGAGGCAGGATCCTGGACATCACCCACCCACACAGCTGTGGTTGTTGCTGGCGAGTTGGAAACCAACGTTACATTCACAGTGGTACGAGCCGGGAGTGTTCACACATCTGTGCATGCAGTAGTGCGACAGCTGACACTCGTCTATATCTGTGGGGAGACACACACACACACACACGTACAACCACAGTGTCAAGCCAGCTGGCCTCCTGGGTGATGTTGCCCAAAGCTGTAAAACTGGGGTTTATCTCACACTTCATAAAACACACGACACTGCTGGGAAGAGCAGATACTGTATGTGAAGTTATCTCACCAAAAATGTGAAATCTGATCGCATAATATACCAACTTGTCAAATTACTCCAAATTATCACTTATTATTTCCAAACTGTTGGTTTTAACTACACATCAACACCATTTTTTGGCAAACATTTAGACAGAAATCTCCCAGGCCTGAAACTGGGGTGTAACGATACATCGATCTACAGTTACATCGCTAAAGATGTCGTGATATTTTCGATGCGTTTTGTGGTTTGATATGAATGGAACTGACTGTGTTAAATCAGCATACGATTTGGTCTCATAACGCTCGCTGGCTCCTGAACTGAACTCGTACTGAATCGACTTGATATCGGCAGACGTTAAACTGTTGTCCTTTGAATATATATATTGTATTGTGATGAAAATTTACACCCCTAGTGGTAAAATACTCGCTTTATTACCCCCCGGAACAAGACCCTTAACCCCAAGTTGGCATGGACGTGGCTCTGGATTAATGTTTTAAATGTAAACGTGACCCGATCTGCCGTAATGAGTCGGAAGTCGGTGTTCTATTTATTTAGATACGGGCCGATTATGTTGACAAACATCAAAAATATCGATATTTCTTTTTTGGTCTTATATGAAAGAAAAGGTCTTCAAAATTAATCTGGTCTCCAAAAAAGAAAAATCTCTATTTTTGTCATGTTTTTCAACATAATCGGCCCGTATCTAAATAAACACAACGCCGACTTCGGACTCATTACGGCAGATCGGGTCACAAATGAAAGCCCGAGCTTGAGTTCCAGGTAAAGCTGGGATGGAGGAAGTTTCCTCACCCACACACCGATCACCACTCTTCTGGTGCCCCGGTTGGCACTGGCACAGGAACGAGCCTCGGGTGTTGTAGCAGATCTGGTCCGAGCCGCACGTGTGCCGACCAGTGGAACACTCGTCTATATCTGCAGACATACGGAACAACCGAGGTCAGAGGTCAAACAGCGCTACGGCAGGTCGCTGTTCGTGAAGCGAGAAAATAGGGCTTCCTGGCTACTGAAGACATCCAGAAAAACTCAAACCTGAGTCACCAGGTCTCTAACTACAGACGATTTCCACTAATTAATGTAATTTACTCTAACACTGCGACGTTAGCTTGAATCATTGAGGTGTTTATGGGTGCACTAGTGGAAAACTGTTAACGACAAGAGGTTTGCCTTTGGTCTAAATGCTTTGCAAACTAAAGAAAACGTGATGTGAACATCTGGCGACTTGTGCAGGAGCCGTGACATATAAAGAGGACTGAAAAGAGTTATTTGAGAACACGCCCTCCCTCTCCACGCTAACAAAACTGTAACACACTGACAAAATATGACACACTGCTCAGAATTCTGGGACGCATCAGGAGAGAACTGGGCTATGCTGAGTTTTCATACGGCAGTCGTCAGTACGGGAGGCCACATGGAGCTCAGCCCTGTTCCAGGGGTGTGGCGAGAGACTTGACAAGCTTGATCATATCTCGATCCGTTGGTGGTGGAGGTGGAGGCGGTGTGTGTGTGTTTGTGAGTGTGTGTGTGTGTGTGTGAGAGAGAGGCCTAAGATGGGGTGGACTTTTGAGGTTATCTGATGTCATTCTTCTAAGCTGGCCATCGTACAAGTGTCTACATTCTCACACGATCAGCATCACACACACACACACACACACACAGCTAACTCTAACCATTACCTCACTAACCAAACGCAAATCTTTTGGCTCTTTACGTTTTACTAAATAAAACCTTCAACGTTTCAATAACAGCATTTGTCCCTCATGAAGGACAGTGCTTACATGTAAGAACGTTCTCACAAAGTCACAAAAATCAGGCAAATTTTTGTATGTAGGAAAAATGCATATTATTTCTCAGCATTACAAATCTCAACAATTAATTCATAAAAGTAACTAGAGCTGCATTTCCGCAAGAAAACGCCACAGTGATTGCTCAAGTTTTGAGGCTGTGATATAAAAACTGGCCGAGTAAAAGACTTTGATTAAAATGCATTGAAGTGAATCAGGAAAGAACGAGGGATGATAAAAGTAAGAACAAGACGAGTGTGGGTGAGAACAGATTGGGATGTGTGTTCAGGGAGGTGGCCTGAGGTGGCATAAGTCGAGCTTTCGAGCCTCAAATCCAATGTATTCTTAATGGAAGAAAAGGAATGGGTTCTTATGGGAAATATAAACGATAGAAAAAAGGATGAAAAAGACGAGTGTGGGTCATGACGGTTACAGATATGTGAAGAGACTCATGGGGCCTCGAATCACATCGAATTTGGTGGCGTTGTTGAAGATGTGAAGAACGGTGGCGGTGAGTTCCGTGTTAGTCTATGGGGAAAAAATGAGTTCGCGTATCATGTATCCTGCACCGCAACAACATGCACGTTTTAGAGTTGGAGCAAAGTTTCTAGCAGAAAAGTTGTAGGAGGAGCAGCGGTCAGGAAAAGTGTGGAATAAAAATCGATAACGATACGTGCCTGCTCACTACCGTCACAATTTATTCCCATCAAAAGAACATCTTACCATTTCCTCTTTATTACTGAGGAATAAAGGTGTCCACACCAGCTAGTCGTCCAAATTTGAGCAATAACAGGGGGATGAAACTCTTGTTAGAAGCTCATTTACGCTGGCTTTCCTAATAACCGTCTGCTAAACTCTTTTATTCGGAGGTCGTGATATGTTCTGTGAGATTTTCAGTGTTGTCCCGATGGCATGAAGCTGCATCAGAGACCTGCAGGTCCAGGAATCCGGAGGCCGGAACATTCCCACTGTCCCCCACCACTGCTACCTGGTCACGTGACACGCTTTGCCTTTCCTGAAATAAACAATGAGCCTCTTTGTTGGGCTGAGATTCAGGGCCAAGGTATTGTTCATTCTTCTGCTCTCTTTCTCTCTCCCATTCGGCCCAGTGCAGTTCAAGCGTTCTTCGGCCCACCACACTGTCCAGAATCTCATGCCATGTGCCCTTATGTCCCAGTCTTCAATTTCAACATGCATCTATCCGTTCATCTATCTATCTATCTTTTCATCTATCCGTTCATCTATCTATCTATCTATCTATCTATCTATCTATCTATCTATCTATGTTCATCCATCCATCCATCCATCTATCCATCTATCTATCTATCTTTTCATCTATCCGTTCATCCATCCATCCATCCATCTATCCATCTATCTATCTATCTATCTATCTATCTTTTCATCTATCCGTTCATCCATCCATCCATCTAACCCTCTCCCTACCTACCTTCCTCATGTGTATTCTCAATATCTAATTTTAAAAGGTGTTTAAGCTCCTTCGTTCTATCTCTCTATCTATCTCTATCCATCCTCCATCCACCTCTCTTAATATCAAATTTAAAGCAATGTAGCACGCCCCCTTCGCTCCCGCCATCCTCTGTCCTTCCATCCCATTTTATCTATTTACAGTGTCTATCTTTGTCTCAATCTTAACTTTAACACTGAATTTTTGTAGCACGCCTTCTGTCTGTCCGTCCATCCTTCCATCCATCTATAGGTTTATATAACCATGTCTCTCTCTGAAATTTAAAACCGTGTTCTAGCCCTCTCTCTCTCTCTCCCTCTCTCTCTCTCTCTTTCTGCATCCGTCCTTCCCTCCCTCTCTTTTGCTCTGAGCAATGCAGGATCTCACAGGGAGATGTTTCTGCAGCCCAAAACATCATCGATCTTCTCAGGATGTGTGCAGCAGAAGTCTTGGGTGGTCCGTGGTTACCCACCAACGCAGCAAACACACAACAAACGGGCCTGTTAGCAGCTCATTTCAGCAACACAAGCCAGCGCCACGCGCCGCACAAAAACCAGAGCTCCTGGCGGAAGCTGAGCGGCACATGGCGTCCGCCGTGCTGCTGCGGTTCAACCCTGGCCGGCCTGGAGCGGAGTTCACCTGCGGCGATGGTTCGACAAGCGCAAGCATGTCAACACACACACATATTAGTGTAGGAGTTGATGTCACTTTGGCCACCGGCCCCACGTGGAGTCTAAAGTCTAAGTAAACAAAGTTGGGAGTCCCGGTTGCTCGCAGTTTCTCTTCCAGCCCCCCGAAACCTCCCAGTCAGCTACCGCAAAAAACCAGGGAGGAGATGATGTCCTGATGATCGTTCGTGGAAAAACGACCGTCACGAGTTCTACATGTTCCTTCTCCCCTTTCATAAATTCTGCTGTTTTAATGGCATGCGGTATCTGTCCTTGTTTCTCTCCGAAGCCCTGGGTTCATCACCTTAAATATGAGTGCTCCAAAAGAACCATATTGTTCCACAGAAATTGTGACTAACCCACAGACAAAAAATCTAAAAGATACACACATGCAGGCTGGAAAAGACCAGTAAAGTCAGTATTTGTGTTTAAAGCATGACCAATATACCAATTTTAAGACTGATACCAAATATGATAATTGGAGGAATTTAAAATCCAATAAATTGTAATCGGGTTTTCAGTAAATTCCGTTATGCACAGTTATTTAAGTGTCCTCACCCAAGTCCTGAGGGTTGACTGTATTTTTTAAAAACACATAAAAAAGTCAACAGTGGCGCTGTAGTGTTGCCCTCTAGTGGACAAACTGCACAACTACAACACTCATAACACTGAACGAACCTTGTATCTTTCCATTAGTTTTTTTGGCTTTTATCAGCCATTATGAACCCACGTACCTTTTTGTAACTCATATTGCTCGATAACATCGGCACACTGATGTATCCGACAGACCACAGGTCATGTCCTTTACATTCACAGCAGTTTTCAGATGCTCGTATCCAGAGCAACTTTCAGTTAGAGAAAGCTTCCCTGGAGCAATCTGGGGTCTAAGAGTCTCACCCAGAGGAAACTTTTAGAAGCAGCAAACTGCTCATCTTGATCCCCACACTTCTCTGAGGAACAAGAAGACCTGCTACTCAATCGTAGTACCCACTTCCTCTCGCTGCCTGAACGGCTAAGCCCTTGAGTCCCTTTTCAGACGATACGTGTTTGGGGCAGATGGTGGTGTAACGGTTAGGGTGTTTTCCCGCGCGATCAGAAGGTCGCCGGTTCGCATCCCAGACCGGTAAAATTACCACTGAGGTACTCGTGAGCAAGGAGGTACCGTCCCCAAGCACTGCTCCCTGGGCACTGCCCATGTCGGCTGCCCACTGCTCCTTCAGGGATGGGTCAAATGCAGAGGTCAGGTTTGGTTGTGGTGCACTGTGTGCTGTGTTCACAATGACAAATAATCACTCACTTTACTGTCTCCAAACACTGTCTGAAGACCCATCTCCTCAAGCAGCACCTAATGTCCACAGTCTTGACTCCAAAGATTTTTTGACTTGTACTCTCACAGGCCGTTTCTTATTCAACGTGAACTCACAGAAGCGGCATCTGATAGGCTACCGTGCCCACACGCCCCAGGCTTATTGCGTTGCAGCGAACTCTCGGTAGCTGCGGGATGAAGTTGGAGGATGGAGTCCACCTTGGTGAAGCTGGAAGCTAAAATCCTTGGCTGTGAAATAACTTCAGTAACTTCTCTGTAGCTTGTAGTGTAGCTCACTACTGTATTAAAACAGTAGTTTGGCTTTAGCATAGCTACTTTGAATCATAATGATAATTAAGTGGCTTGTCTCTTTAAAAGTCTCTTCCTCAACACTGTCCATAACACGGATGACAGTCAGAGAACGCCCAGCGACTGCACCAAAAAGCTCAGGACCATAAATAACTGTGCAGCTTAATCTTGTGGTTTTGCTGGTTCCAGAACTCCAGAACCAATCTCTATCCAAACACACAACTCAAAAGTTTTACAAGGCGCAAAGCTCAACGGAGCAACTTTTACAAACTCAGCCACTGTGCTTGTACAAAACAGGACAATCTGTTTTCCTGTAATTAATGCCTTGATGAATGAACTTGTCATTTCTAACGCTCCGTGCCAGGAAGGGAATCACTTTTGCCATTTCTGCCCTCCAGTTTTACACACATTTTGTTTTACGAGGTAACAAGAACGAGACTCCAACCAAGGCCGCCGCGTTTCTGTGCTCTCCCTCTAACCGTGTGCCAGGCCTTGTTTGGCTGTAATTCACATGTAATCTTCCCCCCCTCCTTCTCCTCTCTCCCCAACCAGAGCTGCGCTGACATGATACAACTCGTTGTAATAGCTGCACTGGGGGCATTTGGTTTGCGTTTTCCCTCAAGCAGGGTAATGGAAAACGGGACGCGGTCCAAAAAGCTGCTCGAGCCGTCTTGTTGGACAGTGACGCTGCTGCTCGCTTCTGCGTCTTGGAGGGTGTAAAGAGCAGGAGGAGGAGGGGGAGAAAAAAGGCGACGCGGGGTGAGGTATTTGAAGTTAACAAGCCATTAAATTTCACAACATCAAATTGATGCGCACACCATGGATTGGCCTTAAGGGAACGCGTTCGCAACAACTTTAAACACTGTTAAACGTTCCCACACACACACCACAACACAAAGCTGGGTGAAGGCCTGAATGTGTTTATTAGTGAGATGTTTTATGGCGGATGACAGAAGTGAGTGATGAGGGAAAAGGAAAGAGAAATAAAAATCAGCTGAAACAAGGTAAAATGAAATCTTCCTCCGAATGAAGTGATTTAAAAAAATTAACTATTTATATACTATATATAAAAATTTATATCTAAATTATGTCATCATGTATAGTCTCTAGGTCACACTTAACCCTATTTAATCTGAGCTGACCTGTTTCTATTTCTGAATTATTATCATAGGTCGACCGATATAGGTCTTTCAGGGCTGATATCGAAACTGATTATTGCTCACCAAGCTCAGCTAAAACTCTCCGCTTCTCCTTCTCAGAGCTTCACGCTGTGCTCGCCTGTGAGTGTGCTGTGAGTGACAACATGGCTTCAGCGTTGTTTGGCTACTACTCTTGTGACATATAGCCAATAGCCAGAGACTGTCGTGGGTGGGACATTAAGAGCCTGTGTCCACCAAATGTGTTTTTTATGCTGAGAGCACTCAAAACCTCATTTCTAGAGCATTTTCTTGGCACTTTCTCTCAGCGCTGGTGGTTGCTAAGTTACAAAAAGCGCCATGGGGCACTTCCGCCTTCGTTCCTATTTCAACATGTTTCTATGAGTTTAGCCGATGGAGAGAAATCGCATCTTGGCATTAGTAGTTTGACATGAGATTCTCACATGTCTTCAAGACAAGATTGGGTGCACGAAATCTTCTCCAATTGTAGTTTGTTACTTCCACCTCATAAGTATTGTAACAAGAGTAGCTATAGTTTGTTACTTCCACCTCTTAGGAACCGTAACAGGAGTGGCTATAGTTAGTCACTTGCATCCCATAATTATCATAACAAGAGTAGCTGTAGTTTGTTACTTCCTTCCCTTAGGAACCGTAACAGGAGTAGCTATAGTTAGTTACTTCCATCCCATAATTATCATAACAAGAGTAGCTGTAGTTTTTACTTCCTTCCCTTAGGAACCATAACAGGAGTAGCTATAGTTAGTTACTTGCATCCCATAATTACCATAACAAGAGTAGCTGTAGTTTGTCACTTCCTTCCCTTAGGAAGCGTAATAGAAGTAGCTATAGTTAATTACTTGCATCCCATAATTATTGTAACAAGAGTAGCTGTAGTTTTTACTTCCTACCTATAGGAACCGTAACAGGAGTAGCTATGGTTAGTTACTTCCATCCCATAATTATCGTAACAAGAGTAGCTGTAGTTTTTACTTCCTACCTATAGGAACTGTAACAGGAGTAGCTATGGTTAGTTACTTCCATCCCATAATTATCATAACAAGAGTAGCTGTAGTTTGTTACTTCCTACCCTAAATTACTGTAACAGGAGTAGCTGTAATGAGCTATTTCCAGCCCTGACTCTCACTGGGCAACAATAGTAGGCAACAGTACCAACACGGGAGGGGGTTTCTAATAAAGTGGCCAGTGAGTGTATATCTCTGTATTTCTCAAACACACTTTAATTAGGCGTTAAGCGACAGTTCGAACATGCTCAGAGGCTCAACACAAACTCTTTCTCCCGGCGCCTGTGCAGAGCTTTTCTCAACGGTTCATGACCCTGGACAGCATCAGGTCCAAAGCATGCCGGGTGGACAAGAAGAATTAACATTCCAAATGATCCATGCCCAGTTGACCTTCTGCCGGCCAGGGAATCTTGGGAAGCTAAGCTGGCTTGCGCGAGTCCCGCTTCCCCCTTCGGACTTGCGAAAAAGGCAGAAGATAAGCAATGCGCCGGAGGCCCATACGAAAACAATTAACCCGATGGATTTGACTTCTAGAATTCACCGCGTAGATTGGTGACGATTTTGTTGGCGGCGTCTTCAAAAGCGTAGGGATCACACCCACATTTTTTCCACCCGGGGCAGCTCGTCTTTCTTGTTGCTGCTCGAAAATATGAACGTGGTATTTGTCAGACAACACGGGTAGGAAAAAATGTGATTTTTCATAACGCTGTCTGGAAGCCAGCCGGGGAGAGAACTTAAACGAGGCGGACAAACCCAGAGCTTTAAAGGAGATGGATGGATCTAAGGAGCAGCTTTAAGCCGTCAAGACAGAGCCTCTGCTGAGCCACACCCAGGGGTTTTCGACACAAGCTGCAAGGCTGGAAAAAAAGGCGGATGATCCACTACACTTCAAAAAATAAAATCCGACCCACGACCTATGACTCAACATATATCAGACCCTTCAGAGTTGGGCCAGAGGAGTGACTAGGAAGACCTCCACAGAAGTTGCTGATGCTTTGATAAAAAGAGAAATGCCCCATCGCTGACAGCACACAAGATTCCAGCTTTCTAATGGGCAAAAAGATTTGTTTTTGATGTTGGCCAGTCAGAGTGTGGTAATTTCCAACTCAAAGAAGAAGGACCAGAACCAGGAGGTGATTCTGATCCCTGTCTCAGAGCTTCCACACAAATTTGGTCTTATAATATTTGTGAGTGATTGTAAACACATCACAGCACAGCACAGCACAGCACACAGAAAATGCACCACAACCAAATGTGACTTCTGCATTTGACCCATCCGAGAAGGAGCAGTAGGCACCTGACACGGGCAGCTCCTGGGGAGCAGTGCTTGGGGACAGTACCTTGCTCATGAGTACCTCAGCGGTACGCATACCGATCCTGAGATTCGAACGGGCAACCTTACGATTACGCCCTAAGTGATTGCCCCAATCAAAACAACGATCCGTAATGACAGAGCGCCACTCTTTGATCTGGTTCTCACTGATAAGTCTAGCTAATACCTTCTCATTTCAGCCAACTAATCCCACAAGGCAGTAATCACCGGTGGCCGACTCAAAGCCTGTCCACACGCACCTCCTGGGCGTCAGACTTCGAATTTACGTCAGCAACAGTGCAGCTACAAGAGAGATTTTTTTTGTATTTCGCAGCTACAAGCACAAATAATGTTAATAATGTCTCCTACTAATGCTTATTTAGGGAGATTTCGACTTCTTTAATATGCCACCATAACTGCCGTACTGATTAAAGCCAACTTCGAGCTGTGTCCTGAACGAGGGGCACACCGGACCGTCCTTCTGACCTGGCGCCAGATATGCTGGTTTGGTTGGCTGGATTGTTCTGGCATGGCGCAAAGAACAGAAAGATCAACAATTCCTCACGTACAGGGGCAGGAAGCAGCTGGACTCCAGCAAACAGAGCCCAATAATAACAACAACACGGTGCACTTACACGCAGGGCCTCGCTCCGTCTTTGGCTCTTGCTCTTCCCGCCGTAAAGAGCGCCAGGCTCCACGCCGTGTCACGCGCAAAATATGCAGCAAAGCGCTGCGGGGGGTCGAGAAGCCGGGACGAAACGCAGAGGCCGTAAAGCGAGACTGTCCTGCCACTCTTGGAAAGTGTTAGCAGAGCCGTCTTATCGGCGGCATCTCTCCAATAAACAAGAGTTTCAAAACCGGCGTTTCAGAGCTAAACACGGATGACATCTGATCTTGAGGAATTTCCTCAAGCAATTAGCTCACTTTTGCGGGGGGCGGGCCTCATTCCCCGAGAGGACTTGAAATTAAACACGGTTCTCGGCTTGACCTTTTGGGATCGGAACCTACAGAAAAGAGCTGCCCACTGCCCCTTCACGGATGGGTCAAATCCAGAGGTCACACTTCGCTGTAGTGAACTTGTGCTGTGCTGTGGTGTGTTCGCAATGACAAATAACTCGACAAAGCAGGAAACCGGATGAGGTGATGTGTTGTGTGTGTAACAAATTGCAAATATTAATATGACTCCTTTGGAAAGCCTTCAGTCTTGTTGTGGAGGTTACACTCTACTGTACGGCCATAAACACAGTTGATATTACGGTTATGCTTCCTTCGCTCTCCCTCTTGAAACTATCGGCTGGTGTTCCCCTGAAAGGGTTCCGGCTAACGTAGCGCAGTTAGGTGTTCAGATATACACCATCACAGTTACGGGGCTGGAACTAGGGGTGCAACAATACTAGAGGTCGACTAATATCGGTTAACGGGGCCGATAACC
Organism: Distichodus sexfasciatus; assembly: GCA_032718565.1. Lineage (NCBI taxonomy): Eukaryota > Metazoa > Chordata > Actinopteri > Characiformes > Distichodontidae > Distichodus > Distichodus sexfasciatus. The sequence goes on along the minus strand of JAVGVS010000052.1, from coordinate 1,745,763 downwards.
GAGTGGTGTGAGTGGCAACAAGGCTTCAGCGTTGATTGGCTACTACTCGTGTGACATATAGCCAATCAGAGACTGTTGTAGGCAGGAGATTAAATGAAGCAGCGAGTCGAGAGCAAACGGCACAGAGAGAAGAGACGGTGGTGGAGCCACAGTAGCGCACCTTGTAATTACTTACTATCGGTGATTTCACATTTTACATTTTACAGCATTTAGCAGACACTCTTATCCAGAGCGACTTACATTTCCTAATTTCAGGGACAGTTCCCCTGAGAGCAACTTAGGGTTAAGGATCTTGCTCAGAGACCCAATGTTGGTAACGGTCGGATTCGAACCCACAACCTCTTGGTCCAAAGGCGAGTGTTCTACCACTAGGCCACCAACACCCCGGTGATGGGCGAAATAAAACACCGATACCGATAATCAGCAAAATGGCGATAATTTTCCCAGTCGATAATCGGTCGACCAATACACCAATAAACAATACATTGATCTACATCAGGGGTGGGGAATTCCGGTTCTGGAGGGCCGGTGTCCCGGAGGTTTTCCATCCAACCTGGTGAGCCTCTGCCTCAGACCAGGTGTGAATGTTCTGAAGTCAGGTATGATGGAAAACCTGCTGGATTCTGACCCTCTAGGACTGGAATTGCCCAGCCCGATCTACATCAGCATGTCTTTTCTATGCTCAACGATCCCACAGCAACAATCCAAAACCAATCGAAAACACTGATCAGACACCACACATATCTAACATATCTCACCAAGTAAGCAACACTTTTCAGTGAACAGGGGGTCTGTATTTATTAGAAGAGAAGTTTGCTTTTCATTAAAAGTGTGGTTAAGCTCGGGAATAAAAATGCCGAGTGATGTTTTAGCTGCTTTTTGTGAAGTGACTGTGCTAAATCAGCATATGATCAATCATTGGCTCTTGGATCAAAATTGCATCGCAGTAGACTTTATGATCACAGCAGACGTCAAATTGAATCAATACAAGAAGGTACGGTCATGAAACAGTGGATGTTTCTGTAATTTATAGATTTTTTACACCACAGCTTCCAGAGAACCCCCCAAAAAGTTCCTGGTTGTTGTCCTTTTGGTTCTGACACCCCAGGATACGGGAGACCAGATGACCCATCCATGCCTAAATATCACATTTAAAGAGATCCGATAAAGACAATACATGTTTCCCCACAGTGAACCTCGCCACTCTTCAATCTGTTTCTGCTCATAACGGCTACATTCTTGAAGATTACGAACTGATCTGATGCTTATCTCCGGGAGGGGATGAGTCGTTTCTCCCGTCATAATGTGCAAACAGGGTGGGAAAAAGTCCTTTAACATTCCAGAACCAGTTGTTCATGAGGATTGCGTCTCTGCAGAGAACATGGCGTGGTGGTTTGACTGGGGAAAAAAAGTGCTAATTTGTGTTTGTCATGGCAAAAAGGCAACAGTGAGCTAAATGCTCTTCAAACACCCCAAGTGAAGATCGCGAGGTCCTGAGAGAGGAGGAAAGAGTCAAACGTCAGTGAAAAATTATTCTGCGTGGGGAGAGAGGAGCCAAAAGCCACTTGGAAAGGCTGGAGAGAACGTTGTTTCAGAACACGAAGACGCAGATGAGGAGTGGAGAAGGACAAGGCGATGACAGGGTTTACTTAATTAAGGTTCACATCGGCCTTTCTTATGAAAACATGAACTAGAACCAGAGCGCAACCAATATAGGGGTTATAAAACTGATATGTGAGGATTTAAAATCTGACAATGATATATTGTTAATCTTTTTTTTTTCCCAGAAACACACTGTGGGGCTGGATGGCTATCCAAAAATGTATCAGAATCGACATTTAAAACTCAGTTAATTCGATTAATACTTTCCCTAATGCATGTGTCCTTCTATAAAATAACACAACGTCATGCTCATTCGCGTGCCTTCATAAATAATTATATTCGAGATTAAAGTAAATAATCGTGATTTCGATTTTAAGTCATATCGTCCGGCCCTAACAACATATTTCCCCCTTATGCGCGTGTACTTTATAGTTATGTGAAAATAACATGATATAATGCAGTTATATTTTCAGGAATATTGCTTTGAACAACACAATATATCCAAATTTTGAGGAAAACGAATTTAGATAAATGTATATACATTTTAAAGTCAACCACGGAGTTGCAGTGCGCCTTCTGGTGGACAAATTATACAAACACGTCACTCACGATATGATTTTGGGACGTCTGAGCCTGCAGGTGCCTCCAGTGGCCACAAGAAGGCAACGACATTCGGATTTGTGGTGGTTCGTGTTGAGTTTCAATTGTGTTCCCTAGTACGTCCACTAGTCTTGAGTTGATTTGACCTGTGAGTAGTAGTTACTGTAAAAGCCTAGTTTTCGGTCCTTTCTTCCCAGGAAGTGACACATTACAACAACTCACACTACTGTAATTAAGTTTTTTGCAGCCTATATCAGTGTGGGGTACGTATACACACGTTTTTGATACGTCCATTTTTTCCCCATAAACTAACATGGAGCTCAAATTTCACCGCTTTTTTGCACGTCCGCCGTTCTTCACAAAGCCACCAAATTCGACGTGATTCGAGGAGGCACAGGCCTCTTCCCATATCGCTAACCGCCATAATCCGCACTCGTCTTTGTCATCCTTTTATTCTGCAGTTTATTGTTCTCATAAGAATCCATTCGTTTCCTCCCATTAAGGTTATATGTGACCCTCCACGGCAAAACCTGTCGCTTGTCGCAACAAAGGTTTCCGAGAAAAACGAGCGTTTATGTTGCATGGGGTAAAATTTTGGATTTTTTTGTTTTTAATGTTTTGAAACAGTGGAAGGTCTATACTGTACTGTTGTGAATAAATTTCGCTGAAAAACTTACCCTTTCCATCCTAAAAACGTGACTTTCTTGAGGTGAGGAATTCAATTCCAGCAGAATGTTAAAAGTTTCTGTTTTGACCGCTCTACTCCAATATTTACAGTAAATCCACTCGTTGACTAGCGTGAAGATATTTCTCTGGCTTCGTCTCCCGAGTTCAGGTATATAGGTATCGTTTTGATTTATGCCTTTTCATGAAAACATAACTCAATTTTGACAATTTGCGACAAGCGACTGGTTTTGCCGTGGTGGGTCACATATGTGACACAGAACACACATCTCAATCTGTTTCCACTTGTCTTTTTATTCTGCTTTTATCATCCCTCGTTCTTTTCCCATTCACTTCAATGCATTTTAGTCAAAGTCTTTCTACTCGGCCAGTTTTCCTGTCACAGCTCCAAAACTTGAGCAGTCACATTGGTATTTTCCTGTGGAAAAGCATCTCTAGTTAGTTGGCTGGTGGTGTTTTGAATTCGAATCCCATGTTAGAGTTTTCCATCTCTCCTTTTTTTGGGTAATTCATCACCTTTTATAAATGCTGATATCAATTTATGTGCATACAATAATATCAGACAATAATATTGTTGCTCCAATCTATCGGTCAGCCCCTGACTAGGAGTTTCTACTGTAGTTCATGTCAAAATATAACTCAGACCATGACGGAAACCCAACGACGCCAAACATCAACAATTCTACCATACAACCTGAAGTGGACACTACAAAGACCTTGGACTTGTTAACCCCAAGTCAAGACCTCGTCTCACCAGAGAAACCGGCGCGAGACGAACAGCGATGCTGGGATTTTTGGTAGAGTTCCACGGTGTAACCGAAGCCAGCAAAAACGCTGCGCTAATTGGTGGTGTGCACCATGCGTGAACAAAGAGGGCTATAAATCCTGATGCCATCACAACCACTGGCTGAGACCACTGAAGCAGATACTCTAGTTACAGCGGAGTGTGTGTGCGTGTGTGTGTGTTGCGCTCAATAAAGCCCTCAAATTAGACTTGCTCAAATTGCTCCACACATAAAGGACAAGCAGTAGTTTAGCTCATTTCCAGCGCGTCTCTCACCATAAACACACGATGTGACGCAATGTGGGTCCAGGAGAGCGCTTGTAAATAAATATGTGGTTCCGTCGTTCACCGTTGATTGATTGGAGTTTTGAGAAATAACGTTCCAGCCTCACCCTGGAAGATGGAGAATGACCTCATGGCAAGAAGAAGAGATTTGTATACATCTCTAACGGCAAGTTAAAATGCAAATAAAGTTGACGTTAAGCGATTACTACGTTCACAAACATATACCAGTCGGGTGGTGGCGGCCTCGGCGAACGGCCCAAAAGGTTGTAAGTTCAAATCCAGCAGTAGTTAGGGAACGAAAGTGACTCTGGATAAGAGCGTCTGACGAATGTCCTAAAGGTAAATTCATCTTGATGTTAAGCTGCATAAAAGAGAATACTTTCCATAAATGTATGAAAAACTGAATAAAACTAGAGATGCATTTCCTCAAGAAAATACCAGTGTGATTGCTCAAGTTCTGTGACTGATTAAAATGCATTAAAGTGATTGAGGCAGAGTTGAGGGCGTAAAGGCAAGATATTTTGCTCGCCTAGGTTCCACTGCACGCTCAGAATTCTGCCACCAAAAATAACGCCATAATTCTGACATTTCTGACAGCGCCAAGTCAAATTGGTGTCGAGTCGAGCGAGGGCGGAGCACTTAGAGAGCGCGTGCAGTTAAAGGTGTAAACACAAAAGACTTTGCTCGTGAATGTTCCACAGCGCGCACGGAATTTTGGCACAAAGTAACGGCATTTATTTTGGGACAAATATCGGGCAAATCTAAGCGTCGGTCCGATGCCGAAAAAAAGCAAGTATATGCCGATTCTGATACGATTCCGATTATGAGATATAAACTCTAAACCAGAGGTAGAATTAGAGACATGATGAGTTACATGCAGTGTTCAAACTACAATAGGAATTGTCATCTCATAAGATTCACCGATTTTTTGAAGGCTCACTCCAAACGGAGGGGTAGGAAATATTTCCCAGAATGCCCTGCGAAAAACTGTCAGCAACATGGCTGCAGAACCGAAAGAGACACACAAATGGACGGAATTTCTCTGTTAATACAGAATTCAAAATTGAAATAACTGGTGTATTGTCTGGTTTGACTTCATTTTTAGCCGGATGTTTGTATCCTTCGTTAACGCCACCAAACGAAAGGGTTAGTTAGCGTGGTGTCGGTCACTATTATTCATCTCCGGACAAACGCAAAAAAATGCCAACAGCCCACGCAACGGAAATAACAAAGCGCCGACGACGGCATGTTGAACAACCAGAATAAACACCAAACGGCTGCCCATGTAAAATTCACCGGAGACTGATGATGACGGATCACGTTCTTGAAGGGGTGTCTCATTTCGTAGGGGTGGATTTCTGCCCCTTTCTTACCACTCCATGCCAAGCGCTAAATGGGTTTGGCCAGGGGGTGAAATGATATTCACCCAAAGTTTAAGCGAACTAACTATGTGAGGAGCTCAATAATATGTGCAAATATCATAACGGCAGAAACAACAGACGTTCAGTCTCAAGTCTCACAGCTCAGAGTCACGAACTGAAAAAACAGAACTGATTCGCAGGTAGACGGTGAGTTCTACGATCTCTCCCACTTCACGCTTTGCTCTGAGAATGCAAATTAAACGTGGAATAAGCAACATTTGATACTGTAAGCTTTTCACAGAATTGTACAGCACAGGGCTCAAAGCACAAAACGAAGCCTGTTTAAGCACTAATAAGTAGACGAGTAAGTCTCTCCAAAGGAAACACGGCTGATTAAGACAAATTCCCTGGAAGTCAAAAGACAAGACTCTCGGCCTACCCTCACCAACGCGAGCGAGTCAAGCACAGTTCACACTCCGTCTGACTAGAACAGGCGCGTTTACCGTGTGAGACGACGAGAACCTCAGCAACACTCTTCCCTAAATGCAAGAACCAAAGAAATAGAATGTGCTAATGTAGCACGGATAAACAACTGCAGCGAGCTTTACGGCTGCTTCATATTCTGCATTCCGCTTTCCGAGGAAATCCATCCAACTTGCCGAGGAGAGCATCCTAACTTTGTCTCGTTACTCCTGAAAATGAGGTCCAACAGTTTGTGGAGTTGCTTTATCCGGGACTTGTTGCTGCTTTATAGCCGCAAACTTGAGGGAAGGACGGCGTTTGGAGGCACAGCTCTTCAGTTCGCACTAACAGACACTGGGAAAAATCTGGCCCACTTTTTTCGGAAAGCTTTACCTTAAGAGCAGGTTCATGTTTAAGAGAATGGCAACGTGAAGCTTCCTTCCTCCCCGATTAAGACATGGAACTTTGTTAGCGATGGAGGTCACACCGACAAGAATTTAGCTGCCCTCTCCAGAAGCAGATATAAGAGTGAAAAACACCGGATATCGGTCTCTAATTCCCGTTTCGTGCATCACTAGTTTTAAGGACAACACAAACAGGGCGTTGACTTTGTACATGATGGGAAAACGAGATCATAACGACCAGTAAAACTGAGGAAAGTTTTAAACATGGTGAACTATAACACGATAAACCAAAACTCGTGCTGTTAGGTCATTTAGGTCACCAGAAGTTTCTTTTTATGAGGCAGAATTATGACTTAATACTTTGGGATTACAGACCCACGTCGATCTTACGAATGATCTATAAACGCTACCTGGGGCTGATATTAAGTCTTAATATATCATTTTTGAAAAATCCTGCATCATCATAAAGCTTTCAGCACTACACTGCAAATGTAATCTTCGACATGCTGTAAAATCCTCACATATATTCTCAAACTAATCACTCAGATCAATTAGTCATTACGATAATAATTCTAATTACTGAAGCTGATCGATTGGTTAGTGTTGACTAATATTGCGGCGCCATTTTTCCAGACTGTTTATTTTATTTATTTAAGCAGTGCACACTGAGCCGGTGGGTTGCCATCCAATAGCAAATGAGTCACTACAATGACTGGCATAAATGACTCATTTAAGTTACTGGACTCGCTGAAAAAAAGCTGTTCACGTTAGCAGTTCATCCACCCAGAAGGTCGGCTCTCGGTGGCCGGCTTTGCCCCACGTCCGTAAAACTCTTCTAGTAAATAATTACTTAACACTGGCAACCGAATTAATGTTATGATCTGTTTGTTTTAGAGAAAACATCACCAATAATTAGTGCCATTCAAGTTAGGGCTGTGCGATATGGCCAAAAAATCATATTGCGGTAAATTTTGAGCCCTAGGCGATAGACAGTATATATTGCGGTATATAATTAGATCTGTAAGTTTCAGTATAACTGTTACTTTAAAGTAACAATTCTTTCCTTGTTTGTGTAAAACATTAGCTTATTGAGTTTTCTTCAGTTCTACAGCCGTGTAAATATATATTATTTAAATGTCTTAACTTTTTTTAGACCAAAAAACTTTAAAAAATTGCACAAGGTGAAAGTGGCCCAATGTCCTTATCATTTAACTTTCATTCAAATGTAATATATAAATGTAAATATTTTACATTCATGTTTTTACTTAGTTCTTGGCTTTATTTATGTACTTTCTCAAATTTCTTACTTTTATTTACAATCACTTGCACAGTCTCACGAGGGAGCCAGGTGTTCATTTCAGCACATTATCCCTGTATAACTAAGCATGTGGCAAATAAAGAATCTTTAATCATTTCTGCCATGAAATAAAAAGGACGTTTCTGGCCAAATCCGTCGATCGACGTGGCATGGCGTGGCGTGTCAAGCGGCAGACGGAGCGGTTCCCTTGTCGAAACATACGGGCCCAGGCCGGAAAAGTAATGGCTCATTCTTTGGCTTCTCTCATATTCAACAGTGTATATTTTGCAGATTACTTTTTTCTGCTCAGTATCCGAGACCCTAAATCCAAACCATGTCCAGATTATGGACGTTGCACCGGTCTTATTAACGAGCTGCTCTTCTGTACACTCTCTCTCCATTTTCCAAAAAAAACAAATGCCTCGTGGTGTGGTTTTCGCGCATTTGACGCGACTTTTTGTCGGTATGTCGGAAATGAAAATTTAAATTTAAGCTGAAATTTAAGCGGTATGTTGGATCAAAATCTCTATCGTTGGCCAAATTTATATGGGATACCTTTTATACCGTTTATACCATCTACTCCTAACAACAATGGGTCATACATAAGGGAATTAGGTCCATAATCCCAAAATATGGCAGCTACGCTTCAAGTCCTAGCTCGTAGGCCAAGCCGCCTAGTAGTCAAAACTCCTGAAGAAACGAAACAGCAAATTGACCTGAAAGTCCAATAAATAGCCCTTATCGCTGCTTCAACCAGCCAGTGGAGTTAATCCCAATCCAACATTTAGGGCTGGGTTCTTGCTCATGGATTAAGCCTAGTCTTGGATTAAGTGGTAGTACCAGTGGAGATTTACAGTTCTGTTTGATACTGATGCTGATAAATGAGGAGGGCAGAGTCGAGTGCGAGCGCAGGCAGAGTTGAGCACGTAAAGACGAGATATTTTGCTCGCCAAAGTTCCACTGTGCGCTCGGAATTTAGGCACAAAAATAACGGCATAACGCTGACATTTCAAATACAGTGGCACGTTAAGCGAGCGAGGGCGGAGCATTTCAAGTGTAGTGCACAACATTTCAAGGAAAAAAAAAAGTCACTTACCGCCCTGTGTAGTGTACCAAGTCAAACAGGACACGAGTTACTCTCCATGTGCACTACCTAGTGTGTAGAGAGATGTGTAGTATGTAGGCAGCGTTCGCCCCGTGATCAGAAGGTCGCAGGTTCGAATCCAGTTACCACTGAGGCACTCATGAGCAAGGTACCGTCCCCAAGCACTGCTCCCCGGGCGCTTGTTAGCTGCCCACTGCTCCTTTACGGACTGGTTAAATGCAGAGGTCACATTTCGTTGTGGTGCACTGTGTGCTGTGCTGTGGTGTGTTCACAATGACCATGACAATCACAATGAAATAATCACTCACTTTTTTTAAGCTTCAACCTCGGCTATTTCCTGAGATGCATTCTACCACATAGAAAAGTATGATAAGAGCCATACCATTAAGGGCGGTAGTACGCGACTCGGGGCGCAGCCCATGTGCGAGTTCACATTCGCAAAGTGCAGCAAACGTGAAGAACGAGTTCATTTAAAATGTGGTGCGCGTGCAGGCAGAGTTGAGCGCATTAAGACGAGATTTTGCTTGCGAAAGTTCCATTGCGTGCTCAGAATTTTGGCGCATAATAACGCTACAGACTTTAAGACAGAAGCCACGGTACGTATACAATCCCACCTCGGACTTTGTCGTACCTTTCTGACCAACAATAAATGCGTCATCAAATACTGCATCGGATAAGTATCGGCCCGATGCAGATGACTAAATAAAAAGCACTTATCGGCCGATTCTGATACGATTCCGATATTACCGCGCGTCCCGAGTTCCTAAAGCAGAAAAACGCAGCAAAAAGCAACACTGGGATAAGATAAAAGACCAGAAAAGAACAAGGCAGCGCTTCTAACACTCATTTCAATCCTAATCCTAACACTCGAGTTCTTGTTGAGGAAGAAACAATAGGTTGCAATGACCTGAGAGACCAAAAAAAGCATTCAAAAGACAGGAATGGTTACACAATGCCGGCTTGTAAACTGAAACGGTTCCTCGTCCGTGTTTTAGGATGCTGATGTGGCTCGGATCACACTAACCAACACCTACTAGCTTGAAGCCCATCATTTTAACCCTAACCTTAAAATTCTGGGCGGTTCCTGAAGCAGAGTAAAAACGTCCAAAAACATCCGTGCTGCAAGATGCTAAAATGAGCCGCCAGCGGACACCTATGAGCATTTAATCAGTCGCTTTTTTGCAACACTTAACATGCTTTTTAGTGACTCGTGTCGCCTCTCAGACTGAAGTCATAAATCGGGAGCTGGGAACAGGGTTGCCGTTGGCCCCTCGATGTGGTAAAATTAGTGAGTAATAAAGCCAGCAAAGGATGAGAAGTCAGTGACTCCCTCCATCGCGCCACCGGGCCAATTTTGGGCTTTCACCGAGAGCTTAGGCAGCCACGAGCCGCAACGCCAGGAGAAGACGCTTTGAAAACACACACAGGCACACACACACCCGCCTTCGGTGCCTTTTTAACCCCCGCTTATTGCGCTGAGCCATTACGTTTCCAAAGCTTCTTCATCTGTATGTAATTAAAGCGAGCCCCGATGCCCGGTGAGGTGCTGACTTATGACTAAAATAAACCGTCGAAGCACAAACGGGCAACCGCAAAACCGCAGCGGCCGAGCAGCGCTCCAGCTCCCATCTCTGGTTTCCAGCTGCCCTGACATCAACTTTGTAATTTGCTCCGGTCCTGCTGGAATTGTTCAGAACAAATTGTGTGTCGCATGATTCAGCATCCGCGGGACGTCTCCGTTCGGCGTAACATCCCGTCCTTGCGGATTTGGTAACTGCGACAGTTCAGTTTTCTCGCCGAGAGGAGAGTTGGCCTTTATGTAGGCTTTTAAAGTGCGGCTCTTTGAAGAAACGCGAGTCTCACATCCGGCTTTGTGCTTCAGCTTCTTGTTCTTCAAGGGATGATGAAGCGCGGCCAAAAGAACTTCAGCACAGGACGGAAAAGTGGCAGCGGAGCTTAGCGTAAAATGGGAGTTTATTACCAAAAAAGTAGGTTACGGCCGCGGCCCGCTGATGTGTTTGGCCGAGGCGTCGTTCCGCTCAAGAGGACGGCTGGTCAGCGTCTCTGAGATGAATTTGGCAGCTTCAAAACGCTACTTCCTTTTGTTGTTCACTTGCCTGGGACATGTAATGCCGTCCTTCAAACCGAATCAACGAACCTAGATGCACGATAAACGAATTATTGGCCGATGCCGGTATCTGATATTTTCAGGCTTACATCTGCCGATACCGATAAATGAGGAAGGTGGAGTTGAGCGCGAAAGACAAGATATTTTGCTCGCCAAAGTTCCACTGCACGCTCAGAATTGTGGCACAAAAACAGCACCATAACGCTGACGTTTCTAACACAGCGCCAAGTTAAACGAGCGTGAAAGCAGAGTGGAGCGAGGGTGGAGCACTTCCGAGCGTAGTGCACAACATTTTAAGAAAAATTCACCTCCCGCCCTATGTAGTGTACCAAATCAAATAGGGCGCGTGTGACACTCCATGTGCACTACCTAGTGTGTAGAGAGCCGTTAAGCTACAACCCCGGCTATTTCCTGACATGCATACTACCACATAGAAAAGTATGATAAGAGCACCTTACCTACCATACTATTAAGTGTGGTAGTATGCGGCTCGGGACACAGCTCATGTGCGAGTTCACATTCGCTAACTGAGGCAAACACTCAAATTAGTTAGTTCAAAAAAATTCTGCATGCGCAGGCAGAGTTGAGCGCGTAAAGACAAGAGATTTGAATGCTCCACTGCGTGCTCAGAATTTTGGTGCAAAAATCCCACCTCTGACTTTGGACATGCCTGGCACAAGTGCTACCTTTCCGACGTACAATAAATGCGTCATCAAATATCGGCTGAAAAAATCGGGCAAATCTAAGCATCGGTCCGACTCCGGCCGCATCCCCAAATGAAACCGTATGGGAGAAGGTTTCCCTGCTTTTGTGACACTCCGTATGGCACTCCGTGAGGTTGCGATGATGATAACACTCACAAGACAAAAAGCTCAAGGGTATTCACAGGAAAAGGGTGAGTTCGAATACTGTAAGGAGTCGAGGCCAAAGGCTCAGATCAAATGCAGTCACATTTCCAGCATTTCCTCCCTTTGGCTACAAGCAACTTCTCAAAATCTGTCTTTTTTCACACACTGGTCACGTCCTCATCAAAAACTTTTTGCAGCGGACGCGATGAAAACTCATTTTTGCCGAGCGCTCAAATTACAAATAAGTAAATACATCTGCTTAAAGCTTAAAGACGTACATTTGCGTGTTTGAGAATGAATAACGTCTTATGACTCCAACGTGTGAGGCACCACAAGTCGTAAAGGTTGTTCTATGTGTACAACTCATCAAAAATTCAAAACACTGAGGCGATTTTACGGAGGAAGCCGGCAGAAAGTTGGTTCCTCCGAGAGTGTTCCTACCTCTGCAGTAGTTCTGCTCGTCCACAGTGAAGCCGGGCAGGCAGCGTGCGGGCCTGACATTGGGCAAACCCCGTCCTGGGGTGTCGGGCGGCCTCGTAGGGGGGTGTGGCGGGACGGGGGGGTTGGGCTGCGTGGGGGGAGCGGGGTCATCTCCGTTACTGACGAAGATCTGAGCGTTCCGAGGGAGGCAGAGATAGCCTCCGAAGTGGTTGATGCACTTCATGCCCCCTTTGCAGGCGTCGGCCACGATGGCGCACTCGTCAATGTCTACGGAGAGAAAACGGAGAGATGGGGAGCTGTTGAGCGTTTCCCAAAATATACAAATGATCGCGCTCCAGACACTGTGAAATGTATACTGGAGACGCGTCTGATGACCGAATTCGTGGAATCATGCTAAACTAGACATGCATGTCTGCAAGAAAACACTTGTGACTGCTCAAGTTCTGTGACTGTGACATGAAAACTGACCGAGTAGAACGACTTTGACTAAAATGCATTGAAGGGAATGAGGGATGATCCTATGGAAAAAATAAACGACAGGAAAAAAAGGATGAAAAAGACGAGTGCAGGTCATGATGGCTACAGATATGCGAAGAGGCCCATGTGCTCTTAAATCACATCAAATTTGGTAGCTTTGTGAAGAACGGCTGTGCAATAAAGCGTTAAAATTTGTGCTCCATGTTAGTCTACGGGGAAAAAACGGATAAAAAAATGGGCAGAACTCGTGAACGAGTGCACGTATCAAACAGGTGTATACAAGCAGCCCACACCGCAACAGGCTGCACCTTTTAGGGTTGGAAGAAAGCTTCAAAGAGAAGCGCAAAAACTGTAGGAGGAGTAGGGGACTTAGATTACTACACCACGTGTACATTAATGTCACATTAATTACACGTTAGTCATGTTACGGGTGAAAACATAAAAAGTAAAATCGATCGAGCAGAGAGATGTCGACATACCTTTGCACACTTGTCTGACGGGATCGTACTCGTAGCCGTCCGTGCACTGTTGACAAGAGAACGCAGAATGGGCTATTACTTGCAAGCCAAGACGTGTATTTTACTAGCAGAATCTCTGTCAACAAATAAAAGCAAATTCTATGGCAAATAACACTTTAATTTCCCCTCCGTTCCGCCCCATGATTATGGCACGCACAAGCAGACAGCGGTCATTTCACCGAGCCACCTCGCCGATAACAATATTTAATTTAATAGCCGTATGAAAGCCACTTACCGTATAAGAGACGGGTTCCTCCAGTTCCTGGCCGACGACGACCCCGGCCAACGTTGCAATTATCACGTAGATTCCCAGCATGGTGATGGGTTCTGAAAAACAAGAATCAAGTGGGCATGATGAGGAAAGAGGATTAAAAGTTGAGGTGTGCTTCTGAGGTGTGTCTCCTTCCTCGAAGCCGAAGCTGGGTACGGATTAAATTCCTATTCGGAATAAAACGCAGTTCACGACAATAGGTAAAGTGAATGCTTCGGGTTGAATGTTAGAGATTGGCAATATCCTAGAGATGTTGAAATCTGCCCAGATAGACCACCTTCGCGTGAAGGAAATGCAGTCAGAATGCGCACATGTGCATTGCATTTAGTAAACTACATTAGATTCAGTGTGAATTTCGTTGATCTGCCACAGTCAAATGAGAAAAGTAACTCAAAACAGCAATCTGGAAACAAAGACACCTATGTATCGATTCAAAATCGATTCATGATTCATAAGTAATTCACGATTCATAAACAATTCACTTTTATGAATCAGGAATCGCTTATGAATCATGAATCGATTCTGAATCAAAACGTGAGCCCAAGAATCAAAATCTATTCGTGGGATTTTCTGAATCGTGCACCCCTATTATGAAGCATTGTGCAAAATGCATGTCAAAATTCATAAAGACTTACACATAACGCTGTCCAGGTGCCCATCATCTCAGACTTTGGCTACTTGGATTCATACACCATGTGAAAAAATAACATGGGGAGACGCTATTTGAACGGTAATTTAGTGAAATGATTTGGGGCAGTTGGTGGCGTATCGGTTGGGCGTCCGCCCTGTGATCAGAAGGTCGCAGGTTTGAATCCAGGGCCGGTAAAGTTACCACTGACGTACTTATGAGCAAGGTACCGTCCCCAAGCACTGCTCCCCGGGTGCTTGTGAGCTGCCCACTTCTCCTTCATGGATGGATCAAATGCAGAGGTCACATTTGGTTGTGGCGCACTGTGTGCTGCGGTGTGTTCACAATGACAAATAATCACTCACTCACCATTACTGATTTGTTTTGTATTTATTCCAAATTGAGTCATTTTATAGTTTTAGGATCTCTTATAAAACCAAAACCCTTATTTCAGTGCTGGTCTGTATTATAAAGCATCCAATTTAAGCCACACTGTATTCACCCTGATGCTTGTTCCCTTGCTTAATATTTCCACCGAACGCTAGCATTTGGGGGAGTTGGTATTGTAACAGTTAGGGAGTTGTCCCCATGACTGGATGGTCAAGGTACCGTCCCCAAGCACTCCACTATGGCTGTCCAATGCTCCTTGACAGATGGGTCAAATGCAGAGGTCACAGTTTCTTGTGGTGCACTGTGTGCTGTGCTATGTTCACAATAACAAATAATCACTCACTTAAAAATAACTTTGCATCAGTAGATGTTCTAAAGTATAATTTACACGTTAGTCAGGTGATCAGGTTTCAGGTGATCATAAAACAATGTGATTTCAGTGAAATCTATCCCTTTAAGTCACAGGTAAGGCACATGTGTTAACATCTCAAAAAAGGGCCTCAGAGGGATTCATGCCTCTTTAATCCCTGTTTATTACATCAGCACTTGAACTGCTGAACAAGTGCGAGCACGTTCCCGAGCAAATCTGCTGCATTTTCACAGGCCGCTGTTTTTCACCCCCAGCCTTGTTTTCTCTTTCTTCACATTATGAATCACGCTTCCCGCAAACCCGAGCCGAGCCATCCGGGTCAGCTCAATACAGATCTCTCTCTCTCTCTCTCTCTCTCTCTCTCTCTCTCTCTTTGCTGTCCTTTAATGCCACAGCAAAAACTAAACGGGCATACCCTTAATGGTACAGAAAACCATCATGCCAAATTACCAAAAGAAGGATAAACTTCATACAGTTCATATGAATTTATATGAGGGAAAAAATACACTATTAACCCCTTCCTGACTGGGAAATTGGACCCCTACAGTTTACTGCAAATTACGACTTTAGCTTCTCGTCCATACAGTTCATATGAAGTCATAAGCAGAAGAAAGTGTGTGTTTATTTTATTTTAATTCTGCCTAAATTGCGGTCAGGAGCGGCTCAGGATACATTTCACTGCATTTTGTACTTGTATAACTTGCATTGACAAATAAAGAATCTTGAATCTTGAATCTTTCTGACAGTTGAGATGTAGAAATGAATCTATTTCAATCTCAAATTATGAATCCCTTGTTTTTCTCTTTGAATTATGACTTCATCACTTTTCTTTCTCGTCTATTACATTCAAAATTGCACATGTAACCCCCTTACTGACAGTAAAAAAATCTTCTGTGAGAGATTATGACTTAATAAATTGAATGTACATTTTTCAGAGAGAAAAGGCACATTTAACCCCTTCCTGGCGTAAGTGAGACCATTTGTGATGCCAAATTAAGAACAGATTATTAATTTATGATGAAGAACTGATTAAGAACTTTTTTTTCTTGTTAGTATAGTTCATATAAATTCATCAAAGAAATAATATTGCACACTGAACTTCTTCCAGACAGGGAAAAACATTCTAGGTGTAGAAATGAATCTTTTCTATACACAGATAAGTCATAATCAATTTTGTGCAGAAATGTGCAGAAATGATAACTTAGTGATCTTAATGGAAAATTATGACTGTCACTTTTGTTTGTTGTCAGAGTTTTGGCTTTATCAATTACCTCTCATGTTCATATAGTTTGTAAGCATTCATTATAAAAGGAAATGTGCATTTAACCCATTCCTGACAGGGAAATAAAATCCTGGTTAAGAAATGAGACCAAATTTAATGCCAAATTAAGATTTGACTACTTTTACTAACAGGTACAAAAACTCACAGGTGCCGAAATGAGAGGTTTTAATGCTAAATTTCGGACTATCACTCTTGTCTCGTCCATATGGGTCATATGAACTCATGAGAGAAAACTGCTTCATGATATAAAAATAAATTATTAAATATAATAATTAATAAATTCATTGAAAATAATAATTTAACCACTTCCTGACAGGAAAAAGTCTTAAAAGATGCAAGAATGGGACCATTTTAATGCAACAATTATGATACCTTTGTAGTTTATATTCTTCAGGTGAAGAAATATGGTGACTCTCACCATATAATTCATGTGAATTCATTAAAAACTCATATTGAAAGTCAATTAATAACTTAGACATTAGAATTTTAATGCCAAATTAAGGCTTTCTTCTTTTGTTCTTGTCTAAAACATTCACATGAATGACAAATTTGCAAATTTAACCCCATCCTGACAAACAAAACCAGGTGCAGAAACATCACATTTGCCGCTCATCAGAATTATGAGCATCACTTTCCTTTCTCGTCCTAAAATATTCATATAAATTGCACATTTGACATTTTCCTGACAGGATAAAAACATCGCGTTATTATCAAATTATGATTTACTTTAGAATCTCGTCACAACTGTTGTTTTATCAAAACTTAAAAGCTGTCATCTACAATTACGTTTTTTTTCTTCCTGTCATGAAGTGCAAAAAGAATACAATTCTAACACTTTAAACTCGTAAACGCCGCTTTTTGCCATTTAACTGTTAAATCTCCGAAGATTTAACACGTAAAACGCAGATTTGGTCGCATTTTGATAAAATGAGAACAAACATTTAGCTTACTATTTGTGCAATTTTGTGGTCCGTTTTTTGCAGCAAAATTGACGGCGAGATGAAACCGGAAGTGCAGGTTTCTAAGTTGTTCGCGCCTCTTACCTGCTGTATACCTGCGATGCGGCCGGAACCTTCTGGAAACAAACTGCACAACGAAGAGGAGGAGAGAAATAAAGAGGATAGTGAGAGAAAATCTAGATGTGTGTGTGTGTGTGTGTGTGTGTGCGTGAAGTGTGTGTGAGAGCACGGTTTAGTGGTTACTGTAATCACGGCGAACACGCGGAATGCGGGAGGGGGAGGAGAGGATGAAGGGGGACAGGTTGCACGTGTCCGTGTGTGTGTGTGTCTGTGTGTGTGTAAAAATGAGACACTGGCTCCATCTACAGGCCATTTAATCTGACTTAATTTAGGTTGTTAACGTGTGCTCACGCTAATATTGGATCTGTGTATTTGACTGGTTCGGGTTCTAGAGGTCAGCTTGGTTTATATAAATAAAGAAACTGCACATTTTATCCTTTCCTATTCGAACGAATCCAGGTGAAGAAATGACAACGATAGTTTAAATGCCAAACCTGAGATGCATTTCAGCAAGGACATGTCAATGTGATTGAGAGAGAGAGAGAGAGAGAGTAGTCACCAGGGTAGTCACATTGAGACAATAGTGTCTTTTCCAAGTGAGCCCTGAATTTTAAAAATGCATTGTATTGAACGGGGGTGATAAAAGTAAGAAAAAGACGAGTGTGGGTCGAAACACATTTAGATGCGTGTTCAGTGCGGTGGCCTGAGGTGGCATAAGAATTTCTTGACCTTTTTGTGAAAACAAGCTGCGGGAAGCTTTTGAGTCTCAAATCCCGTATATTTTTAATGGGAAAAATTAATGGGTTCCTATCAGAAAAAGATGCCCATGATGGTCACAGATATGCAAAGAGGCCCATGGGCCCTCGAATCAGGTCGAATTTAGTGGCTTTGTAAAAAACGGTGACTGTGCAGTAAAGCGTCAAAATTTGGGCTCCATGTTAGTCAATGGGGAAAAACGGATGAAAAAATGGACACAACTTGCAAATGAGTGCATGTATACAATCACCCCACACTGCTACAGGCTACACATTTTAAAGTTGGAACGAAGCTTCTAGCACAATAACTGTAGGAGTAGCCGTCAGAAGAATTGTGTGGAATAAAAATCAGATAACAATATGTGACTGCTCACCGCATATAATAACAACTTTACCCTCTTTCTCACTGAGAAAAAGGGAAAGAAACATAACTTTTGTCTCTCATCAGAATTATTGCTTTCTTTATCACCCAAACATCTTTATATAAATTCATAATTAGTGCAAATATAGTGTGACTGTAATAGTGAACAAGAAAGTTTTGTATAATATAAAGGTTTGATATATTGTTGTAAATGTGTGTGCATTAGCTGAAAGTTTTAGACTTAACATGCGTACCTTTAAGAGTCCTCCAAGTCCCCCATGTTTAATTATCAATAATAAATTTTTTAATCATGAGGAGACAATTGTCCAGATGAAATGGTTTGCCTGCAGTAGTCAGTTTTACCTTTATAAAAATAACAAAGGCCATAATGACGCAATGCCCAAATGAATTACATTTCTGCATAAGGCACCACGTACAGTATTAGAAGTGGATACTATATCATGGCTTGTATCAGAGTTGGATCATTCTCATATCAACTTTCAACTGTGTTATTCACAGCAACTGCCACGTTTCACAGGGCCATGAAATATAGTGAGAGCCTAAAACATGGTTGACGTTGCACGTAACACAGTAGAAAGTAATAACAGCCCCCGTGACTTTATGGTGTCATGGACGTCATGCTGATTCAGGCCACTTCGTTACACACATCCCCATTCAGCTGTCATTGTGATTGATTGAAGTTTCCCCTCTTGTAACCGCTCGGGATCGGCAGTTGATCCTGCGTGATGTGAGTTATGTGCGGCGACGGCTCTCTCCGGACTCGACCACATCCCTCCACACGTTCCGCATGACCATGTCTACCACAAACCGAGCTTTTGTTTTGGCAACTGACCTCATAAACATGGGTAGTTTGTTAGAGCTGGGAATCTGCCATCAGGCTTCAGGCCTATTTTGATGAGCATTAAAAGGGCTCGGAATCTGCTTTTTGAGGAATGCAGTAGCACAAACGTCAAGACTATGACTGTAAACAATAACAGAGTCTAACTTTGGAATTCAAGGTACAAATTGTGATTTGATGCTTTTTCAGTTATTTTCGTCATTCATTATTAAAAAACAAACATCACAGGACATGAGGATGATGTGTACTTTTAGGAGTTTCCCTTGAAGACAGAAGTGCCCAGTGCCAGGCCTGATGGGCCGGTATCCTGTAGGATTTCCATCAAACCTGGTGAGTCAGTTCTGGTGAGATTCTGCCTGAGACAAGGTGTCAATATTCTAAACTCAAGTATGATGGAAAAGCTCCAGGATATCAGCCCTCCAGGACCGAAACTGAACACCCCTGCTTTAAGACGTCACTGGTATGAAGGTCCAATGCTTTCTTCATTAAAAATAAAATCTCCATCTGTCCACTGGGGGGCTAACGATCCATCGGTCCACATTGAGACAGGTTCAATGATCAGCAAGCTCATGGCATCAATCCAAAATGAAACACTGATCATACATATTGTAATGTCACTTCATACTGAACAAGAGGTCTGTTTTAAATAAAAGACCGGATTGTTTTACACTTAAATGTCTGGTTGAGCTCAAGAATACAACAGGCATATGACATTGTATTATCATCGATTATTGATATAAATAAAATTGTAGCAATGAATCGCTGTCAATTGAATCTATATACCATTAATTGATGAAACTTGTGATTTACACAGCTACTGGCTTCCTCTGCTCTCCACGCTCAGTGAAACACAGTACGTTTTTGTAATGTAGTCTATTTTGTGTTTACAGTTTAAACTTGAGTTTCTTGCGGGACATTGAGGAAGAACTTTATCTCACAAGTAGTTCAGAAAGAGCTATGCACCAGTACAGTACATAAACATAAGCTGATGGTCCAACAAAAAAAGCATGCTAAAAGCGTAACATTCATTCCGTGGAAAACGTACACATAAGGATAATGAGTCTAGAATGTTGCCTCAAGTGGCAAAAAGTGGGGTCCAAGCATAAGAAGCAATAAGCAGCTCTATAGCAACTGATACAGTAAGCATCAAAGGAAAAGAAAAGCAAAAAAGCTCTATTATCACATCACACATTTATGTAGGGTTTTAGCGCCCCCTATCGTTTAAATAGTAATGCTGCATATTTCCCTCTTTGATATCTTAGTTTTGATGAACTGCATTAATCATATCAAGACATGAGAACATAGAACAATAAAGTGAAACGGCATACGATAAAACCACATAACTTTATTAATCATATCAAGACATAACGAGTTAAAACGTTGAACAATAAAGTGAAATGACACAGGAAAAAATTAAAGATGTGAATAGAAACTTGTGACTTGGTAGTGATTGGTTTGCTCGTATGAATAAAGGTCATGAGGTAGAAGAAAAATCAAAACACGAACACAATTTTCATTGCTTTTATTTTCAGCAAAATAAATCGGGACGCAGCAAGAGGAGCAAAACGGCTGCAGTTCAGCAAGGTGAGGATTAACCTTTGCATGGCGCCTCTTTCGATGCTGAAGGCAATGCATCGAGAACTGATGGCTCCTTAGAATCATCCAATCAGTTCCTGATGCAGTATCATCGACATCTGAAAGTTCCGGCCTGCCTAGCAGACGCCTCACACTCGTCCGTAACAACTCCAGACAACGCTGCTTCACCCACTGAATAAAGGATAGGTAACGTGAAGGGAGGCTCAAAAAGAATTCATAATAATAATGAAACCCACTCACAGGCTTAGACTCGTGTAAGGACATGCTTTTGTAATCGCAGCGGCGTCTTCATTCAGGACGATTTTGCAGCGCCGTGTTTGAAACCGCTGTGTTTAGCATAATCCCAGCAGCCATTGTGAGAGAGGCGAACTGAGCCACTCACAGTTGCCAGCTGAGATTTGACTAGTGCACAGCAACGCTCACACAGGCCTAAAACCAACCTGAAATGGAACGCTACCAGTACCGGGAAAAATGGAAACAGATTTAAGAGAACAGTAAAGAGTTCCCTTTTAAGAACAAAATACATTTTATTTATAGTAATAAGCAAAAACTAGTGTTCGTGGCCCTTACGGCTCACCGCGTGGTGCCTTTCGGAACGGTACTTCGCTGTTCAGTATGAGTGAAAAAGCGTTCGTGTGACACGTCCTTTACCATCTTTTAAAAAGTACCCTTAAAACTAGGCACTTTAGCAGAGCACAGATCACAACGTTGAAGAGAGATGGCTGTTCTTGGTACCCCAATTGAAGGGGAACCAAAAAGCTATGGGTGATTAGCTACCATACTCTTAGTACCATACTAAGAGTAACAATGTAGCTTTTTGGTTCAGAGGTATATAGGTATGGTACCCTTTGCAGAGAATCAATCGGTCAATCTTTTTGGCTCCCCTTCAAGTTAGGGTACTAACCTATAGTATGAAATGTTCTTCCACTCCAACAAGTGTCATACCAAGAATATCACTGTTGTCAAGCATCTCAACTGAAGGTGAACCAAAAAGCAGGTACAGCGGTACTCTTGCTGGTACTCTTTGGAGCGGCGGAACATTTCAAACAGTACGTCACAGGTGAAAGGTGCCTTTAAAGGATCGTTTCCAATGTTTTGCTACATATATTTTGTAAAGGAACCAATTTATGAGTAATATAAAAGACAAAAACAGCTTACTGCACTAGATTTTAATCCCCAATACTAGAGCAAGTTGAGACGAATAGGCCTCATTCAACATTCGTAAGAAGAAATTTGTTCTTAAAACCCATGTCCCGTCCTCTCTCTCTTTCTCTCTCTCTCTCTCACTCTCACTTCATGAATAACTTACATTTAAATTAACGGCATTTCGCACACGCTCTTATCCAGAGCGACTTCCATTTTCCCAAGTTCAGGCACCGTCTCCTTGGAGCAACTTGGGGTTAAGGGTCTTACTCTGTGAGCCAATGATGGCAGCGCTGGAGGTGGGATTCCAACCCACAAGCTCTTGGTCTAGAGGCGACTAGACCACCATCATCTCCATATACAGTAACTGGGAAGGTTTTCTTCCACTGTAGACCGACAACCAGAGATGAAACTCGGGCACGAGGACGAGCGCAGCAGGACCGACTGCGCAATCTCTCCAGGTGAATGTGAGATCTGACATCACTATCACAGTTGCCTGCAGAGATTATCCAGTCCGTCCCTGCCAGATTACATTTATGGCCTTTATCAGACGCTCTCGTACAGAGGGACCTTCTGTCCTTGCACTTCAGGGACAGTCGCACTGGAGCAACTTTGGGTTTGGGGGTAGCTGCGTTCGATTGGCGTTTCACTGGCGTTCGCAATAGCGTTTCACTGGCGTTCGCAATAGTGTCGTTTTCCTCGCATTCGCCGGGATTTTGATGCCAAGAAAACGTTGCATGCAGCATTTATTTGACGCCACCCGAACGCACAGCCGGCCGAATGCCGGTGCTGAACGCCCGTGTGGACGCTTTGATTTGCTCCAATGAGCAGAAAAACGGTCGGCGTTCAGTCAGCGCTCACCTGGCGCCACGAACGCCAGAAAAACACCTGGTTCAGACGTCTGTGTGAACGAGGCCTTAAAGCTATTAATGCTCTATTTACATTTCTATTAAATAAGTGTTTGAGAAAATGTTTAGGCCACAATCTGAATTGATTTTAGACGGATTAACAGTGTAACTGCGTATCCACGTGCAATAACTGCCCTCGTTATTTTATTTTTCTTGTTATTTTTAGCACATTTCTTTGTGCAGTAAATACATATAAAACAATAGGAAATATCGTGATGGGAAAATGAATCAATCAACAAATTGATTAAATTCATTCAATTAATTGATCGAAAAATAGTTGGTGTAATCCATAATCTGCAAAATATTACCAAATTGTCCTTAGGCCCAAATCATGATTTAACACCCAGCCTACCCACCTCTTCGCACAGAATCCTTGTTCAGCGCTTAAGGACAAACCCGATCCCGGTCCATCGCCGATGCCCTGCTGTTTAAATGCTAATATGGACCCGCGTTCACCATGACGATATCGACAGGATTGAGCACGTGCCTCAGTGCGGCTTCCGCGCTGACCACAAGCCGAAGGAGGGCAGCAAAGGTCACGCGGTCCTCTCCCCAGGGGTTACGACCTCCTGACCCGGTCAATCCATCTGCATTGGAGAGAAATGCGAAAGGTGTAGGAGGTTAAAGGGGCAGAAGGGAGTGCATTGTGCTAAAGGCGTGACTTTGGATTTACACCGATCCATAATAACAGATGCATTAAAGAAGTGCATTAAATGGAGGAGCGTTAAAGAAGATGAAGAAGAGCTAAACGCCTGTGCCCTCCTAGTGGTTGTGCAGGTATACAGTATATAGTGTGATAAAAAAGATTCGAAGATTAGAATGACAGAAAAGGCGTGAACCGTCCTTTACTGTTCCAACAGACACACTTCTCTTGTAGATGAGTCACGAGACTAAACGAGAACAAGTTTTCGTTGTCTTCGAGGAGAAAAACGCATGATGTTTTCGGTTTTGTCTTGCTAGACACTGCACATACTTCGTAGGTGACTACTGTACAAGCTGCTTTAGGGCTTGACCAGAATCTGAGATACATCGCAATATAGTACATTGTCTGTAAATTCAATTGCACTTTTGCAAAGTGTCTGTGTGCACACTCGAAATAGTCCACGTGTGTTCATATGGGACGCCAAAGGTGCCACAATTCGCCAGTATTTTCACACAACTGACCCTAAAACACCTGTTTTTACGCTGCTTTAGTCGTTAAAAACCTGTTTTCGTGGCGCTCTAGTGACTTGTGGTCAAACTTTACTCTGACGTCTTTAAGGTCATTTGCGGCACCATTGGCGTTCCATAGATCTGTGCTCGCGGACGTAGTGTTTTGAGCGCGCGTTGAGGCAAAGTTGAGCGCGCACAGACACCAGATTTTGCCTGTGAAAGTTCCACTGCACGCTGAGAATTATGGCACAACTATATCGCCATCGTATTCTTTGTGTCTACATCCACGTTTACACATCACCGTCGTGGTGACACTTTATTTTTGCTGCTAGACGGACTATTTCCTCCTCAAATGACTGTTGACACAACACTACAAAAAATCTTTTTGCACTGCTGCCACTATTTGCACAAATACTGAATATTGAATGTATAAATTGACTGGATGTAGAATTCTTTTCACACTATAACTGTTTCTAACCCCTTGCACATCCAGTGTAAAAGTGTAAAAGTCAATTCCACATTGTAGGTAATACTGCATCCAAACTGTCTCTCTATCTACCTCTATTTCTAATTCTAGTTCTAGTTTAAAGTTATATTTAATATTCCATGTCTAGTTTAAAATGTATATTTTGTACTTTATTTATTATTGTTTATTCCATGTGCCTTAATTGTTCTTTGTTCCCTTTTTCCTAGTGCACTGTTAAAACTGGAGCCACGTCGTCTCATCTCTCTATGTATCTGTACAGTATATAGCAAACATGACAAAGTTTATTTTGACACGTGGTGCCGCGGTGACTACTGCAAACCCTCCTTCAAACCATGACAAACTATTTCCGTAAACCGTGTATTTTGCGACACATCGAAATAAACGATTTAATATGAAAACGGTGCCACGCGGGGTGTTGGCGCCTGCCCAGGGTTAATTGGCGAACCCGGTTGGGATTAAGCGGTTCGGATAATGAATGAATGAATGAATATAAAAACAATGTTTTCATTTCGTAATCCAATATTTCAACATATCGCACAATCCTAACACGCCTGAATCAATCAATTCTCCAATTCCTCTTCATCCAACAAATCCTACTGAGAATCAGCCTCGGCCTTATGAATCCGTTAACTGTTCTGAAAAAACGTCTAAAAATCAATATCAGGCGAAAAGCCTAAATTCATCTCTATATTGGGCAAAACCTGGACTTGCAGAACAATTGTGCGGGTCAGTTTTGGGCGTCGAGGGCCAGAGCAAACCAAACGGCCGACAGGTGAGGTAGACGAGGGGACGAGTTCACGGAATGGAAGAGTCTGGCAGTCCGCACTTAGTCGCTCAGTGGATGCACAGAGCCTTTCTGACAGCTCTAACCTCTTAAGCTTCAAGCCCCGCTGAGCCCAGCACGACTCGAAAGCTAAATGCCATCTGTCGGAACATCAGATTCCACTTGGGCTCCTGGTCAATAAAAAGCCCAGAACTCTGTTTTTAAATGTAATATATCTTCCGGTGATGCGCAAAAAACTCTTTTCTGATTTCACTGGTTCAGAAATGACAAAATTACGATAAAAATAAAAGAAGTCCAGTTTGGGTCAAGAAAAGTGTGGGACAGTAACATTGCCGCTATGCAGCGTTAACTCACTCGGTTTGTTCATTTCTATTTAAATTTGCACTGTCTCTAACTTTCTTTAACTTAATCTGCTCATTTCTTTGTAGTTTTGCACTCTCCAGGACTGAATTAAGGTGCGTTTCACTTTTTGTTATACTTTGCAAGTGACAGATAAAACTTGCGAAAGTCAAAGGCCTGTAAATTTCTGAAAAAATGTTAAGATTTATGAAGATACATTAAAAGTAACCGATAAATTTCAAATTTAAGTGGCGAGTTGTGTCTGAATCAGAACAAGGCACATTACTTAATAAACGTTATTTGAAAAATGAGTTTTCTAAATGACGTTTTCTATTAAAAATGATACGGAATAAGCTACATATTTGCTGCAAACTTTGTTTTTCCAAAGCTTCCAAAGTGGCGTGTTTGCGTTGGGGGTGAAATCTCCTAAAAGCCATCACTGCCAATGCGTTTAATACATTCCGTCAGCAAGGAGAAAGGGGGCCGCTGCAGATGTTCCGAGAGAGCTCTATTGTTTACAGGCGAAAAATACGAGATTTTTTTTCCCCAAAAACTTGCCCATTGTGGCATGTGCGTCCCTTCACTTTTAGCACAATCCTCATCTGCACCGTCTGTATGCTATTGTAGTTCTTTTTTTTGGACGAGGAGCACAAACGACGCCGCTCGGGTTGCGGTCTCCAGCCGTTTCGGGGTCTCGGCCTTGTGTAAAAAAATAATAATAATAAGACGTAATTTGTCAGTTGGAGCCCGGTTTACAAAGGAGTACAGTAACAATGGGTCGGCCGTGTGAATTATGGAGCGGCGCAGGCAGAAGACCCCATGGGGCGCGGTGTTATTGTCATCTGCCGTTATGGAGGGGGTAGAGAGAGGAAGGTGGGGAAGGTGGACGGTTTGGGAAAGACGCAAGACGTTCAGAGCAACAGGGGCGCGTTCCTGCCCCAAAAAACACTCCCAATCTGCCTGAACGGGGCTGACGTTTTTATTTGTGCCTCGCCTGCTGTTATGGAGAGATGGAGGGAAGGAGGGAGGGAGGGAGTAAAGAGTGAGGTATGCTGATGGTTATTAGTATAAGATGAATGAATGAGTTCCGCTCATTTCCCTGCAGTTGCATAGTTTTTACTGTTGATGTGGTAAAACATATCGGTGTAGAATGAACCTGTTCGGTGTTTGAGTCGAACGGAAGAGTTAAATCGGTAGGGTTGGAGAATATATCTTTTTAAATACATCCATCCATCTATCTATCTGTCCATCCATTTGTCTTTCTATCCATCCATCCATCTGTCTATCCATCCACCCATCTATCTATCTAGCCATCTGTCTGTCTGTCTATTTATCCTGCCATCTATCTATCTATCTATCTATCTATCTATCTATCTATCTATCTATCTATCTATCTATCTATCCATCCATCCATCCATCCATCCATTTGTCTGTCTATCTATCATCTATCTATCCATTCATCCATCCACCTATCTATCTATCTAATCTGTCTGTCTGTCTGTCTATCTATCTGTCTATCTATCTGTCTATCCATCCACCTATCTATCCATCTATCCATCCGTCCGTCCATCTATCTACCTACCTATATGTCTATTTTTTTCTGTTAATTTATCTTCCCATGTGACACAAAAAAAAGATTTTTTGATTTCATTAATCGTTCAGAACTGAAGAAATTGAGGTAAAAATGAAAGAATTCTTTCAACAACAACTAAATTGTTAGGTCCAGTTTGGGTCAAGACTGAGATGAAAACATTTGTGACAGTAACGTTGCAACCTTGTAGCGCTACTGCTTATTGCCCTGCAGCTGCATTGCTTTTACTGTCGACGTAGTAAAACGCATTGGTGTAGAATTAACCTGTTGTAGCGCTTGAGCTGAACATAAGAAATCAGTAGCAGTAACGTAAACCATATTGTTATTATTTAATAGATTGTCTGTACAGAATTCTTCATACGAAAACTGTTACAGATTGTGTGTAAAAGACAACTCCAGGACCATATCTGTAGGCTGAATAACGCATGTAACTTAATAGTCTCATTTTCTACTTCGAGTTTAAAGGGTACACACACACACACACACACACACAACTTTTTTGTGGGGACATTCCACAGACTCCCATAATGACTAGATGTATATAATTCTACAGCTAATCCTAACCTTAACCTCAGTAACCAAATGCACAGCTTTTAGTTTCTCAAATAAAACATGCACATTTTCTGTCCTCATGGGGACCTTATGTCCCCACAAAGCCGTAAAAAAACAAATAAAAGTGATTTTAAGGGACAAAACGGCCCAAAAACACATACAAACATCGTACACACACACACACACACACATCCTTGTACTTATATAGTAGTGAGGACCTCCATTGACTCCTATATTACTGTATCTAAATAATACTACACCTAACCCTAAACATAACCCTAACCATAACCTCAGTAACCAAAAGCTAATCTTTCTACACTTTTAGTTTTGCAAATAAACTTGTATTTTTTTTTTGTAAAAGCAGCTTAAAGAAGTGAGGACCACTAAAAAAGTCCTCACTTCCCAAAAATGTCCACACTGTGCTGGTTAAAAACTCATTTTGGTTCTCACTAAGTAGCAAGTACAAGAACACACACACACACACACACACACACAGTATATATGCAGGGGCGTCACCAGCCGATTTTACCAAGGCTTCAGCACGAGGTATTTTGAGTCTAGCCCGGGTAGCCATAATAATTGTGTAGTTGTTTAGCTTATTTATTTTGTTTACACGCATGCATCTGGAAATTAAATGATAATTTAGGCGGTCTACTAGCGTGTGTAATCTACTACAACACCTTTTATATACTGTATACAGATCCGTATCGGTCAAAATCCATCTCTGTTCATGTGGAAATCAGAACCCTTGTTCATCCTGCAGTAACGTTCATGTTACACCCATTTATGTGTTTTATCGCTTAATAAACTCATATGCATTTTATTTGGACCAAATCTGAATTTCCTTTTAAAGCATTGAATCAAAAAGGAGTTTGACTTGTAAAATCCATTCCTTTGACTGTTTTCTCTAATCGGCAGCGTCTGTCGCTCGGTCTGCGCTCCGTTTCTCGGTCGTCAGCTCGCACAGAGAGGCCGTGGACTGCCGGGGAGGGGACTATATTACAGATAATAAATCTATTCATGTGATTATAAATACACAGGCTGAAATATTTCACGGCAGTAAATTTATAGAAATGTAAACAGGAGTTTATAAGGCATGCGAACGAGGGGCGAACGCACAGAAGGCCGTCTGAGGAACTGACCTTTAACAGGCCGGCTTCAGTTTCATCGCCCGTGATCGTTGCACCCGCTTTTAATGGGACGTGTGTAAACTGGGCTTACAGTTAAGAAAATAACAAGCGCCGGTCGGTGATGGAAACGGGAGAAAGAGAAGAAGAACGCGGGGACGAAAAAAAAAAAAGAGAGAAACAATGAGTCCGCAAATCTGTCAAAATTAACCGTTTAGTCGGCTTCTCAGAGCGACTTCTGACACTTCAGGGTCTTTTGTTGAGATGGTGAGAGAGAGCTAATCAAAGGCAAAAATAAGCAAAGCAACTGGAAATTTAAATAATTTTGGAATCTTAGGCTTCACCAGGGAAAAAAAAAATATATGTATATGTATGTATAATTATCGTGTGTTATTGTGCGCAAGAGTGCGTGTATGTGTTTATGCATGAGAGAGAGAGAAAGACTGCAGTCTCAATCTCCGTACACGATTTTAATCCAAACCAGCAATGGGGTAATTAACCTTTAGCACGGAATTGTTCGTCTGTATCCAGAACAACATAAAAAGCGACTAAACGACAACCCCTAAATGACAATCTGACAACACAATGACAAGTCAGGCGGATAAAATCGCACGAGTTAATGTCATGCTTTTCAATCAACAAATCGACTTTTAAATATGAATATGAACAGCTTTTCAAGCTTACCAAATGAAATCAATTAAATAGCTTTTTAATATATTTAATTTAAAACCTTAGACTAAACCTAACCTTAAACCTAAACTTCAAATAAGATGCACATTGAATCCTGTAAATAACAAACAACTGATATCCATAATTAATACCGACTTTTGTTACGAGATACTGATGTATATTTTTTCAGCTTTAAGGTTAATTAGTATATTTTTAAGCTAAGGCTGGATGCCTTAAACGCAGACCTTTTAAGCCCGGTTTAGCAGGAAGGCCGGGTCTATATTCAGACTAAACCTGGAATCTAAAAAATGGATATAGCAAGATATAAAACAAGACACGTTCAGTGGAATTCTTGCCAAACATGAACGTGCAGTGCAAATGTTTAGACTGCCATTTACCTTGTAACGCTTAATTATTAGTATGATAAAAGTTTAGCTTGATAATCTCATCTAACAGACCGGTATAAGCCTTGTAACTTACGATCAGCTGAGCAGCGACGCTGATGTGCAGGAAACCCCACCACCACGTCCAAAACAACACACAAAACCAATCACCTGCAAGAAGAAGCAAATCTATTTTTAAGCTTCCCAAATGTGTTACCCCAAAACTGCAGGAGTGTGTGAAAGTGCGACCTTGTCTCTTATCACCGGGTTTTGTCCGGCTGTGCTTCTCTCGTGCTGCCGCTTCGGCCCCCTCGCTCGGCCCGCGCATTCCGACTTCGCGCTGAGTCAAGGAGCCGCACCTTAAACACACCTGCTTTTCCCCCCCTCCTCCCAAACCTGGAGATAAAGACTTCCAAACAGCCGCTCAACACAAGCTTGACTCCTCTCATGTCAACCTGACTGTTACACACACGCTTATACCGGGCACTCGACACAACCCCTCACCGTATAAAGATCATTTTAATGTTTCTTTATTTTTTAGGGATTTTCTTCTTCATATGTTTAACTTCTTCATTTTGTTTTAACTCGGCCTAAAATTGCTTCTTTTGATTTGCATGTTGCACTTGTGTAACTAACGCATATGTCGAAAGGATGTTGAAAAAAAATGTCGAAAGCAAATCGCAACTGGAGCATCCTCACCATGCGCTATAAAGCTTAGTAGCATGTAAAATTTAAAGGTCGACCGATATTGGGGGTTTTTAGGGCCGATATCGATACCGACTATTGCCAGTTAACGTGGCCAATAACCAATATTTTGAATTGATTCACAAAAAGCAATTTAGAATGCATAAACACTCAACTCAGCATGCTCTCCACTTAACCTAGATCTGGTGGGACGTATACTCAATCAGAGACTGTTGTGGGAGGGACATTAAATTAAATAAAGCAGCGAGTCGAGGGCAAACGGCCCAGAGGGACGAGACACGATAGCGCACTTCCACAGCGAATTACTTTAGTATGGGTAGTTTCAGAATTAAACACACAGATACAGATAATCGCAAAATACCATTGATACCCCTCGATAATCGGTGATCTCATTGTTCTTCAGCTGCTCGGCCCCACCGCCAGTCCCCAATACAACCCGCGATGCTGTTTGGGTTACGTCCAAACATAACAAATAAAAAAATGGAGATCTACGCCACAAGCCAACATCATAACTGCCGCCGTACTCACGGTCAGCTGACATTAAAAGCACATGGAATGTAGTCGAACCAGCTGATGCCCAGCTTTTGAGGAAATATTTTTCTATATTTTCTCATTTCTCTCTCATTTGATCTCTTGCTCAACACGTAAAATAGACAAGGGAACATTTTGCTCCATGATGCACAAATACACTCCAAAACACGACCGCTGTCCCTAGAGTTGATCGATTTTCGGAATTCTTTCACTGCTGCGATCCAAATCTATTTGCAACATGTGATTATTATTATCTCCACCTCACCTGTAAACATGTGGCTGGCGATACCTTAATAAACGTCTAATTTTGCCCAAACGGTTCGGAGTGTTGCTACTAGCGACGAATTCCAATTGAAGCGGGCCATTTTAGATTCGCTCTTAAATCAGAGTTGCAAAATCAGATCAGACCAGATCAGATAATACTTGCTAAATTGTCATTTTATTTTCCTTGATAACGCCGCCATATTTGTTTGTGATGAAGATCTAGTAGCTTCATGTTTGAGGTATTAGAATGCGCACTTTGGATTTAAATTTTGCTCATTTGATCGTGAACGCAACTTGCGAAAGAATTTTCACTGTCGGTCAACATTTGACAGAGTAGCCAATCAGACGCTAACACTACTGCCACAACTGGGCTACCAATCAGAAACTGCTGAGACAGTACCAGCTTTGTACAGAGAGAAGTAGTTGATAGTAACAATGCAGTGTTTTCTTTTCTGTCACTACTTTTAACAAGTAAATATTAATATATAATTAAATTATTATTGTTGTTATTATTATTATTATTATTATTATATATTATTATTATTATTATTATTACTTATTATTATTGGAAAAGCTCCTGCATTTGAAAAAAGTAAGCCCACTACTGGAACACTAGTGAATTTAGTAGCATCATTCATTATCGTTAGCTTCTCTCCAGCGTAGCTCATAACGCACTTGTCTTTGATATACGTTTTCACACCGAATATTGTTTTAGAAACTAAAACTGCTCCAACACAACTTTTAATGGGAACTGTAAAGGAACTGGAATGAGATGCTGTAACGATGAAGCGGAATGAAATGTAAAAAAAATGGGAAGACGGTGAACAAATCTACATTACAGCAGTGAGAGAGAGAGAGAGCGAGCAGAACGACTCTCCACTCTTTCCTCCCTGATTGATGGTTTCTGTCTATATAACCGCTGACTGGGCAGCATGTACATTTCTTACACACACTGCGGGTGCGTCGGCTGGCGTTGGGAGTGTACCTGTGTGTGTGTGGTGTGTGAGACTTGGCTGACGACCAGCCGGGTTCCTGCTACAGCAACCAACACTGCCACTACACACTGCTGACACACACATACACAGAGAGAGAGAGAAAGAGGGAGAGAAAATGAAAGAGATGGAGAGAATAGAGGAAAGGAAGGAGGAAGAGGAGGAAGGAAAAAGAAAGAGGAAGAGAGAAAGGGAAAGAGAGGAAGAGATAGAGAAAGAAGGAAGAAGAGGTAAGAGAGAGAGGGGAAGAGAAAGAAAAAAGCAGAAAGAGGAAGAATAGATGGGAAGAGAAAGAAAGAATGAAGAGAGGGGAAATAAAAAAAGAGAGAGAGAGAGAAATAAAAAAAAGAGAAAGAAAGAGGAATGGGATTGAGAAAGAAAGAAGGAAAGTGGAAGTGAGAAGAAGAGGGAAAAGAGGAGAGAAAAGAGAACAGACATCATGAGGTGTGTGTGTAAGAGAGAGAGAAAAAGAGAGAGCGGGGGAAAGAGAGAAAGGGAGAGAAAATGGGGAAGAAAGACCACAAGAGGAGAGAGAGAGAGAGAGAGAGAGAGAGAGAGAGAACTCCATCATGTACAGGGAGCCCCAGCCGTCACATTCAGCACGAACTCCATCAGAAGCGGCCACATCCTGGAGATTGATGAGCGACGCATTTTCTCCCAACCACCCTCACCCTGACCTTGCCCGGCTGCTTAAAATAAAGAAGACTCTGCCCTGCTTTGACCTGCAGTGACTTCTAGAAGCCCTGACGCTTTCAATCTGACAACCAACCAGAAGATCTCGATGGCCTTTCCCACTGACCAAACACCGAAGGTCTCAAGCTGACGGGAGGTGAGAGAGAAAGAGAAAGAGAAAGAAGAAGAGAGAGAGAGAGAGAGCGAGAGGGAGAGAAGGAGAGAGAGAGAGAGACCTATGAGAAGACCTCAATGGCTTCTGACTGATCGCCAGTCTTGAGCTGACTGGAGGCAAAAGGAAGAGAGAAAAATAAAGAAGATAAAGAGGATGAAAAAGAGGGAGAGAAAGAAAGAGAGGTCAAAAGAGAGAAAGAACATGGCAAAAGATGGCAGAGAGAAAGAAAGAGCGAAAGAGAAAGACAGAAGGAGACAGAGTAGGAAGAGGGAGGAGGTTGGGTGATGCACTCAGTGCTAATGCTATTACAGGGTCAGTAGTGTGGGGCAGATCGGGGCGGGGGTGGATTGAGGAGGGGGGGCTGAGGATTGAGGAGGGGCGGATTGAGGAGGGGAGTTGGGGAGGGGGGATGAGGATTGAGGAGGGGCGGATTGAGGAGGGGAGTTAGAGGGGGGATTGGAGGAGAGGCGGATTGAGGAGGGGGATTGGGAGGAGGGGAGTTGGGGGAGGGGGGGATTGAGGATTGAGGAGGAAAGGATTGAGGAGGGGGGGTTGGGAGGGGGGACTGAGGAAGGGCAGATTGAGGAAGGAAGTGATTGAGGAGGGTGGACTGGGGATTGAGGAAGGGCAGATTGGGGATTGAGGAAGGGCGGATGGGGGATTGAGGAGGGGCGGATGGAGGAGGGATGGATTGAGGAGGGGCAGATTGGGAGGGGTGGATTGAGGGTGATTGAGAGGGGCGGATCGGGACTGAGGAGGGGCGGATTAGGAGGGGTAGATTGAGGATGGAAGACAGAGGAGGGGGGATTGGGAGGGGCGGATCGGGATTGAGGGGGGTCAGACTGAAGCCCCTGTACGGCTCCTACAGCACCCAAGAAAGTAGTAGAGATTGAACACACCAGTCACAGTAATCTGCCCTAAATGTTTACTACGAATAAAGTTTCGATTTCAGGACCAAAACACACCAAAATTCCTGCATGAGAGAAAATGAGGAGGTTTTACATCCCTTAATAATTCTGCTGTGTGCTGAAGAAAATAAAAGAAATGACATAACTGGAGACTAAAATTTTCCACATATTCTTGCAAAACAGATCAAAAATATGAAATGCTTTTATTTTTCACTTAATATTATTTCACTTAATTTTCAGTTAACACCTGAGAAACGAAAGCCAAAGTGGTTCTTGAAGAGCACTTGATGTCAGAAATGGCATTCGTAAACTGGGGAATGTAAATATTTTCTCTGCATAGCAGTGAAAATTACGATGTGAGCGTTCTGCTGCGTTATGTTTATACAGTTAATATCTGAGAAGAAGATGTGGAAGTGAAAGCTTGATTTTATTACTAGCATTTACTCATTTTAGAGCGGAATTGGAGGTCAGGCCAAAAAATCAAGAGTAGTGTTATTGAAGACTTGATAGAGAAAACCACCGAGAATAAAATGGTTTTCTATGAATCATCATCCAAATCCATTTTCTCACACTTCAAAACGTCAAAGCGTCACACCTTCAACGGCCTGGAATAAATGTGGAAGTTCAATAATTCCGAAGTTGCGCTCGGAGAAATTACAAATCAAGTAACAAAACAACACTGGATAGAGAAAAGCACATTTGTAAAGTAGATATTTTTTCCATTCTATTCTTTAAACGTTTCTATATAACCGAGCTTTTGTCAAGCCAAAGTAATGCATTCAGCTAGTAAAACATAATTTTCTTTCTTTTAACTCCAGCAAAAATGACACTTTGTGGACGGAATACGGCCTAGTAGATCAACACGCGGAACAGCATTCTTTAAAAGGTTTTTAAAAACAGACAGAAAAGAAAGGGAAGAAAAGAAAAGGTGGAGTGAAAAGCGACGGTCATACCTCCATCAACCCCGAATACAGGTGGACGTTTCCACTGGAAGCGTTCAAACTCCTCTAATCGCTGGCGTGCGTTAGCACACGGCCAAATCCGTAGCGTAACACGGCCGGAGAGAGGGATTCTCCGGCTTGGGGAGGAGAGAGAGAGAGAGAGAAAGGAAGAAGGGAAGAGAGGAGTGCCTCATGAGATGAGAGATAGAGCCCATCCCGAACGACAGAAAAAGGCGAAGATCTCGAGAGAAGAGAACGAGAGAGAAAAAGAGCGCCCAGCACATGCTGGATCCTGTTGCTGTGTTATGGAGAGGGATGGAGGGATGAGGACAGGACAAATGAAACGCCCCGCTCAATCCAGGGCTGGCCTTCCTTCTCAGGGATGGCGGGGAAACACACACACACACACCGGACTGACCCGCCTCCGAGCCTTTACTTGCTCACTCCATCCCCACCCTCTCGCCCTCACACACACACAAACACACACGTCTCCGCCCCACTGTAGCTTCATATGAATACAGTGGCATTAATCTGCTGGAGAGACGGACATATGCTGGGTCTGGAGGACAGTCTGCAACCTGCTGGGCTCCTGGTGTGTGTGTGTGTGTGTGTGTGTGTGTGATTTGCGTGTGTCGGTCGGGCTTCCCGTCTAGTGTCTCGTGATACTACTGCAGGGATTAACGTCAGGCCAACTGAACAGCCAGGGGGAGAGAGCGGGATAAGTGTGTGTGTGTGTGTGTGTGAGAGAGAGAGAGAGAGAGAGAGGGAGAGAGAGAGGAAAGAGAATGATAGAAGGAAGAAAGAAGGAGAAAAAGAGAGAGAGAGAGAGAGAGAGAGAGAGAGAGAGAAAAAATGAAATAGAAGGAAAGAAAGGAGGAGAAAGAGAGAGAGAGAGAGAGAGAGAGAGAATATGACAGAAGGGAAGAAAGGAGGAGGGGGGGTAGAAGAGGAGGAGAGAAGGCAGAGATAGGGCAGAGAGAAATAAAAAAAAAGGAGAATGGGATAGAAAAGAAGAAAGGAGGAGTGATGGAGAGATGAAGGTGAAGAGAGAATGCAGAGGAAGAGAGAAGGCAGAGAGAGAGAGAGAGAGAAGGATGAAGGGTGGAGAGAAAATTGAGAGAGGGGATGAAGGGAGACTGGAGACAAGGAGGAGAGAGCGAGGAAGAGGGAGACAAGAGGGATAGATGGAGGGGAGGAAAGAAGGGATGATGAGAAAGAAAAATGAAGGTAGAGAGAGAGAGAAGGGAAATAGCGAGGGAGAGAGAGGTGGAGAGACACATTTTTCTTCCTTCTTGTAAGCGTCCCTCCATCCTTCTCTGCCGCCTGGAACAAACCCCATCCCAGAGTGCCCTCTGTCCAGTCTGTAATAAATCAGCTGCTGTCCACTGTAGCCACACTGCAAATATTGATTTTCCCCTCCGTTCCTCCTCCGTTCCTCCTCTTCTCCTGCACCCTTTCATTTATAAATCCCTCTTTCCTTTTTAAGGAGGGTGTGATCACACCTGCAAAAGTGGGAATACGAACGGGGGGCTCAGTTTGAGGATCAGACCCTTTTCAACCTGAACTAATTACAACACAAGAAAATCAGAAGAGTCTGTAAGACAGCGCAGCTCCACAGCGACGCGCGACAATCCTAGACCACGTGTCTGAATGAAGAAGAGGATTTTGGAGACATTCAGACGAAGCTTGTGTGTGTGGATTCGAGGGTGTATGTCACCTTCTGAGACACGCCACATGCAACACACACCCTCCCGAATCCACACACACACACACACGTAAGACGCGGCGGACTCGAATTTGATGCGCTTTTGGTCCTGATGTGCAGGTGGCCACGCGATCCCAACTAGGGGCCCTGGGGGGAACGGAGCCTATCCCGGCAACTTCCGGGCGCAAGGCGGGGACCAGCCCTGGGCAGGCGTCAAGCAACACACCGCAGGGCACACACACACTCACACAGTCACACACACACACACACACATACATACATACATCTGGCTAACCTCAAGGCCAATTTTAGAGGCGCCACTAACCTATAACGATGTTTTGACTGGAGGAAAGCCCACGCAAACACGGAGAGCACACAAACTCCACACAGAAAGGCCCTACAGCCGTCCCCCGGTTTCAAACCCAGGACCTTCTTGCGCACCTCTAACCACTGCACTGCATGCTCCCCCACTTGAAACTGGTTTATTAAAAATTTTTATTGTATATTTTTTCTTTATTATACCCCTAATTTTTCCCTTTTACATTTTTTACGGTAAAAAATCATTTCATTGTGTTTAAATCTCTATTTTATTTCTGAATTTTGTCCAATTTGTTCTTTTTCATCCTCCTACACTTGTTAATATCTAGAGGTGTGAACCTTCACTGCTTTCACGAGTCAACTTTTTTCAAGTGCACGAAGAGTGTCACGCCACCTCACAACCGAGAAGATCCTGGTTCGAAACCAGGTCAGCCTTGAGGCCTTTCTGTGGAGAGTTCGCAGATGTTTCTTTAGTTTATGCGGGTTTCCTCCACAGACGCTCCGGTTTCCTCCCACAGTCCAAAAGCAAGCACTATAGGTTAACTGGTGACTCTGAATTGGCTCCGTAAGGTGTGAATGTGAGTGTGATCGTGTGAGTGTGTGTGTGCCCTGTGGTGTGTACCCAGGGTTGGTCCCCGTAAAGTTCCCGGGATAGGCTCCGGTCCCCCCACAACCCCAGTTGGGATTAAGCGGTTCGGAAAATGAATAAAAAGGTCGACGATTCGATTGATTCAATATGATATCTCGATACATCACAATGCAGCCCCTCAATGTTTACACATTACTTCACACTGCACTTAGAACATGCAGCCATAGTTACCACCGGGATGGTCTTTTTGACTAGAACGTTTATGCCGCAGCCAGAAAATCACCAAACAATGTCATTACGATCTAATCCAGGGGTTTTCAACTGCTCCTGTCCTAGTGACCACCACTCACTGTCCACAGGGGAAGAACAGTAAACAAGACGGAGGTAAAAAGGCATCAAGCGATTTTAGGGAGAGGTCAGTACTGAAGGGTTAAAGACATGTTGGAGTAGGGAGGGGTGTGGGGGGATTTAAAGCATTAGGGTGGATTTTGGGGAGGGGGAGCGCTGGGTCGAGAGTAGCAGGGCTGGCTCGTGGCACGCGGCGGGCAGACAGGGTGCTTTTTGGGAGCTAAACGGTGAGGCTTTAGGTTACCTGACTACTCCTCCCCGCCACCCCCTCTACCCCCGCCACGGGCTAAGAAGGCAGGAGGTCGCTAGCGAGGAGCTGCGAAAGGCCTCCACCGCAGCGTAGGGACAAAGAAGACGGACGTCACCCCGGCCATCTGCTGCCCTCCACGGAGAGAAACTGGGGTAATGGAGGGAGAGAGGAAGGAAGGGGGGTGGCGAAAAGGCGTGGTGGAGGTACGGATGGGCAATTCAACGAAAATCTATCAAAATCGACACCGAAAAAGTGTTAAGAGATGCTCTACGTCAAATCCAGAAAATCCAGAGAAGCTATAAACTGTGCTAAACACCTCAAATTCTATCCAAGTTTCGTCCAAAATATTTACATACATTTTTGGAAGCCTTAAAATATATATATGTTTATGGGTCTATTTTTCAAATTTTACACATTTCCACTGTATGACGAATGAATCAAAATGAAAATATATAATTATAAAATTAAGATTTACACAATTTAAATTGTTTCAGAACTAGAGTTTAATAAACTGGGCCGATTTTTACAGATCTAAATAAATTAAAACTTCATACTGTGCATTTGTAATTTACATTTAATACATTTATTTTCTTACATTTAATAAATCTTAAGTGTATATTATTAACTTAAACTATTATATTATTAACTTAATTCAAAAACATGCTATCGAAGTTAATTACCTTTTTTGGTTTTACAGAAATTAATGAATTTATTATGAATATAATTTTTTAAAGGTTAAAACATGTATTTTATATTTATATTAAGACTTTATCAAATTTCCCAAAGGTCAATTTGAGAAAAAATATTTGGATGATGTTATGGTGACAAAGTCCCCCCCCCCCGTGTATTTTAATCATTTTTAAAATTCTGCTTCTATATTCATTTTATATTAATAATAATACACAAAGATCATTTAGGGGAAAAATAATCTGAAAAAGACACACCAGCTCTAACAGTTCAGCATATGTAGAGTACAAGCCATATCAGTGAACTCAGGGCAAAAAAAGAAAGAAAGAAAATTTAAAACAGATAAATAAATAGTTCATTAACTGTAATCAATGTAAAATTTTCAGTTAATTATGATACTGATTTTAATTTGTAGCGCCTAGCCGTAGGTGGACGTACAGGAAATCAGTCATAATGAGTCAAAGCCACTGACTAATCTTGCAGAGCTGGTGAGGTTAGGGTGGAGCTCGATTAAGGGGGTTTGTAAAGAGAGCAACAGGAGCAGCGGGTAGCGAGACTGGCATGATGACGGGCCTGGCATTTACAGCTTCATTAACCGTAATTAACAAACTCGCCAGGCTCTGGACCATAACCACTTCCTGTTTACCACGGTACACTCACTACGCATTTACTAAATCCACTACACGTATACAGATGGCAAAACAACACGTTTCAAATAAATATATTTATGAATAAATCAATGAATGACTTTTTAAACGGCCCAAATATACAGATAAACCGTTATGTGGTAGTTTCTATTGACCGTAGGCTAACCGCAGTCCTACAGATACTGCACTGCTGGGATTGCAAGGACGACGATGAAAACATGAGATCAGATCCTCCATCTCAAAAACAAATGATTTAACAGAATTGAGTTCTTCGTCATTGTCCAAAATTAACTTTTACGCCTGTTGTTCATGGGTTGAACAAATCACTAAAATACTAATTTAACTCATTTAATAAGCTGTGATGCCCTATCAGCATAAATTAATTTAAATAAAAAAATTAATCAGATTTTGTTCTTTTTTTTTACAGCGTAGGTAACACTTTTTATTTATATACAACTTGGAACACCAGCCATCACTATATATTAGTTTGATGATGAACATATATTTGTTAATGAAATGTTCCATATTCTGCTAACGCTATTTTTTATTTTTTAAATACAAATATCCAAAAGTGTAAAATACATTCTCGCTTCCTTTGTGGCAGTCTAGCAAAAGCTGAAATGTGTTCAGTCATAGCGTGACGAGAGGAGAGCCACAGGTGAGGAGACAGCACACTTGTGATGACTGGACACCTCCCCAAACACACACACACACACACACACACTATTATTCTGCTTTTTCCTCCAAACAATAGAACTTCGGGTGGCTCCTTGAAAACAGCATGACACCCACCCAGAGACCCGAAGAGAACAAATAAAACCCAACGGACTCAGAGTTTTGCTCCGCTAGTATAAAAAGGCTGAGCCCAGTAATTATGTGACTTTTAATGGAAAGTTCACTAATTAGTGAAAATCGCGCTCGGACGCTAAACATCGGGGATTGCTTTTGTGTGTGACTAAACTCACTGGACTTTTTGTCTTGGAAGAAACTTCTTTTAAAGCATGTAAACCTAAAACCTTCCTGGTGTAAATACTTATCTGCAAAGTCTTACTATTAGATTGATATACTGGTCTATTCAACAACCAAAGATTTATCGGTTCACCAGACAAAGTTCAACAAAAACTGAATTAATTTTCAACCACTATAATGAGCAGCCAAATTGTATCCAGTATTTGTAAGACAGATTTGCATTTAACAGCTTTATTTTTTTATTTTTTGCAATTTACACAACAATCCTCCCTTTTAAAAAATGGCTCAGTCTCATGGCTGGTAATGATCACAAATACAGAAGTGAGTGTTTAAGCTTATAAAATTTCCATCACAATCAGGTTGATACTGAACCAGCAAACATGATCATATTTAAGACGTGACCAGCTAAAAACCGCAAGAACTGCCCCTGCCCTTTTATGTTGTTAATATTAGTACTCAAAGTTAACACCAAAGTGTTAGAACTGGGTGCAACTGATTCGGTAAGATTCATGCGTCCCGATTTTTAATATTTAGACAATTATTAATAAAAACACATTTCAAATACTTCACTATTGTGATCAAAACAGTAGTTTAAAAATATTTTTTTCTGTTTTATATTATGGCCATATACAGTAGGTGCAAAACAAAAGTTAACAGATTAACTTTTCAGTTAACTGAATGGATCTTATTAAAAAGATTTTTAAAAATTGCTTGCTGGTTAAAAGAGTAAAAATAAGACTTTTACTTAAAGCATTTTTCAGAAAAAATGAACAGATTTTAAAACTAGTAAATCATCTCAATTCTTGCCATCTCAATTTCTGAACAAAACGGCTAATCTGATCTAGACAACTATAAACTTAAAAACAAAAAAAAAACTCTTCTAACAGGGGAGACATTTCTATACTTGTGTAAGAGCTAACAGATAACCAACAGTAGAGACACAGTCAGTGCAGCAGGTAAAATTCTCTTTATAAATAGAAATGACAGTTATGGACGCAGAGAACTTGATTAAGATCTGTGGTAAGCAGTTCCACACTGTACTTCAGGCACAGCCCAGGTTAACAAGCTGATCATCCTTTAGAAGCACCGCGTTCGGCTTCTGTGGCACAACAGTATAAAGACCGAAATTACACCAAGTGAATAAAGAGGGGGTCTGTACCTTGCTTCACAAGTTCCACAAATAAAAGGAGCAAACAAAGGAGTTATTGCGCTGCCCACAACACCTTACATTTAAAATATGATCAAGAAGAGCTGTTGGCAACTTTGTGCCCGTGTCCGTGTGAAAACATGGTTTGTACAATATTAGACTTTGTAAATACTTAAAATATTTTTAAATACTTAAGCTTTAAGATCAATTTAAGAGGTGGATGAGGCTTTTGGCAACTTGTATTTCCCAAAAAAGTTGAATTTGCTCAGAAATTGATATTTTATTGTTCACTGTTCAGATTGAGCTTCAAGGCTGCCTGGCAGTATTATTATAGATCATGACACACGTCTCAATTTTTACTCTAAAACGTAGTAAGCTTTCTACAAGTAAATTTCAGACTTCAATACTAAATGTCCGCTAACAGTTATTAAATCAGGTCACATTACTAAGTTAAAATCAAAGTCAAAGTAAACTTTGTCATCTCTATGGAGAGAATTTAGTGTCAATATTATCAAATAAATATCACACCATTCACAAATATATTTCTTGATTCAGCAACAAATATAACAAAAGATTATAGAGAATTTTCTCCATAATTTTCACATGGTATCAAACATGAACATTCTCAGGCCAAACG
This sequence comes from Distichodus sexfasciatus, assembly GCA_032718565.1. Taxonomy (NCBI): domain Eukaryota; kingdom Metazoa; phylum Chordata; class Actinopteri; order Characiformes; family Distichodontidae; genus Distichodus; species Distichodus sexfasciatus. Next base: position 1,703,616 of record JAVGVS010000052.1, on the reverse strand, counting down.
TACAATTCCCTCCAACAGACCACTACAATGTGCATCAGTTAATGTTGTCAACATTAAATCATACTCTTGAACTTCAGTTGATGAGTAAACTTTGGAAACATATGATAGGCTACCTTTTGAAAACACATTTGTGCATCGAGCACTGTCAGGGAGGTCTCAAAAATCCACAAATAAATGTAGGAGTATTCACACATATATACGGTGGTTTGTAAATGCAGGTTTATCGGTTTGCGAATAAATGTAGCTGTACTGACATTTGTGCATCGTGGTTTTGTATTTTTTAGTCGAGAAATGCATTTGTGAATGGTCGTACATTTATTTGTAAGTCATAAATTACCTTTGTGAATCTTGTTACATTTGTTGCTGAATCAAGAAATATATTTGTGAATGGTGTAATATTTACTCGATAATATTGACACTAAATTCTCTCCATACATCTCTGCTATATACTGTAAAGATATACAGAGAGAAGAGATGATGTGGTCCCAGTTTTTACAGTGCTATAGGAAATAGGGAACAAAGAACAAATAAGGCACATGGAATAAACAATATATAAATAGAATACAAAATATACATTTTGAACTAGAAATGGAATGTTAAATATAACTTTAAACTAGAACTAGAAACAGTTAGTTAGAAAGTCACCAGTGATGTATGCATTCAATGTTCAATGATTGTGCAAATAAGTAGCGGCAGTACAAAATTATTATGGCTAGAGCTGAGCGATATGAACAAAAACATTATCACGATATTTTAAGTATATTGATCGATTGACACTATCACAATATATTGTCATATTGTGGGGGTTTTTGGATTCTTATACAGACAGAATGAACAAGTTAAAATAATCAAACAATATTAAACAAATAATTTTCAACAAATTTCTATTTAAAGCGCTTTTGAGCACTTGGGCGCACAAAAACCCTACCAAGGTACTTTTAGCACTCATAGGATTTAGAGCCAAAAAATAGCCGCTGTCAAGAAGGGCAAAGAGAGTCAGCCAACACCAGCTCCAGAGCGCTGCGTTTCTTGTCGCTATTACTTAAAAAAGCCTCATCGGTACTTTCACATTCAGATTTTTATTTATTTTTTTTCAGGCGGATGGAAGCGGCATGGGACGATTGTTGTCAAAGCGCCGCCAGAATAACAAAGCGCTATGGAAACTGCAGATTATCGCTTTATTCACTCATCACAAGGCCCTGGTTGTCTTCGACATCTTTCTAGAGTCAGCGACATACTGCGGACGGTGCGCCAGGACGCCAAGCGTTACGCCATAAGCAGTGTACTGATTGCATCACACAAGATACTTTTTGTTCATCTCGAGACCTGCAACAGGCGGCAGTGCACCGTGAAAGCGCTCCAGTCCGCTTATGACACAAGAATAGCAAGAAGTAGAACGCGGCAGTGCGAGAAAACATTCTGCTGTGAAATGAGGGAAAAAATAGAAAAAATTATTTGCATTCGGATGTTTCAAAGGTGAAAAAAAGACCGCGAAACCGTTCAGCCGGTTGATGGTAAACAACATGCTGACGCCACGGGCTAAACTTAACATACAGCCGCCCCGACATTGCTGGTTCTGCAGCTCAGAATACATACATGACGGCGGACGCTGGGTTGCCGATATATTGCCGCCTGAACGCAGGCGTGTATCTCGGCACGCGACCTCTTCGCCACGTTTACCACGCGGGCAAATCTACACCGCTATCGCGATTATTGTTGTGCTGGCGCATAAGCCACGGATTGACCAAAGATACTGTCTATCCTGGCGCTTGTCAGCAGTGGACAAACAAGGTGATCGACGAGAATACGCTATCATCGTTAGATGCACCGATTGCAATTTTTGCCGATTCGACACGATTTTTTAGGCGTGGATCGGGTCGACACCGATTTTTTTTTCCCCAGATAACAGAAAATTAGAGCTGCTGCGAGTAGTCGATGACATCGACACAGAAAAATGGGTTTCAACTTTTTTAATGTAACGCGGTAGTTACTTTCCTGTTTACTAGTTACTTTTATAATAGTGACATATAATATATAGTTATACAGAGCAAATACAAACAAAAATCTAATTTTCCTTAATATAATGCTTTAATTTTCATAACAAATTTCTTTTACAAATTTAAATAAATAAAATGTAACTCGTAAAATGTAAAATGTAACAACTCCGGTAACTCGACGTCCAAAAAGTAACGCCTACTTGGCATTGTGTATTTTGGGCAGAGGTGATTTATCAGATTTCTGAAGCCTGTATCCTCAACCAGTGGAAAACGGCTGATCATCTAGTGATCATCTTGTGACTGACTTGTGCATCTGTGTTTATGTTGAATTGGGGACACAAGGGCAAGGAGCCATTGATTATGGCTTATTAAACGTAAGACCCAATTATTAAATTATAATTATAAGGTTGATAACTGTAACTCTGCGCTTAAACTACCCGTCATTGCCTCTTTCTAACACGCCATATCTTTGTTTTTCTGTAAAACTGTCTGTAATATGCAGTCAATCACAAGAGACCAGGAGCCATCGGCCAATAGGATTCGCAGAGGCAGAAGCTCTGCAAAACCCCGCCTCTTTCAAATCGTCAAGACTGCAGAAATCTCATACACTCGAGCAAAAAAGCTGCTCGTCGGTAATCTATCTTCCGCGCAGAACATTTAACACATCGAGAGGAAAAAAGGCATTTGAGAGAGGAAAAATACAGTTTGCATGCAATATTATCACAACTCACGACTCGATTCTTAATTTTGTGTTCTCGAGTTTCACATTTGCGCGTGCGACTTGAAATTTAATACCATGAATTTTTTAAAAGCCATTTTATGTACGAAGTTTGGCACTGATGACGCCTTTCATACTCGCGACTCAAAATTCATTTCGTCGCCACACGATGTCACCCCATTCAAAGTGAATGAGAACGCCCCCGCTGAGCTTTACATGTGAACGCTTGCCTGAATGCGCCAAAGGCATGCTGCAAGTAAGATCGGCTTGAAATCGTAATACGCGTGGTACCACGATTCAACATACGAGCAATCGGTGCATCCCTAGTTATCGCTATCACATTTTTTATAAAATATCGAGGTCATGACGCCCAGTACCAATTATAGCAGTGTTGTAGCAACAGTCATTTGAGGATGATTACTATATCAATCGCCTGGCATTATGTGCCAGATCAGCAACAGTTTGAAGTGGTAATACTGTACAGTTTGTAGACATAAACATTTTTCTTAAACATCTTTCCGGAGACAGTTTCAGTGCAACATGAATGAGATAGTCCGATAGCAGCATGCATCACAGCGAAAGTAAAGGGCAACAGAGTCAATTAGTTCACAGTCCGTGGGGGAAGTGTGAGGGCAGGAAGAGGTTCAAGAGTCTGGATACAGAAACGCCATCACGCATTCTGTATTATTTGCACCACTTATGCACCTATTGACAGAGATGTTCTTTTATAGGCCAGCGCTCACACGCCAGCCACATCGCTCAACACCCGATTTTTGCTCAGGATCGATTTGCTCCATTCACCAAGTTCACATTCATAACTAAGGCGACCTGGTATCTGATCAGTAATGAACGATCGGTCCGAAACGCCACGATGCGCACATTGATACATTTTACACGGGTCAACCCGCGCCACCAACAACAAAAGACGCTATATCTGTGGGAAGACCTCGCGGGCATTAAGAATGGAGTGCATCGTAGTCGGCGCACGTATCGCACTTTGCTCTGGAAGACGACAAACAGTGAATCAGCTGTACATGAGCAGGTTGAAAAGGAGAAAAAAAAGTCAGGCGGCTAGCTTTTTTGTTATCGAGTTTCCTCCATTTTTTATTACCTTTCCCGCATTGCCGTGCAGGCTGATGATGCCAGTGCACGCAGAGTAAGCCAAAAAGCCACATGAATTCCGATCTGAGCGTTCACATTCAGATCGCATGGCCGAGAATCGGATACTTATGCGATTTAGTACCACATATGAAAGTGACACAAATCTGATTTGAAAAGATCAGATTTGCGTGTCCACACAGCCCTGAAAAGATCAGATCTGTGTCACATTAAGGCAAAAAATCTGATTTGAGTCACTTCAGCATGGCAGTGTGAACGTAGCCATAGATGAATTTAATAAGAACTGTATAATTTTCTAAATATTGATGTACTGTAATTTACACATATCAAACCACAATCAGATGTGCATTTCCTGAAGAAACTGGCTGATTGCTGCAAGCTCAAAAATGTATAGGACAGCTCTCCTTAATGGTGGCCCCTTGTGGCCAAAATAGAGAATGGCAGGTTAAAAGGTGCAGACCCCATGACCAAAACCACAATGGCTGCTGCATTTTTTGCCTGATAAAATGGTGAAAAAACAAGAAAGCTGTAGTCTGGACCTCATCTGGAGCTCAACTTTTGAAACCATGATCGATTAAAAAAAAACAACAACAACAACAACAACTGTGGACAAAAACAAAGTTGGGACAAAGAACTTATTACGCAATTCCCGAAGAATGTTGTGTGAAAGGGATAAAATGGTGAAAAGGCATAAACGAAGAAATGACAAAGGCTGTTTATAGATATTTCTGGTGAATATAATTAACCTAGCTGTTAAACTATGACCTGGTGATTTTTTTTTTTGACCACAAAAGGATTAAGGTGAAAGTACATTCTAAATTTACTTTGCCTGCTTTATAAACAGCATCATCGTGTGAGTACCACTAGGGGGCGCTACGCACAATGTGAAAACTACTATGAACTTAGCTAAAATGTGACGTAAAATCCCATACAAATGATAAGATTAAAATAACAAATTTAGACCTTTCCATTACCTGTGTCTGGCCAGAAATATTTCTAGCGACCCTCTTTGCAGTCGGTTCTGTATTAAACTTCAGGTTGGATTTGCTGAGGGCGAACATGGCGGCCTGCTGCTGGAGCTGGTGTTAGCATCATGAGGAGCTCAAGCTAACGCGCTGTAGGCGCCAATAAAACACATGCAACCCTCATACACACACACACACAGCACAATGAAGCTCATAACAAGTACTATTATTACAGACATTTTGCACGCTGAAGGATTTTAAAAAGCAATCAGACTTCCAACCGTCTTATTTGTTTTTGGGGAAAAATAAATAAGCGGTAAAGCTACGACACTGGATGTAATTTACGTATTGTAGCCACGCCCACCGATTAATTAGGCTTAAAACGTCTTTGAGAATACTCTATGAATACTCTATGAATAATACGTAAACATAGAATCTATTACTGAATATTTCTACATACTATGTGAATCTGATGAATAGCTTTTCAGAATGAGAAATATAAAGTATGAATTAATTTTCGCCAAATCTCCACAACCAAACGTAAATTTCAACTAGAGAGCTTATCTTCCTGAAGAAATTCAGTGATTTCTATGTGCCAAAAATGTGGTACGGGATTAAAAAGGGCCTAAAAGTAATTAATATTAAGCTCAGGTCAGGAACGCAATAACCACAATAAAAAGTAATAGCTAAAGTTCTCTCAATAGTGACGTTATCTGAAACGCCAACCTTATTGGTGCCCCCTTGTGGACAAAATACAAAACTACCATTTTTAAACTAAAAAGATTTGTTCAGAGTCGCAGTTAAGCTGTTGACAAAAAAACGATTTCCCTCAAGTCTTCTCAATGAGTCTGAAAATTTTAAGCCATGAACGGTGTTAATGACAATAGCTGTGAAAAGTTTTAACAAGTGGGAAGAGGCAGAAAAAATATGGGGGTTCCACAACAGTCACTATCAAAATTAACTATGAATAACATAAAAAACAATCATTTAGAAGTAGAGGAGCTTAAGTAAATTTCAGACTTCAATACTAAATGTCCGCTAAAAGTTATTAAAACAGGTCGGATTGCAACTTCCGTTATCTGAATCAATTTGCACCTATTGACAAATATGTTCTAACAGATACATTTTATAAGAACTATCATTTTCTAAATTTTAGTATACTGTAATTTACACATTGTTGAGATATCAAACCACAACCAGATGTGCAATTCCTGAAGAAACCGAGTGATTGCTGTGTGCTCAAAACCGTAACAGGACAATTCTCCATGATGGTGGCACAAAAAGAGAATGACAGTCTTAAAGGTACGACCCCATGACCAAAACTACAATGGGGGGGCTACATGTTTTACCTAATGAAAGGGGAAAAGACAAGAAAGCCATAGGCTGATAACCTCTGAATGATAAAACCATGAATGATAAAAACTGTTAAATAAATTAAAGCCAAAAAAGGTGGGACAAAGAAAACTAATCAGGCAAATCCTGAAGAAAATGTGTAAATGCTGTAAAAAAGCAAAATAATAAAATGTTCATTTAAGATATTTCTGCTGATTTCAATTGATCTAGCTGATAAACTATGACCTGATGAATAAAAGTTAAGTTCAAGTCATACTTAAATATGATAGTTCTTCTTAACACTACAACGGCTGACTGCGTCAATTGATGCAAATCAAACAAAATCACTGCTACTTCTCATTGAAGTTCTTGCTCCAAAACCTGAAAAAATCTGACTTTTTTTTTCATTCTTGAACAAAACATGGTAACACAAACTAAATTGCTGGTGAAATGGGTATGTTACTGCAGTATATACCTAGAATGGCAATTGATGCAGTCAGCCGTTCTAGTGTTAATGGTAGTGCATTTTTTAAAAATCTAAAATAAAAGGGTAAAAGAGCGTTGCAGGATATTGAGAAGACATGGAATAGCCACTCCCAAACACCGAGTCTGAAAGCAATAGTGGTTGGAATAAGCACCCAAACTAGATGACCATTTCTACATTTATTAAAAACAGCAATTATAAACAGCACAACACTTTGTACATACTGTCTCCTATACACAAACGAATGCTATTAGTGTTTAACCGAATTTGTTGTTAAAAAAAAAAGAAAAAAAGAAAGTCGATGGGAAAGCTGGAATGTGGTGCTGGGTTCTGTGAAGTCATCACATCGACTTTGGTAACATCCATGATCCGTTTTACATTTCCGGTGAATCTGACATGGCTTTTTAAATTCATTTTTTGTGTATTAGTCAGTCAAATCTCACTTTGTGCGGCTCAACAATTGGCACATCATTGAAATCTACAAAACCGAGTGTTATATAGCATCCAGCTTGAAGGAATTATTCTGTTTTTATTCCCCCCAAAATCCCACTGATTAGAAAAGATGCTGTTGTAACAGAACTCATCTGAGGCGGGAACGCTCTAGTGGTCGTTTTCAGGGGAGAAAAGGCTGATCAAACCGACATTTTCATTGTCAGCCACAAAGTCTTTCTGGGGCTTGACTTTCTTGAAAAGAGAAGGAAGGTTCCGTATGTGCACCTCCTTTTTAAACTGCTGGCCGAGAGGTTTCTGTCAGAACAGAAAATGAGAGGTTGTTAAGAAGTGTAACAATACATTGATCTATGTTGATTCAATCATCAATGAGCCCAAAGCATCGATCTAAAACAAAAACACAGATCTTTATACATATTGTAATGCCGCAAGACGTTGACTCGATGTAATATCGCATCATTTGATCTAAACTCCTAGTCACGAAGGAGAACATGTCTGGCTTTAGATTTGAACAAAACTATTGAAGTTGGGCTCCCTCTAGTGGCCGACAATGTTCTCACCCCCACGGTGCCGGCAATCAGCTTTTTAAACTGGTCTTTCCTCTTCTTTTCCCCGACTTTCTGCAATGTGGGATTGAGGGTCCTCTGGTCAAACTGCTCCAGCTGCTCGGGCTGAACGTTGGGGATCTGGTTCATGATGGCACGAAGCTCGTTGTAACGAGGACGCTGCACAGAGAACAGGGTTTGAGATCATTTCAGGGCGAGACGAGCATCAGATTTCACAACTTCTGAAAAAAATGTAGAGCTTTTGGAAAAGATGACTGAGTAAAACAACAGTTTTATTTTTATGAAAAGGCTTCAAAGTTAATTTAAGTTACTTAAGTTAAAGAACGACAGCTTCCAAAACCACAACACAAACTCCAAGTTAAGAGCCTTTTTTGACTAAGTATTACACTGTGTTTTGTAATTGTATGAAAGTTGTACATCTTCAAAAATGTATATTTTTAAGGCATTGCTGTTAACATTAGAAAACATTCATTTTATGTCTAATATGTGTGCTTTAAAATTCATTCAGTAAATTTTACATTTAACGTATTCTGGAATAATAGCTTCTAGAGACCACTAAAAGGCATGTATTGAATCGTGAATATTAAGTTTATGAATTGTGAATTGCGAGCCCAAGAACAGGAATCACATCGTGCGGTTTTTTGAATCGTGCACCCCTACGATATATAATCTCTCTAGACCTAGATACATACATTATTTTAGATTTTAACTGACTGTTAGCATCAGGTAATCTTTAGTTTTTACCAATGCTCTCCAACAACAAAGAAAAGTCCAAGTCTGTTAGTTTCTTCAACTTTAAAGAACTTTGAAACTATTGGAGTAATTGAAAATCTGGTTCAAGTGTTACACTTTTTAGGCCAAACTCTCTCCTTTAAGTAAGAAAGGGTGTCAAAGACGGCCGCACCAGCGCGTCATAGATGAGCAGGGCGAGGTGAGTCAGCGAAGCGTTGCAGCCATCGTGCTGGCCGTGCATTTGCAGGGCACTGAGCACGCTGGCAAACAGCCACGTTACCGCCTCCGGCAGCAAGTTTCCTCCAACCACCTGAACAAAACACACACACACACACAAACCCTAGATGATAAGATTTTGTCATCTCGCTCTCAATCAAATACAGTTTAATCACTGAAAACATTCTGTTCAATAATCAGTAATATCCCACGAACAAGATTAGAGACCCTGTTTCGGTGACCATAAGATTAGAGGGTTCAAATCCCAGTCTAAAATCCACAGCTGAGCCTCTAAGCAAGACCCTAGCACCAAGCTGTCCCCCCCGGTTTGGTTCATCCTACAACTCCTGCTGCTGCTTTCAGCTGGGTGTGGAGTGCAGCATATGCTTCCTTTACATACCAAAATATATTCCGGACAAGCCCAAGTATTGGGGGAGCGGGCAGTGTAACCTCAGTGGTACCTTTACGGGTCCGGGATTTGAACTGGCAACCTTCCGATCGCAGGACAAACCCCCTAACCGGTAACGGTACTACTGAGGTACTCATCATCCAGATACCCTCCCCAAGCACTGCTCCCCAGGCGCTACCTATGTTAACTGCCCACTGTACTGTGCATCTCTAGTTTTAATTACTTTTATTATAGCCCTATTTCTCCTGTTTTTTAAATATTTTGTTTTATTTGTACCTAATTTTTGGTTATTTCACTTTGACTTTTTCTTCTTTATTCTTATTTGTGCATTTCATCGTCTGACACTTGTTAACTGTCTGCTAGCTGCTTTTCCTTTTACTGATTCACATTGTCGAGGTAAAGCACTTCGGGCTGCATTTTTACGCATGAAAGACGCTATAAAGATGAAAGTTTACGAAAAGTGTGTTTATATAGCGCGAAGGGCACACCTGTCGTAGCAGAGCCCAGCAGACATGGTTTGCGGCTCGTTGACAGTTGGCGGTGTCTCTCCAGGACAAGGAGTTGAAGGAGACGGCCAGCAGAGTCATGTAGATGTCCTGAAGGCATTTAACACCATTAAATAAGCCAGAGAGATGCACATGGTAACCGTGATGAAGCTCATAAGACCTGGACCTGGATCACCATACCTCGTGTTTGAGAAGACACTTGCCCAGATCTGTGAGCTCAACTGTGGTCTGGGGTGCGTTCAGCTGGGCCGAATCGGTCGCCATCATCTCCTCGTCTCCTAAAAGGTCAAAATAAGGGTGTCTATAAAGGTATAGACAGCAGCATATTTGGGAGCATAGTAACCATGATCATCAAAGACTCATCTCACCCCAGTAACTGTCTGTTTGACCTGCTTAAATCAGATACACGCTTCAGGAACATTACGGCCAAAACAGGTGCACGATTCAGAGAATCTCCCAATTCAATTCCAATTCTTCAGCTCACAATTTGATTCAAAATCGATTCAGGATTCATAAGCCATTTATTAAAAGCTTGGCACTGATTCCCTCTTCATGCAGAATTGTGAAGTTTCAGATAAAAATAAATAGGTGTAAATTAAACCGGCAAATTTGATAAAATAGCCAAATTAACGAAGGTCCATGAGTAATAAGTGTCACATGATGAGGCAACACCAGAGGGAGCACTAACTACACAAGGCCTACAGAGATTATACATCGGAGGGGTGCACGATCCAGAAAAAACCTCACGATTCAATTCAGATTCTTTGGCTCGCGATTCGATTCAAAATCGATTCGCAATTCAATTCAAAATCGTTCCGTGATTCGATTCAAAATCGTTCCGCAATTCGATTCAAAATCGTTCCGCGATTCAATTCAAAGTCAATTTGCGATTCGATTCAAAGTCAATTCGCGATTCGATTGAAAATCAATTCTTGATTCAATTCACAAGCGATTCACAATTCAATACATAGATGACTTTGTTTCCAGATGTTTGGAGTTACTTTTCCTATTTGACTGTGGCAGATCAACAAAACAAATCACTCTGAATCAATGTAGTTTACTAAATGTAATGCACATGTGCGCATACTGACTGCATTTCCTTCACGCTCATGTGAACGAGCTCTATCTGGGCAGATTTCCACATTGCGTCATCTATAGGATTAGCGAGCTAAACTCGTCTCGAGGAAAAAGTAAACTAGTGCCATTACGTTAAAAATGAAAAATATGCATCGATTATGAATTGACTCCGGGTCGGGGAGGGGATCCTTCCACAAGTGGAGGAGTTTAAGTATCTCGGGGTCTTGTTCACGAGTGAGGGACGGATGGAGCGGGAGATCGACAGGCGGATCGGTGCGGGGTCAGCAGTGATGCGGGCGCTGCACCGGCCTGTCATGGTGAAGAAGGAGCTGAGCCAGAAGGCAAAGCTCTCGATTTACCAGTCGATCTACGTTCCTACCCTCACCTATGGTCATGAGTTGTGGGTAGTGACCGAAAGAACGAGATCGCAAATACAAGCGGCCGAAATGAGTTTCCTCCGTAGGGTGGCTGGGCTCTCCCTTAGAGATAGGGTGAGAAGTTCAGCCATTCGAGGGGGACTCGGAGTAGAGCCGCTGCTCCTCCGCATCGAGAGGAGCCAGATGAGGTGGCTCGGGCATCTGGTCAGGATGGCTCCTGGACGCCTCCCTGGGGAGGTGTTCCGGGCATGTCCCACTGGGAGGAGGCCCCGGGGAAGACCCAGGACACGCTGGAGAGATTATATCTCTCGGCTGGCCTGGGAACGCCTCGGGATTCCCCCAGAAGAGCTGGACGAAGTGGCGGGTGAGAGGGAAGTCTGGGTTTCCCTGCTTAGGTTGCTGCCCCCGCGACCCGACCCGGAACAGCGGTAGCAAATGGATGGATATGAATTGACAGAGAAAAAAAAAAAAAAAAATCAGGGCTTGATTTTATTTTTTTTTTTGCACACCCCTATCACTTACCATCCGCACTCTCCTTGTTTGCTGCTGGTTCCGGCAGTTTCTTCGATATGCAGGACACAACTGTGAGACGAAAACATGAAGCAATGGGTAAGTGATGCTCAAGCCATTTTTTAAGAATGTACAGATTTTATTACATTTTTAAGAATAAAAGAGTGAAAGAGGAAGCCTCACAGAGCAGATCCATGACTTCTCGGGTGAGCAGCCGCACCAGAACGTCCTCCAGCATCTCCTGAGTCACCTGGTTCTCCTCGCAAGCATCTTCTTCGTCCGAGCCACTGGTGAAGACGATGTCGTTATGTTAACCATGCGCAACACAAAACGTCTCCTCATATAAGAAAAACAACGTGCTGGAAAGTAAAGGGGGAAAAAAAGAAACTCACCATAAACTTGTTCTTTGGTTGATGATCTGCCAACGGAGGTTCAGTCTCTGTAGAAGGGCAGAAAGGGAGAGGTTTAGACACAGGTGCCATGTGGAGGCAGGCACAAAGAATGGTGTTATATTTGTGCCTTAATTTTGAGCCATAGGGTAGCTTTCGCAAGCAAAATCTGGTGTCTGTGCCCTCGCACTCAGATCTATGTAACGCCAAAGATGCCACAACTTGCTTTAAAGGCACTTTATAAGAACGCTGCAAAAAAAATGAGCCGTTTCAAATGGTAAAAAGCAGTGTTTGACCACAAGTTGCTAGAGCGCCACAAAAACAGCATTTTCCACAGCATAAAAAGTGAAGTTCGACTGATATTGTATTTTTCAGGGCCGATTTCGATAGTGATTTTTGCCAGTTAAAGAGGCCGATAACCGATGATTGGAGCCGATGTGGAAAAAAAAAAAATAGAACACCTCTGTCAATATTTCGAATTTTACAAACGCCAAGCTCAGCTGAAACTCTCCTCTTCTTCTTGGAGTTTCACACTGCGCTCGTGTGGTGTGAGTGACAACAAGGCTTCAGCGTCGATTGGCTACTACTCGTGTGCTTTAATTTCTTCCGCGCTTCACGTTACCGCCATTTTCTCTTTTACAGCTACCTATCACTCCGCCCACCTCTCATGACGTCACAGGTTCTCGCTGCCAGACCAGCAAAGTTTAGGGGCCGGTTCGGAGCTGGTTTAGGGGCACCGGCACCAATTTTTTTTCTGTGGAAAAGTGCACGGGAAAAAGTGCAAAACTGGGAACCGGCACGGGAACCAGAGCAGTGGAAATGGGGTAAGAGAGAACAGACGGCAGTGGAGCCACAGTAGCGCACCCTGTAATGACTTAATATCGGTGATGGTCAAAATTTAACACTGACACCAATAATCAGTCAACCCTTCATAACTATTTATGAATAATGATTCTTAAACAGATACAAATAAATATTAGGAAAAATCCACGATCCATCATGAACACAAACGATGTATAATCACTGAAAGCGTTCTTAGTGTTAAAACGTGGACAGGAGTGTTTACCTGCAGCAGGTGAGAGAAGAGTACGCCGAGGACAGGGCAGAGCAGAGCGTCGTAGTGCTCAGCAGGACAGGACGTGACCAGCGGCTTCATTAACACACGTGAACCGTTACGTTAAGGCTGATCTCACTAGAGAAATGATCCACCTTCACCTTTAACCCCAGAGGGAGGCATTATGATGGAATTGGGGATACTCCCCAAATCCTACCTCCAGCACTACCACCACTGGGTCCCTGAGCGAGACCCTTAACCCCAAGTTGCTCTCAGGGAAAAGTGTCCTTGTAATTAGGACTAATGGAAGTCACCCTGGATAAGAGCGTAAATAAAGATGCTGAGTGGTAAGCTACTGTACTTCCATTTTTCTTGTCCTAAAAAGATCTCAAAAGGCTTTAACACCTGCGAGGCACACAACAGTATAGTCACAGCCACGTGGATCTGAACTTGTACTCATTTAAGCGGTTCGGATAACGAATGAATTTCTTTTGACCTCTTCTGCGTCCAGCAGGTTGAGTTACCCTTCATTTAGGAAAGATGACGAAGGATTCTTATTACTGTACGCAAATTTTTTGGGGGTCTATCGAGGCTGGTTAGGCATTTAAAGACCAACAATATCGTTAATTTAATAAAACCCACAATGCTGAATAAAACGAAGACAGTATTAATGGGCACGGAGCAGTTGACCGCAGTTCTTAACAAAGGATATGTAGTATGGGCCGGAGGCGGTGGTCAGGAACTTGCTCAAGGTTTAACAGTGCGGTGTTCAGCAGCTGCTCGGCCAGCCCCTCCACCGTGTAGAAGTCCTGCTGCAGGGCCAACCCGGCGTGACCCAGCACGCTGTAACTGCAAGCAGGGAGAAAAATCAGATTAAATCTAAACACAAGCGCTCAGGACCATCACTTCCAACCACAAGCGGCGTAACGAGGCCTCACCAGTTGTCGTAGAGTGTGCAGAAGAAGCCCTGCATGCGCTCCAGGGAGCTTTTGTACACCGGACAGTCGTCCGGGATTTGCTGGTGGGTGGCTGATGTGGGAGGGAGATGTTAAGATGTTTTAGAGGTTTTATCAAAACAAGATAAGGGAAGGGGACAAAAAGAGAGGTAACTGATTACCTAAAATAAGATTCTTCTCCACCTCCATCACGTCATAGGCCTGACGAAAGGTCTCGCTAAGGCGAGCAATATTCTCGGGAAGGAATAAGGTGTTGTGGGTCCTGAAATCAGAAGAAAAATTCAAGTCAGATTTTTTTGATCATTGGATTTATAATCATGTGATTTGCTTTTGGGGTTGTAGTGTGTGGCGTTGCTTGTTCTGTTCACTGTCACATCAATATGTAGGAATTAGTGTCAATGTCTAGGGCCCTAAGATTTCTGCGATGCAGAAAACGTGGACGGAATCGCGGAATTCAACAAATAAAATGGAATCTGTTGTAAAACGCGGAACGTCGTATAATGCTCTGATATCGGTGTGTGGGCAAAGCAAAGCAAGGGTTTCTAATAAATTTTGGCGGCCCCTGTACGTGTTACCTGTTGAGACGGGACCCAGCTTTCCACACACACAAACGCACAGACACAAAGGGGGAAAATTCTACGGTCAGCTATGGTGAAGAGGCTCGCTGAAACACTGAAGTGCTCAAAAAAAATTTATGGAATTCGACTCTTAGTGCTAAGTTTAGGGCAGAACAATACCCAAATAATTTTTATGAATCGGGAGAACAACTCTTTTGTAAGTTTTGCCAGCACACGATAGACTGCACCCGCAAGAACACGTGACGTGACGTCACATCAAAAACGTTTTGTTTTGCATGAAAAAATTAGTTTTTTGTTGTTTACAGGTAAATGTTTTACCAAAGCAGTAAATGGTCTGCGGAACCCCAGCACTTTGTTGAAGTTGAATGTGAGATTTTTTCCTATTGCATTTGTTTTCCCATTCACTCCATAAATAGACACTTTTTAGGTGAATAAATATGATTATAACGTAAAACACGGAATTCAGAAGAATAAAAATGGAAAAAACAGAATTTAGGAAAAAATAAAACAGAATTTAGGAGAAAACAAAATGGATTTCATAGGGCCCTAAATGTCGAACAATAAACCAGCTTTACTGCAGTGCCTCATCTCATGCAGAACCAATTGTGCGTGTGTGCATTAACAGATCGGCTCTGCAGATCTTTCCAATGCCGCCGATACCCGATCCGGCTGTTTGAGTAGTTATCGGACTGATATACACGATCCACATATCGGATCGGAGCCATCTCTAGTAGTGATGCTTTCACTAATCTCAGATAACGGCCCTCACCTGATGAGGGTGAGCAGGTTTGGCAGGAGGGCAAGAAAAGACTCAGTGAAGGGGTTCCTATAGAGGGGGGCTCCAGTGGAAGTGTATCCCACCATGAAGCCTCCCGCCTTGGCTTCCTCGTGATCGGCAGGCCAGCGAGTTCGTTTCACCACGCCCAGGATGGTGTACACGCAGTATCCAATCTGCCGAGAACGGACAACAAATATTATTGGTGCATCAATCGAATAAAAAGCAAATATTTATTAGGGAAGGAGAGTGTAAATTAAGCGTGGAGAGCTTCCATATTTACCCGCGACCTGTTGAGTCCCATTTGGTCCTCGGCACTCGGCTCTTTGACCACCTGATCTGCACCGATGAAGGCCAAGAAATTCGCCGGGTTCCACATCACACTGCAGAGTAGAGGAGGCATCTGGTGTGTGAGTGTGGTGTGAGTGACAACAAGGCTTCAGCGTCGATTGGCTACTACTCGTGTGACATATAGCCAAACGGAGACTGTTGTGGTCAGGACATTAGATGAAGCAGCGAGTCAAGAGCAAACAGCACAGAGAGAAGAGACGGCAGTGGAGCCACAGTAGCGCACCTTGTAATTACATAACATCGGTGATTTCACATTTTACAGCATTTAGCAGACGCTCTTATCCAGAGCAATGTAATTACATAACATCGGTGATGGTCTAAATTAAACGCTGATACCGATAATCGGCAAAATGCACAATTTCGACACTCGATAATCAGCCCCCCCGATAATCGGTCAATCCTTAATCATGACCTATTGTCTAATACACAACTTTTTCTTTTTAGAAAAATGAAAAATCCAATAGCTAACCTGTCCATAAACTGCTCCTACAACAAAACAGGCGAATGAAGAAATTTGTCAGCACCACGGAGAGCGATCGATCGTCTTGCAACGCTTCAGCACCACTGTTCTGGACAGCGGCCGTTCTGCGTCAAAGAGTGACTTACACCACTATTAGAGATGTACGATAATATCGGAATTATACAGCAATCGACACGTTTTTTTCTTTAAGTCATCGGCCCGATACTTTGATTTGTCCGTTATTTTCAGACGCTATTTGATGATGTACGCTGAAAAGGTAGCGCTTGTGCCGGGCGTGTCCAAAGGTGGTCTGAGGTTGGATTTTATACCACGCCCTCTGTCTTAAAATGTATGGCGTTATTTTGTGCCAAAACTCTGAGCACGCAGTGGAACGTTCGCAAGCATCACAGATCTCTTTTCTTTACGCGCTCAAGTCTGCCTGCACATGCGAAAGATTCTTAACTACCTAAACTGCGTGTTTGCTTCACTTAGCGAATGTGAGCTCGCAAATGGGCTGTGTCCCGAGCCGCGTACTACTGCACTTAATAGTATAGAAGGTAAGGTGCTCTTATCATACTTTTTTTATGTGGTAGTATGTATCTCAGGAAATAGTCGGGGTTGGAGCTCGACGGCTCTTTGCGCGCTACGCAGTGCACATGGGGTGTCACATGCGTCCTTTTTGACTTGGTACACTACATAGGGCAAGAAGTGACTTTGTCTTAAATTGTTGTGCACTACACTGGAAATGCTCCACACTCGCTCGACTCTGCTTTCATGCTGGCTTGACTTGGTGCTGTGTTAAAAATGTCAGCGTTATGGCATTATTTTCGACAAGCAAAATATATTGTCTTTACGCGCTCGACTCTGCCTTCCTCATTCTTCGGCAGATATAAGCCACCTGGTGGGCCGCGCTGGCATTGCAGGTGGTCTGTGACATGCAATCCAGTTTCACTCCTGAAATCACCTTTTTAAAATTAATTTAAAATTGTATTTTTCAAAACCTCTTTTAGAATAATGACTACTGCTTGGTCCCTGGGACAGACCAAGCTGAAAACCCCCAAATAGAGATTTGAAAAGTAGATCCCCCGACACTGCTGTGCGGGTTTGAGACGTCGAATTCTCATCTTGAGAACGCAGATCTGCATTTCACAAACCCAAACTGCATTCTTGTAACGGCCATCGCGAAATCCCCCGCTGCAGCCGTCGTACCTGCGCATCTCCTCCGACAGCCAGAGGGCCGTGACGGGAGCGACGAGCTCCTCCAGGAAGGCTTTCTGCTTGCCGTAGTCCTTAAACTGGTTGCTGAGAAGGACCAGGGCCTCCATCAGGGCGCACTTCTCCATCTGAGTCAGCAGCAGCTCGTTGGCGAACAGCTTCTTCACTTCCGCGTAGAGCATGTCGAAACATGGCTGGAGGGAGGAGACACCCATCAGTTTGCCACGCGATTTTCGCGGCCTCGCGTCGCGCTTTCTGCAGAAACTAAAAGGCAAATACCAGTATGAACTCGGGGTAGTCTCGGCACATCTTGATGATGGAGGAGCAGGCGTGTCTTCTCACGTTCTTCACAGCTCGGGTTCGGGGAGCCTGGGAAAAAGCGTTAGTGAGCCTGCTGGTTGTAGTTGAATTAACGTTAAGTTCGTGTCAGGAACGAGCGAACCACAAGAAAACTGATACCCTTCTCCTTAACGCTGCTCCTCTTACCTTGCTTTCTTCCACAAGTTCAAACGTAATGGCAGGAAACAGCTGCAAAGAACAAAGAGAAACGGTGAAACTCTACATCATTTTTTTCCCCCAAAAGCAGTTTACCGTCAAAGTCTTTCAAGCGGAACAAAAATCGGTTCCCAGGCCTCTTACTTTGATAAAGACTTGCGTCAGGAACTGTGGCTGGTGGATGACGAAGGGGAAGAGGGTGGAGAGGTTGCTGAGGATGCAAGACAAGATGAGAGGATCCCGGGTCTGGTAGTTGACGACGGCCTGCAGCAGCTTGGTGCCCTGCTCGATAGGCAGTTTCTACACGACAAGAAGGAAAACTTCTCAACTCTAAGCAGGGCTTCACTATACAATGAGATCACAAATCCTACTTTAAGTAGGGCTGCAACAAATGATTATTTTTGTAATCGAATGATCTATTGATTATCAATTAATCGAGTAATCGGATACATAAAAAAATAAATAAATAAGACAATACTTTTGTTATTAGGCTTATTGTAGTGTGAGTAGAAGTTAGTCATATACGCTTTATGTTGTTGTATTCATTTGAAAATGAAGAAACGTGAAGTTCAAGGGTCATTTTGAACCAATTTGGCCAATAAAACGCCGCGTCAAAATAAAGGGTTCAGCGCGTTTCGGAACAACCGGGGTGTTTTGTTCCCAAACACAGCGCGGGTGTTTACTATTCTCGTTTTGATCGCGCCACTGAAAATATTGTGCGTTATTAATAAGCGTCTGTGTGAAACACAAGCGGCGCATGCTGTAGCGAGTAAAATGACTTGAACGAAGCTTCGATGCTAGAAAATTTGCCTCGACCATTTTTTGTAATAGAATTACTCGAGTTATTCGCATAATCCTTTCAGCTCTAGCTTTAAGCAAAACATTCGGTTAGGAACTTCGATTTCAGAGAACCGAACCTAGAGCGTTTTTGGGTTATGTCTGATGACCGAATTAGCCATAGTTGGAGTTATAGAATACTGGCAAAATGCTTTTAGTCAATGGAAACCAGGAATGCATGATAAAACTGGAATCGGTCAATAATTGCTCTTTTAAGCCATCATAATCGGACCGATGCTTGGATACGCCCAATGTTTTCAGACGATACTTGATGATGCTTTTACTGTAGGTTGGAAAGGACCCGCACCTCCCATCTTAAAATCTATGGCGGTATTTTGGGCTGAAATTCTGACCACGTAGTCAACTCTGCCTGCACACACACAAATTTTTTTTTTTTTGCCTCACTTAGCGAATGTGAGCTCACACATGGGCTGTCCCCCGAGCCGCGTACTCCCTGCTTGTATGCCAACATTGGCAAGTTGGAGATGTACTTTGCAAGTTTGTTTGCAAGAATTTAGAAACATTTAGGAGGCCTAGAGAAAAAAAATATATATCATGCGACGCATCGTGATGTGGGATTCCAACAATTCTGAATCAATTAAGAAACCAGTTTAATGCGGATGTAAAAATACTGTACAACCTGATTATTTCAACGTCTTGCCCTTTGAAAGTGCATCCCAAACCGCCTGCTGTGTTCTTCAGTTTTATTGTGCTGACAGTATTTACTTCCTTCCGGAAACTATTGAGAGGCTTCGTGATTCGTTATTGCTTTTTTAAAAATGGTCCAAAGAAGTGAACGGCCACGACTCTACACAGCTTGGACATTTCTAACACAGCGCCAAGACGAGAGGGAGCGCGTAAAAGCAAGAGATTTTGCTTGCGAGCGTTCCACTGCGAGGACAGAGTTTTGAGCAGCGAATTCTTGCACACACACCATACTGGACACTTTGGAACCAAGATGCAACTGGAAGTAAATTCAATTATTTCGAATGGGTTAATTACAGTTTGAATATGAATTTTTCTGTGCTTTAAAAACTGCAAAAAGATGCATCAAGATGCAACGACAATCACTTTTAGAATCGCATCACAGCCCCCCTGAATCGTGAGGCGCCTAGAGACTCCCACCCCTAACATCTAGCAGGACTAATTGTTTTTCATCAACTTTTAGCATAAGCTGTAGTTTTTGAGGGGGAAAAATTTAGAGATCAAACATCTTTCTCCAATGTAGCATATCGTTTAGTCCTTAGGCCCTAAAACTAAAATCTCTCCAACTTGAAGGTCAAACGGAGGAACAAGACAACAAATACTGTGTCGTTTTGGTGAAAAATGGGTGTGGTACCTCTCTCTCCAGCACTTTAAACAGCTGCCCCATCACACTCTCGATAAAGACAGTCATCGCGTCCCACTGCACTGCTGAGGGAGAGTGAACAGAGCACAGGCCCTCTCCTGTTTTAGCTGTGGGCGGAAAAAAAAACTAAAGTTATTATCACTGTGCAAATTGTTTCCTAAAAAAATTGATGACCACCCAACAAACTACTACCCCGTCACTCGCCAAGTCTCAAATGAGCTCTCGAATGAAGTCACTGCAGAGGCTTCTCAGAAAGAGGTCAGAGTTGTTTGCAAGCCGGAAGCTGAGTTTCCAAATGACTAATCAGACATTTCATGGGGTAGCGGACTTCACCATAACTGATAAGTGTTTGGTCTCTGTGGGTTTCGCTGGGTTTCCCCCCAGTAACTCTGACAGGTTTCATATGACAAAAAGGAGCTAGTTTCTAATACCGCAGGATTTCAGACAGAGCTGAAAATTACATTTTTTTTACATTTTTAAACTAGTTGGTGGCGTAACGGTTGGGTGTTCGCCCCGTGATCAGAAGGTCGCAGGTTTGAATCCAGGGCCGGTAAATTTACTACTGAGATACTCATGAGCAAGGTACCGTCCCTAAGCACTGCTTCCTGGGCGCTGCCCTTGTTATCTACTGCCCCTTCACGGATGGGTCTAAGGCAGAGGTCACGTTTGTTTGTGGTGCACCGTGTGCTGTGGTGTGTTCACAATGACAAATAGTCACTCATTTTCACTTTCACTTTCAATAAAGGTCGACCGATTATCAATAGCGCTTTACGGTTAAGGTGGCCGCCTTGACAACAAATCCCTCCCGCCTTGACTACGTCCCCCCGGGAAAAAAATATATATAAAAATTAAAATCCCGCCGCATCCGCGCATCCATAGACAGTAAAAGAAGACTGCATCGCGATGAGGGCGAATAGCAGCATCTACTGCAAAACAAAACAAAAGTTTATGTTGCGTGGGGTAAAATTTGGGATTTTTTGTTTTTAATGTTTTGAAACAGTGGAAGGTCTATACTGTACTATTGTGAATAAATTTCACCGGAAAACTTACCCTTTCCATCCTAAAAACGTGACTTTCTTGAGGTGAGGAATTCAATTCCAGCAGAATGTTAAAAGTTTCTGTTTTGACCGCTCTACTTCAATATTTACGGTAAATCCACTTGTTGACTGGCGTGAAGATATTTCTCCGGAATCCATCGTCGTCTCCCGAGTTCAGTTAACCTAACGCAGCGTAGGCTATCCGTGTGGCTGTGAATGTAGCGTAGGCTACCGTAAATACAAACGTAGCCGCGACTGCACCGAGCGTCTGTGAGTGCTACGGCGATAGTCAACTTCAACAGTCATATGTCGTCCGTTTCATTCGATATAGGTATCGTTTTGAAGCTTGATTTATGCCCTGTCATGAAAACATAACTCAATTTCAAAAATCTGCGACAAGCGACTGCTTTTGCCGTGGAGGGTCACATATATGTTTGTCTCTCTGTACCTGTATCTGTACAGTATATAGCAGAGATGACAAAGTTTACTTTGACTTTGAAATATGTTACTGCGCCTAAGCCAACATTCTATCAGAGCGTTTTGTTATTTTTTTTTTAATCGGGAAGATGCAGCACCTATTTTTCATACAAATTCTATAAGCTTCAGTGTTCAGAGCGCTAAGCGCCTTCAGCGGAAAAAAAAGGACGTTTTTTGTTTTACCGCAGCACTCAGAGCGCTTCGAAATCTGTTCAACTTTTAGATCAACTTTTTAGCCAGTCAAAATCGAGGAAGGCGCGGGACTTTTTGTAAGGGGTTGTTGCCCAGTTGCATTCACCCCAAGGGAAGGGGCACCGCCTTGACTATCCATTTTTCTGCAGGAAACAACTCAGCTGCACACAAATCAGCTCATTTTAATACAATCCACTAAACAAGAATCCATGAGTTTTGCACCCCGACAAGAATACGGGCACAAACATTTGAGCAAATTCAAGAGGTTTGGTAAATATTAGAGTAATGCTTTAGTTGGGAACTCACAGGTGGTGCTTCCAAGGTCAAGAGGCGTGTTGATCTGATACTGCAGCCATTCGCTAGCGATCTGGAAAGCTTCGAGTGGGGCGATTTTACAGGCATGACGAACCACTTCTCCCTGCTGGGCCCTAAAAGCTGCAAATGACATTCTCTTATTTAGAAGGAGCAGCTGCCTGAAGCAACTTGGGATTAAGGAGCTCTCTTGGAGGCTTAACGTTCTAACTTATATTACCAGTCAAAGGCGTTTCGTACGCCGCAGGTTTTCACCACTTTTCAATTCATAAACAACAGATTATTTTAATTCAATTAATTTTTAATAATTTATTCTTTTAAGCAGCACCAATTGAAAAGCCCAAAACACATCAAGCTGTTGAAAGAAAATGATGCTGTAATAGTCGAAATCTCCCAACTCGGGCAGCTAGTTTGGCTTACAGTTGAAGAAGGCGGTGAAGTCCTCGTCGTTGTCGAAGTCCATGCGTGCGTATTCGCAAGCCGGGTTGTCGTTCTTTGATGGGAATCCGACCTGAAAATAGCAATTTCAATAAGAGGCCGGAGCGCAAACGAGTTGGTTTGGATCGTTTCGCCAAATTCAAGTCCCTACCTTCACGAGGTTGGTCATGGCGGCCTTCATGTACTTAACGGCCATCTGTTCAACGACTGGTTCCTTAGCCAGCACTTCATGCCTGAAGATGTTCGCCCAAGTGATCAGGGTGGAGGAGCGAAGAAACTGCGGAAACGAGGGTGAACGTTTTAAAAAAAAAAAAAAAAAAAAAAGGCTCACCGACACCAAATTCTCAAATCAAAGTGATGCACGGATGTCATTTGTAAATGTTCAAATTGAAAGGCTGCACGAATGTGAACACACAGTTAGTGGCAGAATTGACTTGAAAATATGGCAGACGAACAATACGCTTCCAAGAATTGGACTATTTGTGCCTCGTATCAAATTTTTACAAATCTTTCCACTTTTAACGTCTTTGCGCCAACCACCAAAGCAAAGTTTCAGTTAGGGTTGGGCACTGAGTTCGGTACTTTTAGAGGTACCGACCGAATGATGTCGGTACTACTGGGTATCGGTTGACGTCAGATCAAACGGTGCCAAATTTCTGTACATTCACACGCTCGTCAGCATTGGTGCGCAGGAGCTGAGCGGGTGAAAGGTTTAAATGAATCAACAATTATCTCAGCGTTTCAATGCAATTTACATTTACAGCAGCAATATGATAGAAACAGACAGATATCCACTGCAGTTAAATTTCCGTTTGCTATTTAAGCTATGATGTCGGTTTGTTTACCATGAATATGGGGATGAAAGCGCATGTGTGGAGAAACTGCGCGGAAGACTGAAAACACGGCGACAAGTCAAAAGCGTTCGACTGCATGACTGCAGTCTACTCGAATCAAGGTTAAATATAATATATATTTACGAGCAGATAAGTGTGCGGTGTTCGATGTGTCCACCAAACTATTTTTTTTGCGGTGGCGTTCAGAGCACACGTTACAATGTTTACATGACATAAGAATGACCACCGACGTGCCCGATGACACTTTTCCTAACTTAGCGACAACAAGCGGCGAGAAAGCGCTCTGGAAGTGAGGTTTTAACCGCTCTCAGCACAAAAAAACGCCTTTGGTGGACACAGACTCATAAAGCTACAGCCGCAACTACAGCGACAATCACCCCTGCAGCCGGCACTGACATCCAGAACGTCGGAATCTACGTCGTCGACAAAGTTCCATGGGCAGCTTAAGGTGAATAGTGTTCTGTTTTAGTTATTGTTCTGGGATATTTTTTATAAAAACTGTAATAAATTTATATTGTAGTTGTAACATAAGAAACGTCTGAAATGAGTTTGGGGCTTATTTATTATTACTGTATTTTTTATGATGATACAGATTAGGGCTGCAACTAACGACTATTTTGATAGTCGACTAGTCATCGACTATTAAAACGATTAGTCGACTAATCAGATTATAAATTGCATAATTATAAAATGGCTCCGATTTAGCTACCAGCTTTTACATTTAGTATGAGGTTATTTAAATTTTGTGGTAGATAATAAAGACAAGAAAGATAGTTCACTCAAAAGCATATTTTAATAAATAAGTTTCTTCTTTGCCTTATCTAGCCTTACGATGGCTCCTGGTTTTGTGATGGTACTGAGAAAATAGTAACATACCATTATAACATTTATGAGCGAGTGACAAAGGCGTTGGTTACTTTACCGTTTTGCGTGCTTATTAAACGTATAAGACCTAACTATTAAATTATAATTATAAGGTCGATAAACTATAACTTGCGTTTGACCGACCCGTCGCCGTTCCTCTTCCTCCGACATCTTTGGTTTTTCTGTAGGAACTTTCTTAAGCCAATCACAAAACCAGGAGCCATCGGCCAATAGGATTCGCAGGCAGAAACTGCCAAAACCCCGCCCCTAAACTGTCCAAACCCGCCCCTTTCAAACCACACACGCGTAGAAATCTCACTCGAGCAAAAAAGCCGCTCGTCGGTAATCTAGTTTGTGCGCGAGGACATTTAACACATCGAGAGGAAAAAGACATTCAAGAGAGGAAAAATACAGTTTGCGCGCAATATTATCACAACCGCGCACTCGATTCTTAATTTTGTTTCACATTTGCGCTCGCGACTTTGAAATTTACGCCCGCAAAATTTTTGCAGCAAGCCATTTTGCGCGCTCTAGTTTTGGCGTTGATGTGACGCCATAGGGCCATTCTTCTAGCTGTCACTGAATGCTATTGCACAAGAGCGAATCTCACCAGAGTGTGGTGTATTGGTGCACTCTATTGGAAAGCGGTAGTACTGCACAGGTAGAAAGGAAGGAAAACGTCTCACTTCGTTTAAAAATATGTCTGGCAACAATTATCGACTTATCGACAATCAAATTCGTCGGCGACTGTTTTTATTGTCGACTTTTGTCGACAACGTCGAATAATCGTTGCACCCCTAATACAGATACAGAGCAAGGTACCGAAATGAAGTACCGTTAAGTATCGGTACCGAACACCAGGTTCTGGTACCGATAAGGTACCCAACCCTAGTTTCAATGTGACAGTGTTCTAGACAATAACTTCATTCTGTTAGCCACTGTGGTTAATACCTGGCTGGGGTGAGTGGTGAAAGCCAGGAAGGCTTCAGTGTATTTACTAAGGTTGCTGGGAACCTCCACTTCTGCAGCTGAGCCCTGGAACAACACAGACGTCAGTCTCCACTCGACCTCATACATAAATCACCAAACAGGATGGAAAAACAACAAATAAAAAGAAGGTAAGAAGCGCACCACGAGGGCACAGAGCTGTCCGCCCAGGGCACAAAACACCTGACACAGCCTCTTCAGGAAGGTGTATCTTCTTTCCCTGATGCCCCTGATGGTTACGAAGGACAGCTCATGAAAATCCAGAAATCCAGAATCTCAAATGATTCCAGCATTACAATATTTACAAAAATGATCAATCACAACAGCTGAGTGAACATATGAAACACTGCCTCATTGGATGTGTTTTTGGTGTTTGAATTAAATTATGAAAACAAATGTCTTGTCATGATTTTGTCACTTTTCCGATAGCTACAGAGTTACAAACTCTCAGGTTCTTTAGCTGAACGACGGAAATGGAAAAGACTCACCGGTCGCTGGGAGCGCCAGCTTCATCGGCAGACCTGAAAACGAGACTAAAATCAGCTCACGTGCACTGGACAATAAAATGGGACTGGACTAGAACTAGGGGTGTCGAAATTAATCACATAATCGACGCATCACGATGCAGACATGGTCTATTCAGCATCAATGCAGTGGCAGACCAGAATCAATTACATCAGGGGTTTTTTTAACCAGCAGTTCAGCATTGCAGGTGGTCTGTGACATGCGTTCCAGTTTCACTACTGAAATCACTTTAAAAATTACTTCATTTTATTTCTTTCTCAAAACATTTCCAGATGATTTAGCTGTTTTTATGAATAAGGAATTGAATGTAAATATCTAAAAGATAATACTTTTTATTTTTGGCTGCCCGATCTGTGATCCATGCCGAATCCAATGTGAAGTAGTGCAGAAAAAATTGATGGGACGAGTTTCATCACAATACTGTATTATATCGACTCGATGTATGACAATTTCTCATCTGTTGATATCACGATGTCATTATCGTCATACGTCCGATATCTGACCGATGTTCTCATTTTACATCACCACTAAATTCTTGTTGATCACCGAATTGATGCATCATTACACTCGCGCTGATAAACCAGTATCTAGTTAAGGTCAAAATGAGCGGCTAGGAGCAGGACGGGTGGATGAGAGTACTTACTGAGCAGCTGAGAAAATGTGGTGCATGGCCCCGTCATCGAACAGCACCATCAGCGGCTTCCGGTCCTCCAGCTTCCCCTGCACAAGAACAAGAGCAAGAGCAGCAGCAGCAGCAGCAGCAGCAGCAGCAGCAACGACCGGTTAAAGCAAGCTCACTTCCTCCCAAACTTAATCACTAGTCATTATTTATGTGGCAAATTTGCCTAAACGTTAAGCTGACGAAGCTGCTCCTTACTTTCCTGCTGATGGCGATCACCAAACACTCGGCCGCCTCGAGCTGCAGCTCCTCCTCGCTCAGCAGCAGACACAGCACCTCCAGCAGCCGGCAGTTTTCGTTGGTGATGTGGACCAGCGAAACCCAGTCAATGTAACCGGCCAGAGTGTTGAGGGTGGCCACCCCGACTCGACAGTGGGCCTTGGCCTGTGAAAAAGTAAGCACAGTTGAGATTAGAGGTGTAAAAATACATCGACTTAATGATCAGAGAACCCACAGCCTTGATCCAAAATGAGCGGCGGCTAAAAATACACAGCGGGTCCCATGATTGTTGGCAGGATGGACAGTGCAACTGATGGTGGCAAAAAATTGAAGGCCGGAGAGTATGAAACTAGTGGAAAATCAGATGGAAAAGTTTTTTAATTATTGAGATTTGTTTACTGTTGTTTGAGTAACTGCAGAGATTTACACGTGATTAGTTACCTGCCTCATGTGCGTTTGCGATTATCGGCCATGTGCATGTACATGTGCGTTTGCGATTATCGGCCGGACCGATTATTGGGGGCCAATATTAGGCATTTTGCCAACT
Organism: Distichodus sexfasciatus; assembly: GCA_032718565.1. NCBI lineage: Eukaryota > Metazoa > Chordata > Actinopteri > Characiformes > Distichodontidae > Distichodus > Distichodus sexfasciatus. The sequence continues at coordinate 1,676,569 of JAVGVS010000052.1, read as the reverse complement.
ATCGATATCGGCGTTTAGTTTTCACCATCACCGATATTAAGTAATTACGAGGTGCGCTTCCAAATATTGGTTATCGGCTTCGTTAACTAGCAATAATCGGTATCGACATCGGCCCTGAAAAACCAATGTCGGTCGACCTCTAAGTCTGTTCTTGTTCTACTCAAAAATAACATTAAATGTATATAAACATATTTCATCGTACTGTACATCAATTGATGGGTCTGTGGGTGCAGGCACAGTTTGGATGCAAATATTGCAGGAGCGGGTGAGAGTGACAGAGACAGACAGCGGGAGAGGACGGTAAGGGTCAGAATTTCGGCAGGAACGGAGTTTTAAAAATAGTCCCGCACAGGGCTCCAATTTACACCCCTAGTGGAGATCTCTGTCTAGTCACTTTGATCATTACTAAGCAGAGACATTCATTAAAAGGACAACACTCACTTTTAACTCCTGCTCCGGGATGCTTTTCTGAGGAACAACGACAACAAAAAGTTAGAACTCGAGGAAATACGGGAGCTGCGATACTTAAAAGCACAAACCTATCTCTATGCACTGAAAACGCTGAATTGACAATTCAATGAACCAGGGTTTTTTTTTTTAATGTTCCAACTGGGTGAAGACCTGCATGAGCTTCATAACTACGTCCACCATGTCTTATTAATAGGAGCTGCTTCATCACTTTATTTTCGCTCTAACGTCCGGCTGATTCAGACTGAAACTAAACTAGCAGGGTTACAGTAGCACATGCAGTCATTACAAACTAGGCTGCAACTTCGATAGTTCCCTTAACCAGAATATAAGACAATATCAATAGGATACTGTCTGTTGTGGGGGCAGTTGGTAGCGTAACGGTTAGGGCGTTCGCCCCGTTTACCAGTCACATAATACTCCATACGTGTAGCCCTTGCAACAAACGTATTTTATGGATTCGCTGTATCTTTTATTAACAGTTGAGTCTAAAAACCGTTGGGCTCCTGAGCAAGACCCTTAACCCCAAGCTGCTCGAGAGAGATTGTTCAAATAATTAGGACTCTGGATTACAGGGTAATGTGATGGGAATATTACAGAGGTGTTATTTGCATTTAAATCCCAATACCAGTCTCCGGTACTCATCGGCGTGCTGCTGCAGTATGGCGAGTAGGAAGCTGAAGACGGCGTCCATGTTCTGGGTGAGGGTCTGTTGGATGTCTCGCCGGCGCTGCGTGGGCAGGGTCTGAAACGTGATCACATCCTCAGCCAGCCGCAGCAGGATCAGCATCACTAGCTCCGTCTGGGTCTCCTGATAGATGGAGAATTGTGAGTAGCGTTGGGCAATTAATCAAAAACCAATCAGAACCTCTAATCTGATATAATTTTGCCCGTCACAGCCTGATTACTTCAAACATTCGCTTAATAACATTAATGGGAGATGATGGTGGTCTTGTGGTTAGGATACTCGCCTCTGGACCAAGAGGTTCTGGGTTCGAATCCTACCTCCAGCACCTCCATCATTGGGTCCCTGAGAAAGATCTTGAACCCCAGGTTGTACTCAGGGAAATGGTAGTTGCTCTGGATAAGAGCGTCTGCTAAATTAGAAAATTAAAGAAACTTTAAGATGAATTGTCGTACCCCAAAAGAAGTGAGGGTCTCCATCTCTTCAAGCATATCCGGCCAGTGCTGTGGCCACTCGCGCTTGATCATCTCCACCACGATGCGTGAGAGAGCATCTTTGATGTGACTTTCTTCTTCCAAGATGGGATATGTGCCCTACAAAACACACATTTTTTTTGTTTTAGGAGTGGGAGGTAGTGACTTACTGAAGGAAGTTTATCTTCAAAATTAAAATGTGAAATTCTTCTGCTCATGAACATTTTCACTATTTCAAATGATTTTACAATTTTACTTCAAAAGTTTGTTATCCTCATCCCTACTCACGTTCATTAAAAGCTCCATTGTGCAGTTTTTCAAGTGGACCTTCTCATCTTGCGGCATGTCGTTCCACTGAAACCTGCGCAAATAGTCAAAATACAATATAAGTCACGGTTGGTTAAAAAGTCACAAAAAAGTCAAATATGTGACTTTTTACAGTGTTAGGAGTATTACTCACTTTATAACATGCTCCAAAATCTGGAGACCAAAATGCCTAACCACCGCCGTCTGGGACTTGTCAGCTAATTGAAGACCACACGGTATCGAAAAGGAACATTTCTCTTTGAATTCTTCACAAAACTGAAAAAAGACATAGACAGTTTTTGAGCTATGGTATAGATGCGAATACACTTTATCCACATGTACAAATTATACTTGTACACACATTTTAGGTCTTATGTAGAGCCTGTTTGATAATCCAGGGTGTCAATATTATAACATGAGCTAGTATTATTATAAGCTGGCATAAACATGTGAGATAAATTATCTGTATTTATAACAACTAATACAGGCCAATGAATAATCTTTACTATTAATAAATGTATAAATGCAGTCTTCTTTCTCTTTCAGCTTTTCCCTTCAGGGGTCACCACAGCAAATCATCTGTCTATACATATATATATATAATAGAGAGAGAGAGACAGATGATTAAGCTGTGGTGACCCCTGAGGAAAAGCTGAAAGAAAAGACTGTATATACATTTATTTATTATACATACATATGTGTGTGTTGTGTATATATATATATATATATATATATAGATAGATATACACACACACACACACAGTATATATATAAATAACATTGCAGGGGAGGGGTGTAACGGTTAGGGAGTTGGCTCCGTGCTCAGAAAAGGTACCACTGAAGGACTCATGAGCAAGGTACCGTCCCGAAGCACTGCTCCCCGGGTGCTGCCAAAAAGCTGCCCACTGCTCCTTCACGGATGGGTCATATGCAGAGGTCACATTTTGTTGTGGTGCACTGTGTGCTGTGGAGTGTTCACGATGACAATCACTACATTTAATTCACTTAAAACGTTCCTTAGTGGTTACATTTAGTGTTTAAATACCTTCTTATAATTGTTTAAAACTACTTATCCTGTTTTAGAAATCAATGCTGCACTTCTACCAATGCGTGAAGAAGAATCTTTAACAGAATTCTCGCGATGTTACAAACTTTGTATGGCGAAAAATGAGGTGTCGCGAGCCCCGATATTCCGATATCGACATTGTACCCACGTTTTCCAGCAGCGGTGCAGATTTGCAGCTGTTGGCATAATCAAACACAAACTCCGACAAATATCAATACTGAACAAACTAAATGACAACCAATTTCAATCAGAAAAAATTCAAACTCGTTACTGAAGCCTATTAGGTTATTTCAACTTCTGCTCTGGCCGCCGCTGGAACAACCGAGCGGAGATGGAACTCGTAGCTTAGCCTAACCTAGCTTAGCCTATTTTATCTTAGCCCGAGCGGCTAGAGTTGGCTGTACTGTGGCTTAGCAGCAGGGCTAACTGAGCAGCTATACCGAGTACCTTCAGGGCCTCCAGCCGGTAGCGCTGACTCGACTCCGGGTCCATCATGACGGTCACGGCCTTCACCAGCTGCTCGCACATCGCCGCCACCGGCTCCGCCATGCTCGCTCCTAGTGTGCGTTTGTGTGAAGCTGCAGAAGAACGTCAGTCAGGCGCAAACACACGCGCTCTCCCACACATACACACGCGTTTCTCCTCTGTAACGACCGGACAAGGTGGGATTGTGGGAAATGTAGTCTTTGTTTTTTTACGTGTTGGGGGCGTGCTCGTGGTGTAACAACAGACGCTTACGTGGCTATGGGCATGGAAAGAAAAGTGTCGTGGATATATAGCAACGTCATCTATATCGTCCATATAGCATTAACAGAGAAAAGAAAGAAATTTCTAATAGCATGACCCTTCAAGAAAGAAAGAAAAAGTTTTCAATATCTTCAGTAAAGATGATGAAGAAAAAAGGAGGATGGAAGGAAGGCAGGAAGGAAGGAAGGGATGCACACAAGATTTTAAAGAAAGAAAGAACACAGTGATCTATTAAATGTCTACAATCTATATCTCTTTAAAAAGGTGGTAAGAGGGAAAGAAAGAGATGTCAGAAATGTCTATCATCTATAAAAAGAAAGATGCAATATCTAAAAGAAGCAAAGAAAGAAAGATACAATGTCTATTAAATGTCTATTAAAATCTATTAGAAGGGTAAGAAAGGAAGAACAAGTTGTAATATGTACGCAGTGTCTATTGTTATTGTCTCTTTAACAGGGTTTAAAAAGGGAGGAAGGAAGGAGTGGTAGAACATCTCAAATGAACAATGAAAGAAGCAAAAGAAGCTAGAAAGAGAGAAATAAGGAAGGAAGGACAGAAGGAAAGACTATCTTACACAGGCAAAAAGGAAGGGAGGAAAGAAAGATGCAATGTCTATTATTAAATTTATGTGATTTGGTATTTCTTTTAGAAGGGGGTAGAAAGAAATGTAGCATAGTTGCTGTTGATGTGGAAGAAGGAAAGAAATAAATCATATCCAAGTCAACGTGCCTCCACCAGGGGGCAGAAATAAGACATTATCGCAAGCAAGAGCAGGAGACACACATTAGTAACAGCAGATAACTGGTGGTGTAACGGTTAGGAAGTTGGCCCCAACATCGGCAGGTCGCTGGTACCAATGTGGTCCTCATAAGCAAGGTACCATCAGCTGCCCACTGCTCCTTCACGGATGGGTCAAACTCAGAGGTCACATTTGGTTGTGGTGCACTGTGTGATGTGCTGTGGTGTGTTCACAATGACTAATAATCACTTACTTAAACTCACTCACTTGTTATTAAATGATATATTTCTGATACATTTCTAGCACAGCAGACTTTAAGCTTAATTTTAACCATTAACTTTAAACCATTAGCATAAGACAAGAGCAGTGTGTGCACTATACATGTCTAGAGTCATATTAAATATTTTCTAAATATATTTTTAAAATGTATTTGCAAATAATTTACCTGCACCTGAAAACATACAATCTCCAATAACAGCATTTACTGTAAATATTTTTCACATAGTGATGAGTAGAGTTGTAACGATACATCAATCTACATATAGCGATTCAGTTACCAGTGAGTGTCAGTCCAAATGAAAAAAAAAATCAATTAGGCAAAAGACAGGAGGGCTATTTTTTTTTTAAGTTAAATATCTGGTGTAAAAAAATGTATAATATTTTAGGTGCTTTTATGATTTGATATGAATGGAAGTGACTGTGTTAAATCAGCATATGATATTATTTCATATGAATTGCTGGCTCCTGTATTGAGTCTAAACAGAATCACACTGTAGTAGACTTTGTGATAACAGCATTGTCCATTGCATTGATTATATGGTGATGAAACTTGCAATTTCACTCTTCTAACACTTAATACAACATGAAAATAAACAGCCAAATAAATAAAAAGTCACAAACCTGTAGGTTAGCAAATATATTTTAATATATAATATTTATACTCATCTCAGCACAATGACATAATGGCATCATTTCAGTTCAATCTAATTTACTCCATCAAAAATGTTATCTATATTTAATTCAACACCATGTCATATTTTGTTGCTGTCATCGAATGAGCTGTTTCTTGAAGGGGGAAAAGAAAGTAAACCAATATAGCACGCAGCCCATGATACTTTCAGGGGTTGGTGGTCAGGAAAAATAAAAACAGAGTGAGTCACTTCTTCCCAAATCTTATGCACGTCCAAATTTGCACCATTAAAGAAGAAAACGGAGAACTCGTCCAAGCTTTTGTGCAACAGTTGCAACATATTTTTGCAAATATTCAACAGTGACAGGCCTTTTAACGTGGCGTCTTTTACTTATGAAGCATTGTAAACCCTGCCATTTTGTCCTAACTTGGCGATTTCTGTATCGATGATGTGCATGTCACTGGCGTTGATCTGATGACTTATTAGTCGACTGCACTAGTAAATATACTCAAGTAGATATTTGGATAAGTCTCCCGCCACCGCCTAACCGTGCTATTGGGGACGAAACTAAAATAACAATTAAAAACACTGGCTGATCCTTAACGTTCAATCTTCCACATTCCCCGTAAGCCCCTTTCTCAAATGCATGCCTACTATCAATCTAGTCTAGCCTTCTTCAGCATGATACTTTTGCATCCTTTTTTTCCCCTTACACGCTCGAACAAAAAGCTGCAAGCGCACAAGCACAAAGTCCTACTGCAGCACTAAAGCCGGACCTCTATACTGTCATTTTTGCATATGCAATAATTAAAAGAGCTTAGGACTTGAGCTTTCATCGTTTAGTGTGTAATGTAAACTTTCGTCTTAAAAGATTTCACATGCAAATTATCAGACATTTTTGCTATTAAAGTAGAATAGTGTGCACTCGCATCAACACGTCTATTGGGTCGAATGGATCCGAGTTTCATTGATTCATTCATTCCTTCGTTCATTTGTCTTCTTCATCGGATTTCTTTTACAGTCTTCACCGCGTCACGGTCGCTTATGTTCGATCAAAAACACAAAAGAATATGAGCGCACATTAAATATCTTCTCAATTTCTTTGAGCGCAAACGTGAGATCATTTTGGAAACGAATATGGAATGAACTGGGGTTTTGGTTTTAATGTGAAAAAGTCATTGCCGAATGATAAACGGATTCGAACGAACAGTAACTTAACTGCATATAATTTTTTTTTCCATAAGCGTATAGGCCTACTAAGACATCCAAAGTCTACATTTCTCATCCTAAATCTTTCTATAGCACAACATTCAAGAACAGACTGTTTCGTTTGCACTTTTCCGCTACACAAGCCCACAGACATTCTAAACCTTTACCTATTTACTTTAGAGCTATATTTATCGTCAAATAGGACTTGTTTTTTTGGGGGGAAGTAATAAAAGGAGGACAAACGGAGCAGCAGTGTCCTGACTCCATCTTTTTCAAGGCTTCATTTGACTTGTAATGACGACCGTGTTAGTTATGGCTCTGTCCATATTAACCAACATTTCTCTATTATCTTAATAATCCGATTAAAATTATACAATAAAATATACAAAGAAATCAGAAATAATATGTGAAAAGCTCCTTAAAGGTTTTCTTGCTTTACAGCCAGTGGCTTCAGACACGAACATTTTACAACACAGCACAGTTTTTGCGTGTCAAGCAAAAACATGTCTAGATGCAAAGAACAACTGTGTGATGCATCTCACAGGCATTGTTAGAAAGAGAACAACCAACAACCAATGAATTACATCACTACAAACACACAGTAATGATAGAAGTTGGAAAAGACAGTTTTGTGTTGGCTTGACAAATAGATCTCCAAAAAATACAAATATAGCTATCAGGAAAACGTAACCAAAGCTACATTTTGAGTTCGATGCTAGCGTGAAAACGAAAAGATTTGAAAGCGTCTTTTTAAAAATTTGAGACTTACTGATGAGAACTGGTGAAACCAGAACTTTAAGATATGTCCAAAATTTGGCGGCGTTAAGGAAAAAAATCGCAGGAGTACATACTATATAAACCAATAAACTCATGTGTAATGGCATTATGATGGAATAAAATGAAAATATATTAAGAGTATCAAAAGAGAGAACATCATCTGCAGCTAGCAAAAGGATCCTGAGCCCGGAAACCCAGAAACAAAAATCGCTTTCAGCTGAAATAACCCCAAAATCAGAATCTTGACACATTTTACAATTGTTAATAGACAGTTTCCCATTTTTTCCAGTTAGTAAACATATTTCAGTACACAAAAGAAACCAAAATACAGTTGCATTAAATAAATAAATCAATAACAAAACACTGCTATAAATTCACAATATCTATTTACAACTCGCTTAAAGAAGAAAACAGTCAAAATATGGCAAATACTTCTTTTAATTAAGAAAAACTTTCATTTTTAATTTGGAGATATCTTGAACGTTTGAATCCGCTTCGATTCTCTCACGTAAGACCTGCGTCCTCTACTGCTAAAGCTAAAATGATACACCGTAAGTTATGCCTGTTTTAAGCCAAAAATAATGACTCGTTTTAGTGCTATTTCGATTTTTTTTTTTGCAGCATCGTCAACGTTGATATGTTTCAAATATCATGACATCCAATTTGACAGTAGGCCTATGACATTTTTATGCGTCCACGGTTTCACACCAAGACAGCGAGTCGTGTCGATCGTACACTGCAAATGGCAAAGTCTCGTGTTGTTTGATTACTGGATAGTTATTTGGCTGAACACGAGTTGTTGTTGAGAAAGTTGCATGCCGAGGTACAGGAACCTAGACCAATGTCAGCAACGTATGTTAACAAATATGCACAGTGCCTTCGCCGTAGATTATCTGCATAGAGCTTGGGGAATATTCAGGACAGTGACCATGAACCACAAAGAGGATAGTAATAAGCATAGCAAGCACATCGTTTAGTTGGATGCATATCAATTAGGGCTGCACAATATTGAAAAAATGCTATTTTTTATTGCAATATATAATGCAATACAAAATATTACAGGATTTTTCTCTCTCTCCAAATGATCTTTAGAAAGAATAATTCATACTAGAATCCTGGGTGTTTTAGAAGAATGCATCTTATAAACATCTGAAAAATGACTTTTTTTTAAACTCTGACGATCCTGAATCCTGAAATAAATTGTGCAGCACTAACGTCAAGCAATCATCCCTTGCTTATTATCGAGTGCTAATTTCGGGTCAAGGGACACTGTCGACCCAAAAAAGCTCCTGACTTCTTATGTGTTCCTTGACTCAAGGACATAAACCGATAACAGCTCGTCTCTTTTATTCCCCCAAATAGCATTTTTGTTCACACGTCAGTGACTCATTCGCCGGAGTTCTAAAAACAGACGCTTGATGTGAGCCGACCGAATTCATCACCGTCTACGTGAATCACGAGCAAACACGTATAAACCGGGGTTTAGACTAACAGGCAACTAATCGGCGTTTGTTGACGACCGAAGACCACAAAATGAAGGATCCAGGATTCAAGCCCTTGGTTTCGGTTGGTGTCTTCGGGTGATGATGATGTTACACTCAGATTGGAAAGGTTAACGAACGGCAGTGTGATTATATTAGACTACCCATAATGCATAACGGCTGATATTAGTTCTTCACTGGGCAATTCAACGAACACAGGACGTTATATTTGCGATTAACAAATTATCAAAAGTTTTGAGATAGATGTTAAATATCACCATGGAGACAGATTTGAACGTGTCTGTGTACGCAGAACTGATTCTTCTAATCTAAAAATAATCCTTCAAAGATTACTTGTGGATAACGATCAAAGTCACGCGGTCACAAACAGCTAAATATACAAGTTGACAAACCACAATAACAGTTTGCCTCCAATTTGATCCTCAGACTGAACCTATAGCGGCTGTTTTCCTAATTCTTCATCATTAGATCGTTAAAGAGAATTCTATTGTGGAATTTTAACTGGAGTCATTTTTAACATGAAGTTCTCTTACATTAGTGCTTGAGTTCACCTCACAAGCTTGCTTAATATTAGGTTTTGGTCTCAGGATCTAGTACCTTTTATAAATGTAATTTTAACTGCCAATTTAAGGTTTAATGTTGATTTTCTGTTTCACATTTCTAATTTAACATTATCCTCAAGGAATGGCATGCAGCCAAAATTCAAATTCCTAGGAAAAGTAAATGATCTTATTGCAGCGACGATGCCGAGAGCCTCTCTGCTCCAATCGATTACTGGTTAGCTTGTAGGACGTTGGAAGCTAATGGAACTGTGTAGGACACTTACTCTTGGTCAACACCAACACCATGTTAATACATCTAGCAGTACAAAAAAATGAATGAACGAACATAAAGTTCACAAAAATTTAGATTGTTGGCACAGGGAAAAAAGATGAGAGGGATGGTGTGAAAAGTACATTGGAGATTTAGGTTCAGGGTTTTTATTTATAATATATTTGGCTTTTCCAACATGGTGCTCTTTATAAGATCGGGTTCTTGATCAGCACCTTGGACAGCCCTTTGCCAGTCTGTAAATGTTTTTTAGTTAGTCGGACAAATAAAAATCACAGTTTTGTACAAACGGTACCACAGATACCTTGCAAGTGCTGATATTCGACACAAACCATCTAAAAACCAGACCACATGTCAGATTTTTGCGAGCACTTAATCCTGCGTCCCCTACTGCGAGTTAAATAGCGCGGACAATAACAATAAACGATTCACTCAGAAATCACTCACATGAATGCATACTGGTACTTAGTTTTGCAAAAGCAACAGTCTGTCGAGGCAGGAAAGGAGACACAGTGATCTAGCAAAAAAAAAAAGGTAGGTTAATGTGAGTCAACAGTCTTTCTGTATCAGGTAATGATATGATGGCTTTGGAGAGTGAAAACGCTCTTGGCTGTGCATTTTTGCTGGCAATGAAATAGAAAATAATCAATGAACTTTAGAGTAAGGGCCGACCGATTATCGGCCAGGCCGATATAAGGCATTTTGCCGATTATCGGTATCGGTGTTTAATTTTGTCCATCACCGATATTAATTTTGTCCATCACCGCTACTGTTGCCTCACTGCCGCCTCTTCTCTCTGTGCTGTTTGCTGTCAGCTCACTGCTTCATTCAATGTCCTGTCCACAACAGTCTGTGATTGGCTACAGGTCACACTAGATCTATATTAAGTGGAGAGCACACTGAGCAGCTGCTGCTTCATTTGATTAAGTTTCAAATTCAAGTTTTATAGTTTTATAATGTTACTAAAATGTTTGTTTAATAATATTTAGAGTTAAAGTAAAATAATGTAAAACGTTCAAGTATTTATAAACAATAAAGTTATTTAAAAGTTTTGTGTTGGTGTTTGTAAAATTCAAAATTTTGACAGATTTTCTTTCTTATTTTTGCTATCGTTTCCAAATATCAGTTCTCGGCCCCATTAACTAGCAATAATCAATCTCGATATCGGCCCTGAAAAACCAATAATGGTCGACCTCTACTTTAGAACTTAGTTTTGTTTACTATTTCTGTATTTAAATGTTAGTTTCAAAACACTTATGTTTCTGTACTATAGTACTTTTTTATCATTTATGTTCTAGAATTATAGGAACTACAGTGCCAACTGTATTTCACTTAAAATGTATTTATTATAGTAAGTGTTTATATCATGTAGAATAATCACATCTAAGACTTTGTGTTATGTGTTATATAATCAGGTCATTTTAATGTATGCTGATAAGCTTAAATAAATAATTCACAGTTTGCAATATCAAATAAAATACATTTGAATGTTTTCTATTTTTGTGCAAAACTAGCTTTGCGTTTTGGAGAACGAAGCCAGTAACGTCTTATGGAATGAAGTCTTTTTGGTCGTTACTCTGTTCTCTGCTTTGCATCAGACTTTTTCTTAAGAAAGTGGATTTTGTTTTTGATGTATCAAACCAAATTTGGACTGCAAATCTGACAATATAATTTTAACCAGTCTGCATTGATGTCAAGCACTTCTCGTAATCTCTGAAATTCCAACACTGATTCTCATCCCCTAAGATATATATAATGAGATCGATTACAATACTTAGGATTCTTTGATGAAAACATTAGGATTAAGCTTTTTAAAAATGTAAGTTTAATCAAAAACGTGCGTAATGTGTCAATTAAAGGCAAATATTGGCGTTGTAATGATTCATTTCACGAATTGACTATATTCTTGGAACCTGCAAGTTTTAAAATGGAATGTAGGGTAGTTAGTGTCAAGAAACAGGCTTGATGCTTTATCACCATTTTGTTACGTTGTGTTATCGGCAGAGTTATGGAAACACACAAGTCTCCTTTACGTCAGCCTTTAAGATCTCACCACACTGTTGCATTAAGCGTTGCCTTAATCGAAATAAAACAAAAATAAATCTCTCTCATACACGCGTGCACATTTATCCTTCCCAACCAGGTAATCGTTACACACTCACAGGCAGCAATTTCTTTTTTCCCATTAGAGAAAAGGAGAAACAACCTCAGCAGTGACTCTCACAGCATACACAACAAAGTAGTTTAAACAGGTCCTTTCCCCTCGTTTTAACTTCTCTCCTTCCAAATCCTCGAACTACTTGAGACTTCCAGGGCTGGTGGGAAAGAGTGGCTGTGAAAGCGTTTGGCGATCCGATTGGCTGCTTGACTTTTGATGCGGTCGAGTGAAAGGGGCAAGGCGGGGTTTAGTGACATGGGCTGAAAGACGATTCAACGAGGTGAAGTGCCAAGGACGAGGGGTAAAAGGTGGCAGGCTTCAGACTTTCTTAGGCGGAGGGGCCAGCTTGATGATTTCGTCTTCCGAAGGCTGGCGAATAATATCTTGAAGGAAAATGAAAGACAGCAGCGGTTAGTTGTCTGGCTTTATATTGAAAAAACTTGCTAGCGGGAGAATAGCTATGGGCCATGATTGTGGCAGTGTCATTGGAATTATTTATACTTTTAGCATTGATTAAATCTGTGGTTCCCAAAACGTTTTTATAGATCAGAATATTTTAGCCTCAAATGTTAAACATTGCAATTGATACAAAACTGCAGCACACCAGGGGGGTTCTTGCTCACTTGTCGTCACCTTATTTGCACCGTCCATTTGCTGGAGTCTCCTTTTAAGCCCAACTTTGGGAACTACTGGATTAAACCATATAATAAAAATTGATTTACAGTAAATATTGACATAGCAAAAGGTCGTATATGCCATAAATGTAAAATTAAATGCCATAAATCTATTGAACATAATTCTATCAATTTTCTCCAACTTCTCTCACTTTAATTTTTAAATACTTATTATTTTTATATTTTTAAATATTTGTCATTGTTCCTTCTAACCATTTCATGTTTAAATTTTGTCTTATTTCTCTTTTTCTGTCTTATTTGCTATTTTTTATTATTTTACACTCATTTATATTTCAAATGCAAATTCTCTAACTGCTAGCTGCTTCTTGATTTCTGCTGCTGGATTTTAATCTTAAAGTAAAGCATTTTTATGCTGTATTTTTATAAGTATGAAACATGCTGCATAAACAAAGATTATTTCAGAGAAAATTTCGCATTTAGTAATGGCTATGATAAAGCCTAACGTTCTACGTTTCACCTAATGGTCTTAATCCATTATTAATGCAAAGCGGGTAAATTATGATCTTTAACAACATAATTTAACATCACCCAAAGCACAGACCATTTTACGGGAGGTTGTTCTGCAGCTTTGCCAGAGTTGGAAACAGGCCATGAGAGGTAGTAAGAGGCCATCATCATTAGGGACGCACGATAAGGGAATTATTGGTCGATGCCGATATCCGTTATTTTTCATGCTTATGTCTGTCGACACTGATGCCGATGAATGAGGAAGTCAGAGTCGAGGGCGAGCGCAGACAGAGTCGAGTGCCTAAAGACAAGATATTTTGCTCGCTAAAGTCCTGCTGCACACTCAAAATTTTGGCACAAAAATAATGCTGTAACTGAAATTTCTAACACAGTGCCAAGTCAAGTGAGCATGAAAGCCGAGTGGAGCGTGGGGCGGAGCATTTCGGGCGTAGTGTACAACATTTTAAGAAAAAGTCTCTTCCCGCTCTATGTGGTGTACCAAGTCGAATAGGGCGCATGTGACTCGCCGTGTGCTACAACACCGGCTATTTCCTGAGATGCACACTACCGCATAGTAAAGTATGAGCGCCTCACCCACCATACTATTAAGTGATGTAGGGACACAGCCCAGGTGCGAGCTCACATTTGCTAAGTGAGGCAAACGCGCAGTTTAGTTAGTTACAAAATTTCCATGTGTGCAGGCAGAGTTGAGTGCGTGAAGACAAGAGATTTTGCTCACAAATGTTCCACTGTGTGCTCAGAATTTTGGCACAAATTACTGCCATACATTTTAAAACAGAAGGTGTGGGCTGTATAAAATCCCACCGCAGACTTTGGACATGTTTGGCGTAAGCGCTACCTTTCTGACGTACAATGAATGCGTCATAAACTATCGGCTGGAAATATCGTCAAATCTAAGCATCAGTGCGTGAAATTACTGGACGATTCCGATATGATTTCGATATTATCGTTGTACATATCGACGATCCCACCCCTTTACTGAAGCTTTTAATATTAATAATGAAATAATTAATTACATATATTTTTTAATTTGATACATAATTTTAATACATTTATAATAGAGTTTGTGGTCTTATGATGTGTTTATTAGATGTACAGTTGGGCGCTGCTTTAATGCCTTAACTGCTGGCGCCGGGTTTGGTTCCAAAGCTTATTTTGCTGGGAACTATACTGTCATCTTGTCATTCAAGCTTAAAAGGAAGCGTGAAACGTGCTCATACCCTTATATTTCTTGGCAGAGGGAATACGTGTGAGTTTGGTGTCAATCTCGTCGTCTTCTGAGATCTTGAGCACTGTGGTGCGGTACTCGATCACCCGGGTTAAGAGGTCGGGCCGTCGCGAGATCTCGAAGATGTGCTCTATGTAAGAGAGGTTATCTGCACAGACACAACATTCAAGAATACACAAACATCAAAAACTACAAGCTATGACGAACACAACAAATATTTAAAATGTCTTCTAGTCCCATTACTTATATGACTTGTAAACTAACCAGATTTAAATGTGTCTCTGTATAAAACATATGGTCGCGCTCTCACCCTGGGACAGTTTATCATTTTTCTCCAGGTAACTGAACCACTCTTTAGACGAGGTGATGGAGTTGCTCTGGTCCTCAGGGATGTCCTCCTTACAGGCCGACTTCAGCTGCTCCAGGTCCTCGTTGGTGATGTTCTCAGACAAGTCACTCAGCAAAGAGCTGTATTCTGACATGGTCTGTAAAAAAATGTGAAAATATCCATTAAAAATTAATCCCCACACCATAAGCAGCACCCATTTGAAAAATGACTACTGTCCAAGACCCTCATTAAATATAATTATAGTTAATTAACTGCATTAACTTCCTCTTTCATCGACCTTGTCACAGTTTTTTTTGCCTTGAACGTCTAGAAATGATTCATGGCTCTTTGGTTCTCTCTACAGGAGCTCTTAATGTGAAACTTGGTATTTTTCATGTTGCAACATATTCCCATTTATAATGTCCAATCCACCTAATTTTCCATCTTTATCATTGTGATAAGATTGTGATAAACATTGTTAATCATTTCTGTTCACTTTCATTTTCAAGTATCGATCAACTCTGAAGCAAAGCAGTGCAGCCTAGTATTCAGCGATCTTATACAGAATGGAAATGCACTCATGTATTTATATGGTTATGAAATAAACGCACTGTACATGCACAACACCCAAATCTTTTGTGTCTGGATGTTATAATTAATAAACACCAAGAACATGGCAGCAATGTCCTATTTGGGGGCAGCTGTTAACGTAACGGTTAAGGAGTTGGCCTCGTGATTAGAAGGTCGCTGTTTCAAGTTTCCGGACCAGTAAATTTACCACTGAGGTACTCGTGAGCACTGCCAAAAAAGCTGCCCAGTGCTCCTTCACGGATGGGTCAAATGCAGAGGTCACATTGTGTGCTGTGCTGTGTTCACAATGACAAATAATCACTCATTCACTCATAATTTTAAAGTCTAACCTAACTGTCAGAAATTTTAAATAAATTCTTTGATTACATTCATTAAAATATGCTCAAACCTTTACCTTTACAATGCCGTTATTTGAACGATGGGGATGCTAAAAATGCTATAATACATAAATGAATGCAGTCAGATTCACTGACTCCTTTCATCGACGCTTACTGCATCAGCTGCTTTTGTGCTTCTTGCGACTTTTGCTTGGACCCCTTCATTGCCGCTTGAGGCTATTATTACTATTATTATTATTATTATTATTACAGACACACTTGACTCTTGAATATTTATTTCAGGAAAAGTGTTCCACCAGCCTCCAATCTGGACAGTGCTGTAAAAGAACTCAACACACACACACACACACACACACAGAGCAAGACAACCTTTGCTTGCTGCAGTTTCTAAGCTATTGTTCGTCGCTCACATTGCATTTATCATCAGCGGCTGTGGAGGACTGAGCCGCAGATGACCTAAATACCAGCGGTGTGAGTAATGCGACGGCCAGCAGGGGGCACAGTGCCCAATCGTACACGCTGTGGGAAGAGACTTTAAGCCTCTGTGATTCAGTGATTAATGGTAAACACAGAGTACAATTTTATAAACGCAAATGTATCTGTGTACAGTCAATGCATCAACGTTTATCACTTCACAAATACTTTTTGTCAGTGTAACCCAGGACGTATTCGGTTCGTGGTAAACAAACAATTAATTTAACCTGCTGCTGACGTTCGGATCCAGGTAATGCACTGAGCACCACCAGCTATTTCCCTCCTCATCAACAAGGCGTAAATCTGACTCTCCTCCGCTATTTACCCTCGGAGCCTTCACCCAACCGCTTCGGCTTCAATGAAACGATAAACGGCACTCGACAGCAGGTCGAATTTGAGAGAGTGTGTTAAAAGGAGGCTTTGTGACGGGTCACGCTTAAGTGTGGAGCTAAATGAAAGCTGTTTTATTCGCTTTATAATGCCGAACGCGCTGGTAAATAGGGGTTTGCACTCGCCAGGGTGAATTATAAACTAGGGGTGCACGATTCAGAAAATCTCATGATTCTTGGGCTCATGATTCGATTCAAAATCGATTCAGGATTCATGGAGGATTTACAATTTAATACATAGATGAATCTGTTTTAAGTTACTTTTTCTATTTGACCGTGGCAGATCAATGCATACTGACTGCATTTACATCATGCTCACGTGAAGGAGCTCTATCTGGGCAGATTTCAACATTGCTAAGTTTCACCTATAGGACTGACGAGCTGAACTCGTGTCGGGGAAAAGTAAACTAGTGCCATTATGTTAGGTGAAAAATATGAATCAATTTTTTGGAATGCATGAATCGATTTTGAATCGACAGAAAGAATTGTGATTTGATTCGACTTTCTTGCACGCCTCTATTACAAACCCACCCATTAAGCATTGTTACCTGAAATGTCACAACTCGCCTTCTCAATCCGGTATACTGTAAGACACGGAGACAGAACCTTAAATAACAAAAAAATGATAAGTCCGACTTGTTACCACAGGTTGATTGAAATGAAGTTGTATTTATTTTGTAAAAAAGGAGGCAATCATGGATCAAACAAATGCCAAATATTACAACGTTACATCCACTGAGCTTGATTAGATTAATGACAAATGATAAATAATCACTCACTTTTACTTTCAAAATTCACATATGGGGCATTTAGGGGGATGTGTCTCTTTTATATGAAGGGTCTTGTTCCTTTAATGCATACCTAAGATTTAAGGTTCTTCATTTGTCACATATGCATTAGTACAAGTACATCATGAAATGTGCTCACCTTGTATTTACTAAATATTGGTGATGGTCAAAATTAAACACAGACACCACTAATCGACAAAGTGCCTAATATCGGCCCCAATAATCGGTCGACCCTTAATTTGTTTCATAAAATTCCCCAAGCTTTCTAGACAAACGTTTGTGATCATTAATGCTTTCTCTTTAAACTTGCAAGTCATTGTCATGCATGTTCCTTCCTTGTGTTTCTCTCTCTTTCTCTCAGGCTTCTGCTTGGCTGGGAAGAGTGTGGTATTGCCCTCTGCTGCCCTGTGCCTTTAAACACTCTCTCTCTCTCTCACACACACACAGAGCCGGAGAAAAGCTCTGTCCTTCAAATTCTCACATACAAGCCTGCTTTTGTCTGCCTGCTCTGTCTCCCGCTTTCTCCCTCGAGTGTGTGTGTGTGTGTAAGGGGTGTCAGAGCCATTCTAAGTCTGGGACATACTCTTCTGTGTCTTTTGTGTGTGTGTGTGTGTGTGTGTGTGTGAGAGAGAGAGAGAGAGAGAGCGAGCTGGGACCCTTTCCCGTGACTAAACTCCTAACTCTGGGCTTTTTCTGGTGTTTAGCAGAGAGCCCCTAAATGTTCAGACTGCTCATTTAGTACAGTTACCCTCCTATTCACTCACACACACACACAATGCTTTTGAATGCTGCTGATTCACTTAGATGATTTCTTCACCATAATTTGTTATATTACATATTATTATAATAGCAGATATTACATAACAATTATTAGATAATAGATTATTATGTTCTAGATTAATATACTATCAATAACCTATTGATTTTACCACATGACGAAGGGGTTTCTTGAGAGCTTGTTTTGACCTTAAGAGCAGTGATGAACAGAAAAACTGTAACTTGATGATTTTTTTAGTGGTGCAATTTAAGGCTCCACAACACTGGCAAAAAAGTTGACATTGCGACATTTTGTTTTCTGCGCTATATGCTGTAATATAATGATACAGGATGGTTTGTTTTACCAAATGACTTAAATTACGAATTGAAAAATGTGGAAGAGAATATGGAACCTATAGACTTAGCATTCTAGTATGACTGGTGTGGCTTTGAGCATGCATCATTTCATTGAAAAAGAAATTTCTACTCTTTTCGAGGGCAAACTATCAGATTTTTGTGTGATGTGTTTTGACAGGTTTTCCACTGTGTTTGCATGTGCCGCATGGGTTAACAAGCGACATTTTCATGCATTATATCCTGTTGCAACACACTTTTGGCTCATGTTGATGATGACTGCAGCTTCGTTAAAAGCTCAATGTAAGCACGCTGTGGAAAAGCTCTTATGAAAGCAAAAATAGGTTGTTAAGAGCCTCTTTATTATTATACTTCTGTATTGCTTCCCATCATATCAGAGGTCGACTAATTATTGCTAGTTAAAGGGGCCGTTAACTGATATTTGGAACCGATATGTAGAAGAAAAGAAAATCTGTCAAAATTTAGAATTTTACAAACACTAAGTTCAGCTGAAACTCCCCTCTCTCCTCTTCTCGGAGCTTCACGCTGCGCTTGTGTGTTAGTGTGGTGTGAGTGACACCAAGGCTTCAACGTTGATTGGCTGGTACTGGTGTGACATATAGCCAGTCAGAGACTGGTCCAAATATCGGTTATCGGCCCCTTTAACTAGCATTAATCAGTATGGATATCGGCCCTGAAAACCCAATATCGGTCGATATTCTATTCTAACGCGCATCTTGGACTGGATTATAAAGACAATCCAAGCCGAGTCTAAAAAATGGATCATTCAGACCTTTGAAAGAAAGAATTTTAGCTCCTTTCTCTCTCTCTCTCTCTCGTCTGGTTCCCAGAGTGGGGCAGGAGGGCGGGTGGAGGGGGGTGGGCGTGGATGAGGTGGGAACTTTGCTGGGGGTTACACGCTTGCCCTGTTGCTAGGTTGCCGTCTCCAGGCTGAAAGGCAAGCCGGGCCTGGTTGTCATGGCGACGGCAGCCGTGAATGGGGGGTGAATGGGGTTCAGCTGGCAGTGACGAGGTCGGTTTTACACACGCGCACACACATGCCTCTACACACACACACACACACACACACACACACTGTCCCTTTTTGCTGGCATATGTCGTCATGTCAGATCTACTCCTGTCACATGGAAAAGCAGCTGCAGTGTGTTGTGGGCTTGTGAGGACTATGCTGCTGATCTGATTGTTCGTGCTGCAAATAAAGTACATAATATAATTGATTAATGAACCTCCTAAAAATTGAAATGACGTATGGCTTTAATGATGAGCATCTTTAGCAGTTACAAGGACAAACATTTTTAAAAATAGAGGTTTACAGAGGTGAAGTGATACATCGATCTACACCGATACATTAATTAATGACTTTATATTGATATATTGGTAACTTTATATTGAAAAGAAGGTTTGATTTTAGTAAAAAGAGCAGACTATTTTTCTTTTAAACACCTGAACTCAGGTATAAAAATGTGTGATTTGATATGAATGGAAGCAATTATGTTATATCTGCATATGACACCGTCTCATATCGATTGGCGGCTTCTGCAATCATTTCATAACAGACTTTGTGTAACCCAGCCACTGGAGGGATCCGGTGTAAAACTTGACCAGCTCAAAATGCGGACAATACGGCTGGGCGAAAAGGCATAAAGAAGTACTGCGATATTTTTAAGCTATGTTGCGCTGTTTAAGCTATGTATCTCAATAGATTCTCTCTTTCTGAAACAGAACTACATTTCCGATAATGCCCCACGCCGTGTCACATTAATGCGATGGATGTGCGTCGGGAATAAACACTAAAAATATCAAGTAAATAACTGTCTTGTGAGTAGAACGCTGGTTATTATTATTTATCAGGTGAGTTTATATGAGTTTTGTCTGTAATAAAGGGGAAGATTTGATTGAACTGGAGTGTTTTTGTGAGTGCTTTGTGAGAGTCTCGAGCGCCCACACAGTGCGTTTACATCACAAAGAATGCCATTTATGGTGTTTATGCATTAACTTTTATTTTTGTGCACAGAATAACAGAACCTGTGCTGTTTTTCTTCGGGAACCAAGTCGTTCGCTTTCATTTCCAATTAATGTCTCTGAAATCGGGTGCAAGACTCTTAAGCATATATAAAAATAAATAAGCATATATAAATAAGGTCTCAAGGTAAATAAATAAATACAAATAGACCAGATCAACCTCTGAGCATCTGTCACTCAAAAATGACATCAAAAATACCATAATTGTTATGGCCCCCCTGGACTTTGGCCATACCAGCCCCCTGGACTTTTGCTAAGCGGCCAGCAGATGCCGCCATTTCAGTTGGTTTAATGTGTTCAGTTCCCGGTGTGTCCTATTGGTTGATCACAGTTTATCAGTTCCCTCACCTGCTTCTTGTGTGTTTCGGTCCAGCCCCCTGTTTCTAGTGGTTCTTCCTTCATTGGTTGATCATGCTTGTTTTCTGATTGCTTTTCCCTTGTCTGATTACTCCTGTTTGATTGTTTCTGTTTGTTATATAAGTTTGGTCCTTTCCCCTTTATCTCTGTCGGTTCACCCTCACACTTCCCTCCCCATGTCGGCGTGCTGTTCGTGTTTTTGAAGCTCCAGAAGAGTTCTGTTTTGTTTGTGGCCCTCGCGCCTGTTTATGTTTGAGCTTTCCAACAAAGTGCTTGCAAAGTGTACCTCGCCACCTACACCCGTGACAATACTATGCTCTAGTCATATCAAATAGTTTACTACATGTATTACTCCTCCAAACAACAAAAAGATTGCATCCATTAGCAGATGTTAAAATGTTCATTTCTTGTGGTGACGCTCCCGATAACATCAGCTCACCTCCATTCAATCAGTAATTAAGAGCACAGTAGTGCAGACCTGATGATACTTGATCATTCTTGTTGTATGCATCCTACTCTGTAGATTTTGTTGTGAAGTTGAATATATGGGTTTTATTTTTCAAGTTCTAAGGCCGTTGGCTTGTGATATTACACTTGCCAGAGGAATGTTGGAAAAACGCATTTGCTGTCTAGGGGAATGAACCAAGTCAAAATGGTTTTCTACACAAGGTACTGAAAATAGTCCCATGAGCACTGAAAACGTCCACTGGTTAAAATACAAGTGTTACACAAGTTTCTCAAGTGGCATGAAAAGTTGGCTGTTGCTGGGTTGAAGAAGCCAAACTCTAGTCATAAGAAGTAACCATGGCAACTCTGTGACTAATGTGGATTTTGCATGTGAGTACTCACTGGCGAATACACACCAACACATACGTAACCTATAATAATAACAATAACAGCAACAACAACAACAACAACAACAAGAAAAATAATAAATAAGATAATAATAATCCTCACCATTGCTGATTATTATTTATGATTAAACAAATACCAACACATGTGTAACTTAAATATTATTATTATTATTATTATTATTATTATTATTATTATAGTCAGTGTCAAACACACCAACACACATGTAACTTTCAAATCTCCAAATTTCCAATTGTTCAAATTGTTCTCAATGGGTTGATCACCAAATCAATGTACCGATGCTTCTTAACATTTTTAACAACAAATTTCAGAAACATTCTAAGAAAATATTGGTTAATGAGGTCCGCTGGTTTGGGGGTCTTGAGAACATGCTATAAAAACGCAACATTCATTCATTCATTCATTCATTTATTCTCACTCTCTCATCGCTTCCCCAAGAAAAGGTCAATCCTGACAGCACCTTGGGGGAGCTCCATTGGACAATGACTGGCCAAATATGTTTGTACTCGCACACACAGAGCAGGAACAGCAACACACAACCTGACTCAACACATATTCCACCAAAGCTCGGATCTTAAATTACGTGTGCAAAGGTAAAATGCATGCATTGGGTCAAGAAAGATTAACGTGTGAGCCTAACCGGGAGTTACCACGCGTTTGCCTACAGGAAAACGACAGCGTGTTAGTGCAAACGCTATGCTAATGCGCGGTAGGGGGAATGTAGGGCAGGCTGTTTTTCAAGCCCCGTTTTCCCCCACCTCTCAGACGAAGACAATCCTCAGAGCTTAATGAACGGAGTCACGATACATCAGCTCACATCAGCCTGGCAAAGCCTAACGCACAGGCAGATAGACACACACATGAACACTCTTACACACACATGCAGGATGGTACCATATGAACAGATGTGCACAAGTCAGAAAATCTTACGATTCGATTCCAATTCTTGGGCTCATAATTCTATTCAAAATCGAATCACGATTCATAACCGATTCATAGTTCAATACATAGATGTATTGATTGTGGTAGATCAAACAAAAAATCACACTGAATCTAATGTTTACTAAATGTAATGCACAAATTCAAAATCGATTCAGGATTCATGGACGATTTACAATCTAATACATAGATGAATCTGTTTTAAGTTACTTTTCCCATTTGACTGTGGCAGATCAATGCATACTGACTGCATTTCCTTCATGCTCACGCGAAGGAGGTCTATCTGGGCAGATTTCAACATTGCACCGTCTATAGGACTGGCAAGCTGAACTCGTGCAGGGGAAAAAATAAACTAGTGCAATTACGTTAGCTGAAAAATATCAATCGATTTTTTGGGATGCATGAATCGATTTTGAATCGACAGAGAAAGAATCACGATTCAATTCAATGTTTTTGCACACCCCTACAAGCCATACAAATATGTATTAAAACGCTGTCCCATAAGTTTGACTGAATATATCTCAGTTCTGCAATAGGTTCACATGGCAGTTACAATGCCTAAAAGATACATTGTGCAGCCTTAACTTTAAATGTATTTATATCCAATTATAGAATAATAAAACGATACGGGATGCACGATATGGGAATTAGCGGCAATGCCAGTGTATTGTATATGTGTAATGGATGCCCTTGAATACAATTTATGTGAATATGGCAGTTAGCCAATGTGAAATATTAGATATAACATCACTGTGAAAAATTTGATACAAGTTCTCTTTTCATATTACCATCTATAAAGATTCATCTGTTTCATCAGCACTTTGGAACACACACACACTGGCAGGAGACAAACAGACATCGTGGTGAGATGGCTTTCGGTTTTTAGAGGAGTATAAAAGAACTTCATTTCAAACTAAATGTTTCGTTTCAGAAACTTAACAAGGCTCCCCTGAAACACACCCTGACTAACTGTCATGACCCCCCTGGACTTTGGTTAAGCGGCCACCAGATGCCAACATTGTGTAGTTTTGAGGTATTAAGTTAAGTCTTGTGCTCCCTGTCTGTCAAAGTCCATGTCCTACCTTCCTATTGTGTCTGATTGGCTGATCACAGTTCACTAGTCCTTGCACCTGGGTTTTGTTTGTTTCAGTCCAGCCCGCTG
Source organism: Distichodus sexfasciatus (assembly GCA_032718565.1). NCBI lineage: Eukaryota > Metazoa > Chordata > Actinopteri > Characiformes > Distichodontidae > Distichodus > Distichodus sexfasciatus. The sequence continues at coordinate 1,652,914 of JAVGVS010000052.1, read as the reverse complement.
TTTCTATTGGTTCTCCCTTCATTGTTTAGTCCTGATTGTTTTCTAATTATTTTCTGATCGGTTTTCCCTTGTCTCGTTAATCTTGTTCATCGTTTCTCTCCCCCTTTATAAGTTCATTGTTCCCAGTGTCTCTTGTTGGTCCACCCTCACACTACCCTTCCCATGTCGGTGTGCCGCGTCTGTGGTTTTCAAGTGCCAGAGAACGTGTTCTGTTTGGTTTGCGGCCCTCGTGCCCATTTATGTTCTATGTTTTGTGAGTATCTGTTAATAAATGGCTTGCACTGTGACCTCGCCTCATGTCATGCCAACACCATTCGTAACACTAACTCAAAGCAAAAGTTCATTTTCAGCTTCATATAGTTTTTGTTGTGTGAAATGGCTGGACCTCATTTAAGAGAACTGTGAGCCTTTTAATGTGATGCCTCCTCCCTCATTAGTTAGTCAGCATCATTACCGTTCATTTAAAAGTCAATGAGCCAACTGAGTGGAATAACAACTTTATAAATAGCCCAGACATATTTACAGTCAATAACCACCGAGTAGGCTTTACTTGTAATTAATTTAAGGTGCACTCCGTAGTGATGGTTCTTCTCCACCTTTATCAGATAGTTTGCACATGTTTTAACAATCTATGCATATGAGGCAATTGCATTTAAGGATCAAACTTTGGTAGTGAGACCAAAGGACCACAAGGTGCACCGGTACCTTAATGGGTTTCAATTAAAATGGCTTATTTGCTACATAACTGTTAGAGCCATTTTGTGTGCATGAATGTTTGAATATTTAGATTTAATGTTTTGTAGCTGTTTGCAATAGAAAGTAGAGAAATGTTTCTGGAACCTTCCATAACGTTCCATGTACAGTGTTACGTAATTGAATCCTATCAATAAGTATGCATGTTAAATGTACTAGTATGTAACAATAGAAGTAATACGTGCCTTACGTGTCGTAATCTGAAGTAAATATAAGATACAAGAACGTAAAAGAACCAGTTTCACATTGAATGTGATAGAGCTGAGAACTCAGAAGCGTTACAGTTTTTTGACCATGACGTAACGCCACGTAAAGTGTCTTTGTAGTCTTAGGGATTCATCTTTTGCGGGTAAAACTTTGAACTGTAGTAAAGAAAAGATAACGAAAGGCAATTCAAGACTCAAGACTCTTTTTTGTGTCGCGTACAAAGACAACCCAAGAGTTCGCAGCAAATGAGACGGCGTGAGCTGCTCTCACAATCTCACAGTCAACATTTTCTCAGGAGGAAAGTGAGCTTCTCATGTGTGGAGAAAAATAAGTGGAATCCATTGTAAAACGCGGAATGTCCGCACAAATGCAAAAGTGCAATTGCTGCTTTAAAATAGCAGTGTATCTACAATCCTCTTGACTCCGCCTCATTTTTAGACTGTTAGACTCATCCCATCATTTTACAGCTCTATTTTGCTTTGCAGCTTTGGAATAAAAGCCAGTATCAGTCGACCTCTAATATGTAACATATATACAGTATAGTTGTACACTGACCAGCCAAAACGTTATGGCCACTTAAGGGGAAGTGAAATACACTGATTACCTGGTTACCATGGCATCTGGACGTGAGTCCGATCAAAATGAAGAGCTACCGGAGCTCAAATAGCCCATCCTGGTTCTGACAAAGTTGACAGAACACACAGAGCATCCTATTTCATTGTGTTAAACGCTGCTAATGTTAAGCGGGTTTTTACCAAGAGTTTTTACCAAATGACGTGAATTGATGAATTTGGAAAGAATATTGTATAATGAATAATGTTAAGATGGCAGCAAGTGAACATTATGCAAATGAACCTATTTAGTTCATTTATTCAAGTTTTAATAAAATGGAATTTTGAGTAGAAGTTGGGTTTTTTGTGACGCCAAATGAAGAACAAATTAAGATCCTACTGGTTAAAAAACAGCTTTAATGTGTGTGTGTGTGTGTGTGCCAGCTTTTGGGCTGTAGTTTCCAGAGTGTTCTGTAGTTACTCATCTCACATCTGGTTTACTGCACATTCCTGGGTTCTGCAGGACCGGATGCCTCTCGTAAGAACACACACACACGCACACACACACACGCTCTCACACTCACAAGAATCTATTCAATTTCTCATTTGTCACCGGGTCACAGTTGGCTGGCTGTATTGAGCGTTTTTGTCAGCCAGGGAGGAAGTGCCCAGATCGAGCCGTTCGTCCTTCTGCCGGAGCAGTGCATTATGGGTGCTGTGTGGGCGTGTCTCTCCCACACTCACCCTAACCGTGCAGCGGGAGCAGAGGAGTCGTTGTGTAACCGAGGTGAAAGGGCAAAATCGGACTTGAGTAGTTTGGCAACAGCACGAATTCGATTAAAACCAGAAAAAAAAATCCAATCAAACACTAAAATAGACAGATAAACACACACACACACACACACAGATGTGTTTCACTATCTTTGTGAGGTTCTCTGACTTTCATACCGACACCATGGCTATGCCCAACCCCAACTTTCACCTCAGTAACTGAAGCATAGCTTTCAGTTTGTCACATAAAACCTGGACGTTTTCCATACGAAACAAATGCTCCTCGCAGGCAAACATGTCCTCAGAAAAGTAGCATCAAGCAAGTACGTAATTATAACTTGGTTTGTCATAACATTCCATCAGTCGGTAGGAAACAATAGCCTCTAGAGCCCCACAATATTTTGTTTCAGCATTGCCAAACTGCAGAACGCACAATATGTAGTAAGACAAACAAAATCAAACACGTCATGTTAACTTTGTTTTTTTGCTGCTTGACAGTAAGGAATAAGGGTCAACCAATTATCGGCCGAATCGATAATCTGGGGCCGGTATTAGGCACTTTGCAGATTATCTGTATTTATGTATGTGTTTAATTACAATACGTCCATCAGTATGTAATTACAAGGTGCGCTACTGTGGCTCCACTGCCGTCTCTTCTCTCTGTGCTGTTTGCTTTCGACTCGCTGCTTCCTCTTAATGTCCTGCCCACAACAGTTTCTGATTGGCTAAATATCACACCAGTAGTAGCCAACTAAAGCTGAAGGCTTGTTGTCACTCACGATCGAGAGCAGCGTGAAGCTCCGAGAAGGAGAAGAGGAGAGAGGAGAGTTTCAGCTGAGCGTGGTCTGTAGCTGAGGATGGAAGGTAAAGCATTTGAATTCATTTGGAATACTAAAATGTTAAAAGTTTCAAATCTAAGTTTTACAGTTCTATAATGTAACTAAAATGTTTATTTAAAATTATTCAAAGTTTCATTAAAATAATGTGAACAGTTTAAGGATTTATAAACAATAAAGTTATTTAAAGAAAGTTTTCCAAATATTGGTTATGGGCCCTGTTATTTAGCAATAATCTGTACCGATATCGCCCTAAAAAAACAGTATCAGTCGACCTCTACTAAGGAAAACTTCGGAAGTTCAAACACGTACTGCAGAACAAAATACTGCAATCTCAATTTTCTTCTAATATCGTGCAACCCTAATGGCTGTATAGTTCCAGTGCAGAACTGAAGAAGGAAAAACATTTTTGTCATCTTTAATAACCAAAATATAACTTTTAACCTTTAAAGTATGGGCCTAAATGCCATTTTTCCTCTTCCTTTAAGGCGAGGAAATCCTTCTTCCCCCTGCTTATTATTCCCAACAGTATCCTCCTCTTTGTTAGAACTGTTTGCTTCTCTTCTTCTCGTCCGTTCATTCTCTTGGCCTGGAGTCCGGCCCGATTGTCATAGCGACCCAGCTGTTAGCGGCTGGCCATACCCACTTCCTGCCATCCCCATGGTAACACTTCCTGGCCGGACTCCGAGGGCAGAAGGAGGAGAGAGAAGAAAACAGCAGCTGGATTGACCATAGGAGTTACAGTAAGATGAAGAAAATCCTTTCGGTTCAAAACCCCCCACTGCGCACAGACACACACACACACACACACACGAAGCCTCTCTGATTGCTACTGTTATGCTTTGATGGAATGTTCTGCTGAGATACTGATGGTATGATAACCTCAGAGGTAAAAGATTTGCTTCTGGTTCGAGTTGGGGTGAGGTGTGTTATATTTACATCTAGTCATGTATGGAGTTGATGAAACAACCTCACAAACACAGCAAAATGTGTGTGTGTGCAATTTCTCCTTAATCTGACTGACAAGCGCCTCACCATGGCCTCCGGACCACAGCAGATGGCCAGATTTAGAATCGAGAGAGAGATGGAGAGAGCGAGAGAGAGAATCATAACTTACCATGCTCTCCTCTTAAATCATACTGTAAATACCATAACCTTTGTAGCCACAGTTAGGGATGAACCGAACAAACTTTTTAAAATCTTGATACCGGTACTTTGGGTACGAGCCGATACCAAATACCGATCTGACATCAGTGTTTGATTAATATGCTGCATGTCTTACGGTGAGGAAGAAAATAGCATTATTTTTTAAAAGTGAAAGCCAAACCCGTTTGCGTAACACACATAAATTCAAACAAATTCAAAATGGTGCAAAAGTACTTAATTGTTTAACTGGGGAAAGACAGTTCCAACATGTTTTAAATTTAATTCTAATTCCTTTCACTGCAGCCAAAATTGGCCTGGAATGAACTTTCTTCGCTGATTCCTCAACTTTATAAAACAAACAAGATCCAACACCAACGGTAAGGGAGTTTGGCCCGTGATCGCAAGATCGCCGGTTCAAGTCTTGGACACCACCGAGATTCTCATGAGAGAAGGTACCGTCCCCAAGCACTGCTCCTTCTGGGATGCGTCAAATGCAGTTTAAGTAATTTCATGCCATAAATCTGCCCCAGATCCAGGAGTTTGGGTCAGTATCAGACCTGAACCCAATAACAGTATCAGATCAGGGCATCCCTAGTCATAATCAACGAAACACAAGCCAATACCATCTCAACTGCGAAATATAAAGCAGAGTGCCTCTATATTTAACCGTATGTCATGAAGAGAATTTTTACAGCAACACACACAGAATTTCCACTAAAATCGGATCAGTGCACATCGTTCCCTGTCTACTGAAAGTACAATAGACTCTCTAGACTCTACAATAACTCTACCTGGAGCTCACTCAGCGGCGCTGCCATTAAGGATAATGTGTGGAGCGAAGAGACCGAGCCCCCTCATTAAACGCCATCACACACTACCGTTGTTGGTCACGTGCCAATGTTCCACATGAACTGCTTTTAAAGCTTGGCAGAGTCGAAATCCGTTATATGTAACAGCGGAGGATAAGAGCCAGGGCTGTCTGATGTATCATTTCAGTAAAAAGTACTACTGATTAGGGCTGTGATACGAAACAATTCTGAAAACATTTAAGGCACATTTTTTAACATAGCAGCATATGCGGTACAATGCGCTGGGACGCTGCAAGGTTATATGCATCTCCGGTCTTGTGAGATACCTCACTCTTGCTCACTCTAGCTAGCTGTCTCTGCGTTAGAGCAAGTAATTTGTGACCCTCCACGGCAAAACCAGTCGCTTGTCGCAAATGAGTTATGTGTTTTCATGAAAGGGCACAAATCAAGCTTCAAAATGATACCTATATCGAATGAATCGGACGACATATGACTGAGATATTAACATTCAAATGAGTCGGGTTTCTCCTGTCACGCCAAGTGAGAAACAGAGAAATCTGCCTTTGAAGTTGACTACCGACGTAGCACTCACAGACGCTTGCTGCGGTCCCGACTACGTTTGCATTTACGGTAGCCTACGCTGCATTCACAGCCACACAGATAGCCTACCTGCGTTAGGTTAACTGAACTCAGGAGACGAAGATGGATTCCGGAGAAATATCTTCACGCTAGTCAACGAGTGGATTTACCGTAAATATTGAAGTAGAGCGGTCAAAACAGAAACTTTTAACATTCTGCTGGAATTGAATTCCTCACCTCAAGAAAGTCACGTTTTTAGGATGGAAAGGGTACGTTTTTCAGCGAAATTTATTCACAACAGTACAGTATAGACCTTCCACTGTTTCAAAACACTAAAAACAAAAAATCCAAAATTTTACACCACGCAACATAAACGGTCGTTTTTCTTGGAAACCTCCGTTGCGACAAGCGACTGGTTTTGCCGTGGAGGGTCACATTTTTGCTGTATGACTCCTGCTGGTAGCCATTTTTCAACATACGATATTTTCAAGTAACGAAGGCGTTGCCGGAACGCTTCTGCATCGTAAGTAGAGGATTACCTGTGTAGGGTTGCACGATTCAGCAAATCTCACAATTCTATTCTGATTCTTGGGCTCATGAGTCGATTCAAAATCAATTCACAATTCACTATTTATAAACGATTCACGATTCAATACACAGGCTAAATGAATTTGGTTCCAGATTGCTGTTTTGAGTTACTTTTCCTATTTCACTGTGGCAGATCAACAAAAAAAATGACACTGAATCAAATATAAGTCAAATGTAATGAAATGAGTGAAATGTAATGACTGTAATGAGTGAGTGAAAATTTGTGTAGCGTCGTCACACGTCACAGCGCTCTCAAATAAATTGGAATGTTTTCTGCTTTGAATTGCATTGAGCTCTCTCGGACACCGTACAGTTGCTACTGAACGCAGCATTATCAATAGCGTCATTCTGGGAAACTGACATCTCCATGACTAACCAAGTAACTGCTTCTTCACTGCTGTAGAAAAATCAGTTTGTATGAATGAGACGTGATAAAAAGTGGTGACATTTTACTCTAAATAACAACCCTCCCTCTCTCTCTCACACACACACACACGTACACACACTTCATTCACAAAGCCCATTTGATGACTCATCCAGTGAGGCGTTTTTTCTTCCCTTTTCCCCCACAGGATTTAATTTTATTCAGCCTCGGGGAAATTCTGAAGAGAAGAGAAACCGTTGATACTCTGAGCAGCAATGCTGCTATGAAAATTGAAACGGAAATTGTATTTGTCGTTTCATGGGGTTTGTTTTAGCACTGTGAACGTTAATAAATTGTGTAAAGGATCTTAAACAAAACACCATGCTAAGGAGAAATTTTGCTGGAGTTAATTTTTTTTTTATATCCCAGTGGCGAATGAAGCGAGATTTCATATTTCTGGAGTATTCTTTCAGTTCATTAGCATTCAGGAAGTGTGCGGGATAAAAATATCACAGCGCCTCTGGGAGAGGCCGAGACTCACGTTTGCTGCTTCTGCTGTGTGTGTGTGTTCGTGTGTGAGGTTTTTAGGTGCTTGTGAGGACCTGACAGACGGAAATTGTCACAGTATTTGCAGCTTTGTGAGGATATTTTTCTATGTGTGATCTCATGAGGCGAAAATGGTTTTAATAAAAATGTTCAAGCAAACATTTCAACATTTTTTCACAAATATATCTTTAAATTTAGGATAAATAATATTAGCTATCTAAAACACGACACCCCTCACACACATCTTCACCATCTTACCATCAGAAGGGTAGAAACTGTAGCTAAGCAGCTACAGATGTTAGCCAGCGCCAAAATGGCAGCTTAAACCTTACTTCTAAAAGTCAGACTCATGAGTCTACTCAACTTAGACTATTATCATTTTAAGTTTAAATTACTGTCACCGAATATGTATGAAGGACAACAGCTTTGGGTTTGAGCACCGCAGCTCTAGAATGACTCCTGTGTAGAATGTGCTACATACGCCTTGCTAATGCTTCTCAATACAGGTGCTAACAAGCGCTCACAAGAGCTAACTACAGATGCAGTTTTCTGCTTTATTAAGTGATTGACCGCACTGACTCTAAAATATGTGGCCTACAGCGGTGTGTGGTACTGTGGTACTTGGAAACACATTTTTTACACATGCACTTGTTTGTGAGTTCTGTCCATTTTTTTCCCCCCATAGACTAACACAGAGCTCAAATTTTGAGGCTTTACTGCACGGCCGCCGTTCTTCACAAAGCCACAAAATTTGACGGGATTAAAGGGCACACCATCCTCTTCACATATCTGTAACGGTAATGACAAGCACTCATCTTCGTTATCTTTTATTTTGTTGGGTTTTTTTCCCATAGGAACCTATTCGTTTGCTCCTATTAAGAATACATGGGATTCGAATGCTTTCCTTCGCCTGCTTTCGCACGAAGGTCAACGCGGTTCTTATGCCACCTCAGGCCACCTCACTGAACCTGCTTCGACCCGCACTCGTCTTTTTCTTACTTTTATCATCCCTCGTTCTTTCCACATTATTTCTACTCAGCCAGTTTTCACATCACAGCTGCAAAACTTGAGATTCAACATCAGCCTTTATCACGCAACACCTCATGACCACTCCGAAACACTCCACACATGCTCTTATGGAACATTAAAGGGGCCACAATTTGCCAATATTTTGACAGTAAAACACCTGTTTTTTACACTGGTTTATCTGGTAAAAAGCCATTGTTTGCGCTCTAACATACCAGTGCTTTTTACGCAGTTACTTGCGAAACTTGAGATCATGGCGATCAGCCATTATCACGCAACACCTCATGACCACCATCTTGATCCGCACTTGTCTTTTTTTTTAGTTTTTATCATCTCTCGTTCCTTCCCAATTCATTTCAATGCATATTAAAGGTCCCATATTACACATTTTTCAGCAAGTTAAAATAGGTCTATGAGCTTCACGAAACATGTCTCTCAACTAGTCTACTGAAAATACTTCTCAGATTAGGCATTTTCACCTGCTTTTTACTCCTCTATTTCAGTCCCTTTCAGAACAGGCTGTTTCTCATTAGTATTCCTAAAGGCAAATGAACCGCAGCTGGCCACGCCCCTCACTCCGGAACTGGGGTGGTAGACAGCACGGTGAGAGTTAAACTCATGTGAAAATAATCAACATGGCTGCTGCTGACAGACCCCGGAACACAGCCATACATGTTCAACACAACACTCCGCCGGTAGGCTTCTTCACTATGATTTTTACACGAGCGCTTGCAAGAAAACATGGCGGATCAGGAAGCGTTAGCAGTTCTACCCGGTGGGCAAAGGTTGTCAGACAGGAGGGTGGAGTTATTGTGCCCCACTGTGATGTAGATGAAGGGGTGAAATTTAAATTACTCATTTAGGCACACAATTTCTGACATTCGTAAACTAATACTAATCCAAGTGACCATTTTTATCAAACTTACAGTGTGTGTAGAGGCAGTGCAGCCCCAAATGGATCTCCAAAGAACAGAAAAAGTGATTTTTTCATAAGATGGGACCTTTAATCAAAGTCTTCCTACTCAGACAGTTTTCATGTCATAGCCACAAAACTTCAGTACAAAACTTGTACTTCTAAAAAATCTCACCCAGAACTACCCATTTTTAACATTTCCTTTCACCACCAATGCTAATTTCTGACTAGTGCTAGCACATACTACATACTATGATTAAATGTATTATACTTATTTAAATAAATATTATGCCGTCATTCTCTAAATTCACGAGGCTTCAAAAAATCGACAGGTTCATCATTTTGTAACCAACCGTTTCAACCGTTAAAAGGAGAAACGAAAAGAGCGAGAAAAAGAGAAACAGGGCGAGAGAGAGAATTTCGCACATTCCTCTTTTTCGGCTGAAGCCTTCATTTCCAATTCTCTCATTCCTCTCCTCTTCCTCCCCCGACTTCCCCATTCCTCCCTCCTGCCGGGCTGCTTTCCTCCGTCCGTCCCTCACTACTGTCTTCCAGCTCGGAGCAACACACACACACAGACAGACACACAGTAACTTAGTGTGGTCAGGAGAAGAGAGTTATCAGTGCAGTGCTGATAAAATGTGTGTGTGTGTGTGTGTATGAGTGTGTGTGAGAGAGAGAAAGAGACATACACACACAGCCTAAGAGGAAGAAGGAAAAGAGTGACTTAACCTCACTGTTTAACCAGGGTCACAGCTGCAGTCTGGACACACACACACACACACACACACAGACACACACACACACACAGTACAAACCCACTCACATAGAAATGCAGATACAAAAAGTGAATCACAGCCAATGTTCTGATTACTCCCTTCCCTCCCTTCCTCCCTCTCCCTTTCTCAACCCTGACCAGAGCAGAGCTGTGCTTTAGCTGCAGAAATGAAGGCTAATAAAGCTGCATTTAGCTCACACAATCTAATCAGATTCTCTTTAAAGCCCAACATCAATCACGCAACATTGTTTTCTTTTCTAGGGCTGTGCGATATGACCAAAATCTCACATCCCGATATGTCAATTCCTATCCTGATAACAACATGTATCACAATGTAGGACATTTTCGCAAGCAAACTTGTGGGGAAATGTCTCGAAACACTCCACGCATGCTCTTATGTAACGTTTATCCGGTAAAAAGCCATTTTTTTGCGCTCTAACATACCAGTGCTTTTTATGCAGTTGAAAATGTCGCTTTTTTGCTGCGCTTTAGTCACTTGTGGTCAGACGCCACTGCTCCGCTTTTCTCCCACACTCCAAAAGCATGCACTATAGGGCGACTGCTGATTTAAATTGTCCCATAGGTGTGAGTGCGAGTGTGTGCCTTGCGTTGTGTTGGCTCCCACCCTGAGTTGGTCTCCAGCATAGGCTCCGGTCCTCGTGACTCCGATAGGGATTATGGAGTTCAGATAATGGATGGATTCAATTCATGTTTTGTAATTTTTTTAATAGAGGTGTAAATGACAACTTTCAATTTGATTCAGTTCAGCAGCCTGTGACGTGATATGAGATGCTGATTTAAACAATCCACTGCATTCATATCAAATGACCAAAAGCAGGTAAAGTATCATTTGACATTTTAACGTCCTGAGTTCAACCAGATATTTAAATGAAAAACTCTTCTATTTGAATATTTTAAAAACTGACCTCCTGTTCAATATAAAGTGGCATAACAGTGTGTACGTCCGATCTCCCAATATCAGGCAGGCCTGCTCTCGATACTCTCCTTTTTGCCAAGGCAAAAAGGTGTTAGTCATGAGATCAACTCTTTGGAGCTTGAGTTAGATATAAACATCTCCAATCTGACTCAGTACTAAGCAGTAGTTAGTGGGTAAGGTAGCTTGCATTGGTTTGTGGAGTTCATTCAGATGGCCTGTGGGCCGATGGTTTCACACTGGTTGGGTTCCCAGAGAGTGAGATGTTATGTTCTCTTTCGAAAGTGTCAGTGTGGGTGGGAGGGAGGGTTGACGAGCATTTTTTGAGCTTCCTGGCGGCTATGAAAAGTTATGTCCTTTACATTTTTATGTGAAGTTGCTCTAGCGAGGATCCTATTCCCTTGAGAGATGATATTTCTGTCCAAAAGTGTGCAGTTTCTGTTGTGTGCATTTAAAGGGGCCAATATGAATGAGGCTCCAATCTAAAAGCAGCTCCAAACGGCTTTAAATTGGGCTTATAAGAGGGATGGATGTGGGTAGAAATCAGGGAAGCGCTAAAAATAAAAAACAGAAAAAGTGCCTAAAATAACTAAGACTATTATTGTCCTGGGCTAAACGTATGACTTACTTAAAAATGCCTCAAATGGTGTAATGCCCCTTCAGCCCTTTCATGAATGAATTATGAGCAACTGTTCAAGCCCCACAAATGTTCATCTATGTATGCTATATCTAATGTGCACTGTAAACAAAAAGGTGTTATAAATTAGGGTCGAATCGATATTGTTTTTACCGATTTCTACTAATAAAAGAGATCTATAACTGATATTTTGAATAGGGATGCACGATAATATTGGAATCATATCAGAACCGGCGGAAAATCACTTTTTTTAAAGTCATCAACATCGGCTCAATGCTTAGATTTGCCCGATATATTCTGGAGATATTTTACGATGCATTTATTGTATGCTGAGATAGCTTGTCTGCCCGCACCTTCTATCTTAAAATGCGTGGAGTTATTTTGCGGCAGAATTCTTAAAAATTCTTAAATTCTTTTCTGCATATGTGTAATTCTGAGGCCTTTTCATCATTTTCTTAACACAGAAAGTGCATGTTCTGTGTCAGAATGCCAAACATAATGCCCAAATTCATTTATTCATTGCATGAAAACAATTGCAAATTGTTTTAATTGTAGCTAAAATTATCATATTACGTCTTATGAAATATCACTAAGTGGGTGTGGTTGAAATTTCTTTGTGTTTAAATATTGTATTGGCAAAGCATAATTTACACGACTGTGGTTAATTCTGCACAACTTTACAAACCTGTTTTGCTGTCTTTGAATATACAATACATTTTTTTTGCACGCAAGCGCTTGAACTACTCAGATCCCTCTTATTTGCATTAGGTTTGAAGAACATAATTCCACCCCTTATTTAGGCATTATTTTCCTGAATTCTGCCCCTTTAAGGAAAAACGAAAACGCGAGAAGGAGTTATGTCACGCTGAGATGTCTACCTTTCCTCTGATGTCAGAAAAAATCCACAGTGGTTACATCATTGCCTCTCCAACTCATTCATAAGAAATGTTGTGTGCATTTAACACCTCCCTCACCGCCACCCAGCCCCCCTGCCCCCCTGCCGCCGCCCCTTTAAATACGGTTGTCGTGTCCGATCGGGAACAAATTCGCCACGGCATGACATCATCGCCAAGGTCTGTTGCTGCAGCAACCCAGCAGCCGCCGAGCGATCGGTAATAGCACAACTGCGGAGGTGCAAAGTGCTGGTGTGGGCGTTCCACTCCGAAACCTGTTGGCATGTGCGAAGGAGCTGTTGCAAATAAAAATCTGTAGCTTGACCCCCGTGAGCAAAGGAAAGGGTGGAACAAATAATGAGTCAACTGCATGAAAGGCTTATTTCAAAGGGCTAAAAGAAGGCAGCACGTCCTGCGCCAAGTCATCTCAGATCCTGGAATTATACGTGGGAATATAAGAAAGCGATGAGAGTAAACTGGGTCACACTCCCCATAAATGTTGAGGCTAAAATATAGATGTTCTTCTCAATCAATGGTTTAATGCCTTTACTCCATTGGTAGTGTCAAGTAGTGCTGGGCAATAAATAATGTTGTGTGAAAACCTCTCATGAGCATGAAACATCTTGTGGGCACGCCAAAACACTTGTGCTCGCGTGAAAGCATCCTTGGAGCCTGCCAAAACATCTTGTAAGCATGCTCAATTATTTTGTGCTCATGTAACACCTTGTGAGCATGCAAAAACATTTTGTGCTCATGCGAAAACATTTTGTACACACGTGAAAACATCTTGTGAGCCTGCCAAAACATTTTGTGCTCATGCGAAAACATTTTGTACACACGTGAAAACATCTTGTGAGCCTGCCAAAACATTTTGTGCTCATGCGAAAACATCTCGTACTCCAGCGAAAACATCTTGTAAGCATGACAAAACAGGCTGTGCTCACGCGAAAACATCTCATGTGCATCCAGAAACATCGTGTGAGTATGCAAAAACACCTTGAATACATTCAACAACATCTCTGCATTTGATGTTGCACTTACTACGAAGCCACCTAAAAAGACAGGGTGAATGTTGGTGCGAGTAACGATGGCGTGTTAATATAAAAACACCACTGCTCTCGATACTGATGTTCGTTCCTTTAGAAAATATGCAATTTACAGACATTTGCTGTTTAAATTCTATTCCAAGTCAATATAGTGCAAAGTGACATGTAGAGTGGTGTAGTGTAGACATATTTATGTACGGCTCTAGTATCATGTGTATGTTTCCCTTTGTCCCGCAAACGCCAATATGTCTATCCGTAAAAACAAACTGCATTATGCAAACTGCAACCAACCTGTTAGATTTGTAAGTGTCTAGATTGCAAATGTAGATTACAAATCCAGTCTGTCTGGACTGACCTATTTTATGTAGATCTTTTATTTTCTTAAGAACACAGTATGATAGGGTAAAATGCATTCAATTTTGTAAGCTGTACCTTTGTTTAAAATATAAATAATTACAACTTTTAATACAAGCATGAACAATCATTACGTGAACTTTATCCAAGACTTGGGTAAATCTGATCTGCATGTTCCAGAATGTTGTAGAATAGTGACAGAAACTAAGAAACAGGTGAATTTTTCCTATTGTGTCATGCAGCACAAAAGTTGGAGCATGATTTTGTTTGTTTTGCTTGACATTGCATATCCTAAGATACAAACATCAAGATGCAGCAGGGCTAGGCAATTAGTCAAAAATGAATCAAAACCAACATTCAGAACCTGTAATCAACATTACTTTGCTGTAATCAACTACCACGCACCGGCCAGTCTGCGACTGCATTTTTGTGTTTCCATTAATTATTTTGCCATCAAAAAAGCATATTTGAGCATATTAACAGTACAAACCTAATCAGTGAACTATAAAGGCAAAAAACAAACAAAAACTCAATATTTTCATTAATTGTGATGAAGGGAAAATGTTCAATTTATCGTGATATTAATTTGAAGTCACATCACCCAGTCCTACAACACTCACAAATGCTTCTCCTCCCACACTCTCGGAGGCACAGAATCTTGCAAACCAATCGATGTGGGACCAAATGTAATTACTGCAGGAAAAACTGCATTCTATAGAGAGTGCTCTATGTATGGATAAAGTTCACAGAGGTCTCACGTCCTTCCACTTGGAGCTCTGGGTTCCCAGAGAAGAGGAGGACGCTGGGATGTGTGACCTTGTGTCAGGCTCTGATCCGGATTTTCCAAATGACACAGTTTTTACGAGAGGCCTGCAAATTGGCACCGAGATTTTAATAGAGTGTGTGAAGAATGTAGATATAGAACACACACACAAAATACACACACACACACAGCCAAAATCCAGGACAAAACCACAGCCCCGAAAGGATTCTTACATAACAGCTTTAAAGCAAGGCCTGTTATGGTATTATGCTCCTGCAGACTAAGTCGGGTTTGGGCCACTATCATCTCAGTCCAGCATGCAGGATACGCACGCACACGCACACACACACACACACACACATCTTGCTCTCCTTCTGCGGTATGTCTATTTACTATCATAATGACTAGAAGTAGCTAATACTGCAGCTACACCTAACCCTGACTTAACCTCAGTAAGCAAAAGCAAATCTTTTAGTTTTTCATAAAACCTGCAAATTTTCTATAAAAGCATTTTTGAGGACCAGCCTCAAAATGGCATCAAAAAGCCAAAAAAAATCTGACAAATCTCGTTTTACTGTGTTTCAAAGCACAATCAAGTCCTCCCAAATACTTACAACCCTACCTACACATATAGGGCTTGTGTTGCTGTTGACATAATGCAATAATAAAATGCGATAATGCGGAGGTAAAAAAGGAGGAAAACTAAGGTAGGAAGAGGATAGAGAAGGCCCAGGCTTCCGTCCGTGAAGCGCAAGGAGAAAAACCCATCAGGGACGGGAGA